>BMAU01006029.1:0-11432 GCA_019973935.1 Trichonephila clavipes
TTTTTAATTTTTCCGAAAGCATTAATTAGCATTTTTGGGGATTTTGAGTACATATAAGGAATCAAATTCAATCAAGGCATGCGGTCAAATCTGATGCAAACATTGTCATTTCAAAATGAGCATGTTTACGTACTCATTTTTGAGTAAGTCTTTTTCTCCGTGTATATATATATATATATATATATATATATATATATATATATATATATATATTTAAATATATAAAAAAAAAACCACAATTATCAATTAAAAAATTGAAATATATGAATCCTATAATACCAAAACACTTCAGAATATCAATGGCGAATATAAAAGATAATATTCCATCGTTTTCAAACAAAATTATTGTTAGACATTTAAAAAAATCGGATCCAAATTTTTATGATCTCCTTGTGTTGTTTTTCCAATCCCGTTCCATGATCTCAATGAAAGTAAGCACACCGATTCGAACCCGATCTTTTTGAGTTTCGTGATTTGAGGTTGGCAGCAACTGCCATGCAAATCGAGCTAGTATTTAAACTCGGCTCATGTTAGTTTTTAAAAAGGGAAGGAGAAACGGAAATATAAGAAGTATGCGAGTGGTTTAACTCTTAGAGGGAGAGAACAACTGGTTGGCAATGCAACTGCAGGTTGCATCACCATTTTAGATTTGAAAATTAGTTTTACAATATTAGAAGACGGTTCGAATCGGATGTCACTGGTAATGTTGCTTTTGGATTTATTGATTTTATCGCTCCAGTAACGAGCGTAGTGACTTTATGATTGATTATTAAAGGCCAATTTTAAGAAACTGTTTTTCGTCTTCATGCCTCCTCGACACATAAATTTCACTGCTAGCTTTGCAAAATTTAAATTAACTTACCAATAAGTGTAACAAATTTGTTATGGGCCCAGTCCATGTACTGTGTCGAGGCAGGCTAAGCAGTTGAACCAGGCCATGAACTTTGTCTATTTAAATACTGTTCCAGTCAAGAACTATTTTTATGAACTCTGTTGCTAGTACGCTAAATCGAGTAACAGGTATGGAGTTTAACAACCAGATATCAGTGTTGACTCCAAATAACTGGAACACGTGGAAGCATGATATGCAAGTACTCTTAATGCATTATGGTTGCTGGCAGTTTATAATACAGACCAAGCCAGAGCAACCTGATGAAGAAGCAACATACAAGGAAAAATTAGATTTACAACTTCGTAAGGATAGATGTTATACGTTGATCTATACTAACATCAGTTCAGATTTGAAAAATCTGATAACGGAAACAACTGACGGAGTAGCGGCATGGAAGATATTAAAAGATCACTTCGAACCAGTCACAAGAGCAAGGGTAATTCAACTATTAGATCAATTTTTTGGAACAAAATACCAACCAGGGGAAGATGTTGGAATCTTCATATCTCGTGTAAAGACAGCGGCAACCAGACTACAAGAAGCGGGTCATAAATTGGACGACCTGTACATAGGATTTCAATTAATAAGGTGGCTCCCTCAGGAATTCCAGTCTACCGTGCAACAAATCTACAGATGGAAAGAAGAGGACTTCAGAGTTGTCAAAATTGAAGCAGAGCTGATATTAGAAGCCAATCGTCTTCAGTTGATGAAACAAGATTTGGAGAAAGCGGAGAATGCTTACTTGAGCAGTTTCACTTCGAAGAAGTCGAAGACGTTACCTGGTGCTACGGCTGCAGCTCATGGAGATCCAAATAGAAAGAATGATTACCAAAAGAAAAGTGGTAAGGTATTTAACTGTAAAACTATTAAAAATGTTAAACAATCCATTAAGACTATAGGTCCGTGTTATGTATGTAATAAGTACGGACATCTTAAAGTAAACTGTAAAGAGAAAAAAAGTCTCTACAAAAATCTCCTTCAAATGTAAATGAAACTTTTAACACAGAGTTTAATATAAATTTAAGATTTTGTGAAGCTGAATGTAGTCTTTTTAGAATTAGATAAACAACTCGTAACTAGTTGTATCTTATTTGAGGAAAACTCTGATAAAGGTGTTTGGGTAATAGATATTGCTGCCACGAGTCATTTTTGTAATGACAAGAGTTTATTTTTAGATCTTAAACCGATAACTAACATGAAAATGTCGTTAGCAACGGGGATAAAAGTTGTCCCGTAGAAGGAATCGGTACACTTAGATTTCGGGTAAAATATAAGGGGAGTCTTCATGAAATAACTTTGACTGATGTATTATTTAATCCTAAGTTGAGGAGAAATTTATTATCCGGTTCCAGATTAGAAAGTAAAGGTGCGCATTTTGTGGGTACTAAAGGTAAAATTAATGTTTTAATAAAGACTGGATAAAATTGTTCTCGGCGACACGCCATGAACATTTGTATTTTTTAAGCCGGATCATTATATTATACTAAAGAGTAAAGAAATTAATTTTTAGTGATGTAACCGCTAAAACAAAAAAACGGATCAATAGAAATATGGCATCAACGCTTTTGTCATGTTAATAACGATTACTTGGTAAAAAACTAGTAAAAATGATAGTGTAAAAGGTCTCCCACGCTTAACTGATAATGGTAAGACTCACTGTATACCGTGTAAATTAGCAAAGTCCAAGAGAATTTCATTCAAAAAGACGGGGGCCGTAAGATCAAAACGTCCATTGGAATTGTTGCATATGGACCTCTGTGGTCCAATGCCAACTGAAAGCCAAGGCGGTAATAAATATTTCTTGAGTATAATTGACGATTATTCAAGAAAGGTGACTGTATTTCCCATCCTAAATAAATCTGACGTATTTCATACGTTTATAAGATTTCAGAAACGAGCAGAACGTTTTCTAAGTAAAAAGGTAATAGCAGTTAGAACTGATGGCGGACTAGAATTTTGTAATAAGGATATGGATAATTTCTTGACAGAACTGGGTATAAAGCATGAGGTAACAAATTCATATACGCCAGAAATGAATGGGGTCGCGGAGAGATTCAATTTAACCGCTCTAGATGGCATCAAAACATTGCTTAAGTCTAGTGAAGTTCCCCATAAGTTTTGGGGAGAAGCATTACTTTGTTTCACTTATGCGTGCAATCGAATTTGTCACAAAGACAGTAACAAAACGCCTTTCGAAAAATTTTCAGGTAGAAAACCATCGGTATTGCATCTAAAACCTTTTGGATGTTTGGCATATGCTGGTGTGCCAAAACAAATTAGAAAAAAATTCGATATGCATGCGAAAATGGGAATTATGATGGGATACGCACAACGTACTAAGGGTTATAGAATATGGTTGATAGATGAAAATAAATTAGTCGAGACTATTAATGTAAGATTCGATGAAAATAAGAGAGGAATTAATTTTAGACAAAAAGTTAATAGTAACCTTGGATATAATTTAAACCTTCCTGATTATTATGATGATGAGGATGATTCTGATAGAGTAAAAGATTCATTAACGAGTCGTTTAGTTTCAAAGACAAGTACGGAAACGCCCTCAACATCTGAAAAACCAGGTGTATCTTCCGATAATCATGGCTTGATCCCATGTACAGAGGTTAAGTGGATTCGAAATATAGATAGGAAAGTAACTGGATCTAACGTATATTATAGTATAGAAGGGGAAGCAACCCGATTGAAATCTTTTAACGAAATAGAGAGATACTGTAAGAGGCATAATATTGAGTATGATCCTAGTTTATTTAATTTTAGAAAAGATAATACCGAATCCCAGGGATTTTCAGATTTGTCAGAGCAACAAGAAGCTCTTATGGTTGAAGTAACTATTTCTAACTGTTACAAACAGGCGATAAGATCCAGAGACGCATCTAAATGGCGTGATGCAATGGATAAAGAAATTAACGTAATGAAGGAACGTAAAGTTTGGGATTTAGTTGATCATCCGGATAATATAAAAATTTTAGAAAACCGTTGGGTTTATACCATTAAATATGATGAAAATAATAAAATTGTTAGATACAAGGCCCGCTTAGTTGCGCGAGGTAACACACAATTACGAGGCGAGTCATTTGACGAGGTATTTCAAGAATATAAATTAGAACTTTCAAAAGTTAAATCATTAAAACTAAGATGTTATTCAGACTCAGATTTTGCTACAAATAGGGATGATCGAGTGTCGATGGGAGGGTTCATAACTTTTATAGACGAAACTCCAATTTCATGGCGAACCTTCAAGCAAAAATCAGTTAGTCTGTCGACCATGGAAGCTGAGTATGTTAGTTTAACAGAAGCAGCTAAGGAATTCATTTGGCTAAAGAATGTAATTGATAATAAAAGTTTAAATTTGGAATTAAGTGAAAATGTAATGTTTTGTGATAATCAAGCTGCATATAAGTTTTTCAAAGTCACCGGTAGAAAATTGTAGAACAAAACATATCGATGTTCGTTATCATTTTCTAAGGAATTTGATATACGACAAGGTTTTCCAAATTAAATATATAGGTACCAAAAATAATTTGGCGGACATTTTTACCAAACCCATGGTAAAGGAAAAATTGTTAGAATTTTGTAGAAAATTATTTCTTTTAGAGAATAAGACTTTATCTCTTTAAGATTAAAATATTAGTTTGTTTATTACAATAAAGATTGTGAATAAAATGTTTGTTTTTTTTGTTAAATTGTATAACATGTGATTATAGATTAAAATTAATTTACTGATTTGTAAGAGATAATGGTGCGGGATTGGAAAAAGGGGGCCGATTGTTAGACATTTAAAAAAATCGGATCCAAATTTTTATGATCTCCTTGTGTTGTTTTTCCAATCCCGTTCCATGATCTCAATGAAAGTAAGCACACCGATTCGAACCCGATCTTTTTGAGTTTCGTGATTTGAGGTTGGCAGCAACTGCCATGCAAATCGAGCTAGTATTTAAACTCGGCTCATGTTAGTTTTTAAAAAGGGAAGGAGAAACGGAAATATAAGAAGTATGCGAGTGGTTTAACTCTTAGAGGGAGAGAACAACTGGTTGGCAATGCAACTGCAGGTTGCATCACCATTTTAGATTTGAAAATTAGTTTTACAATATTAGAAAACGGTTCGAATCGGATGTCACTGGTAATGTTGCTTTTGGATTTATTGATTTTATCGCTCCAGTAACGAGCGTAGTGACTTTATGATTGATTATTAAAGGCCAATTTTAAGAAACTGTTTTTCGTCTTCATGCCTCCTCGACACATAAATTTCACTGCTAGCTTTGCAAAATTTAAATTAACTTACCAATAAGTGTAACAATTATAAAATAAAATAAAAATTTATAAAATATCCAAGTGCAATCATCTCGGACTTAGGACCGATAAGTGGGGTTAAACTAGTTTGATGGCGCCAACCTTCCCCCTATTGCAACTTGGTAAGTTAATTGGAAAATATCCAAATTTCAAAAAAAAAAGAATATATATATATATATATATATATATATATATATATATATATATATATATATATATATATATATATATTTGAAAACATTTCCACGTTTGAAGGAAAATAATGTTCAAAAATATAAATGTTGGTGTGTGCTTATATGTTTGTGCATATATTTAAGTGTAACACGTGATTCCTTTTTAATGTTTTTTTTTTTTGTATTTATTTGAAAGTAACAATGATAATGTAAGAAGTTTTATAAAAACCAAAGATGCACATATTTTGGCTTAAAAATCGGATAAAAGTGTAAAATTGCTCGAGATTTTTGAAATATACAAGTGGTTAAGAATACGTACATTGTAAGGCAATTGTATTGAAGACGTTAATATATATTCCCCTTCTTTGACGCATTTGATAATCATTTCTGAATGTAAAATCACACAAAACAAGGAATATAAATTTTTTTAAGTCAATTCCTATTTAGGTCAACAAAAAAACATTTTATTTAGTTATTTTTAACTAATAATTACAATTAATAAAAATATGTCTATACATATGACAGAATCGCAATATGAAGTGGCAAAATAGAAAGCGATTTCCCTTGCAATTTTTCATTTTCCTTTCTATACAGGGTGTTGGACTATTATTTTTGTTTGTAACTATTTATTCATTAATTAAATCTAATCATTCCAATAAAATAGTAAAGTAAAAAGAAATCACATTCTCAGAAATTAGGCCATTCCCAGGAGGGATTCAAACCCACGACCTTAGTATTAGATGTCCAAAACGCTATCTATTGCACTACAGAGACACAACGAGCGGCATTCCATTTTATATATAGTGTTAGATATTATTTTTGTTTGTTATTATTTATTCATTCATTAAATTTAATTAATGAATTAATATTTGAAAAAAACTGTAATATAACATCAAGCGTTATCTACAAGTTTTAAAAAATGTATTTGAATTTGAGTGGATGAATAAAAAATATTTTATTAACGATTGAAAATTTGATCAAGATATATATATATATATATATATATATATATATATATATATATATATATATATATATATATATATATATATATATATATATATAGTTGGAGCTCTATATAACGAAGTCTCTAAATCCCGAAAAAAGTTTGTTCTATTGTAACGAATGGTAAAAAGATGGACAATAGTGTGCTCTCTTTTCGTCGAGTGAATACTTACTTAATCAGTCAGCTTGCCAGCTCAGTGAAGAAAGCATATGCCAATGTCTGCTCGCGCAAATCTCTCGTTATTTCTATATAATAAACTGTTTGATATAATTGTAACTGTGTTCAATTTAAATTTTGAAGGAGTTTGAACTAATTAATCATTATAGTTGAATCATAATTTGAATTTAGAAACGACAAATTAAAGATCATTTGAGCTAGCCGGAGGGAAGTAATTTTCTTTGAGTGCAGTTTTACAAGAGTGGTGCTCGATCGCGGGGCTGAGGATCCATTGAATGATTTTAAATTACAAAATTAAATTACGATATTACAAGATTGAAAGGAAGATGGTCTCAAAATCAATGGACTCAATTCATGTGACGTCATAGTCACATGATAACTGAGCCACGTGTTTTCGGTCAATCAGTTCATAAATTATTGCGACGTCATAATTATATCATAAATATAATCACGGGGTTCCAGCCAATTAGTTCATGTGCATCACTGTTGTCAACTTTTGCTTTTTGCAGGAGCTTTCTTTTAGAAAGAATATATTTGTCAACGATATAATACTGCACATATTTAAACAAAATGCACTTAATTTAAAAGTATTCGTATAATGTAAGTATTTTTTTTTTTAAATTTTGAAAACTGTTTGAAGAATTCTTGCACGTGAACTCTTTACCCAATCATCAAGTTTTAAATGTTATCGAAACTTTACAAGTTGAACAACTTAGTATGTCGATTTTTAATCAATGGGAAACACGGGATTGCACATGTGAACATCATGAATTTAGTCCATTGCTTATCGAAACGCTTGAGGAAAATTTGGCTTGGCTGTAAGTAGCGCCTAAATGATAAAGCTGTTAACTATCGCTAATTAAAAAAATTTTTCATTTCATTACTGTTAAAAATACATCGAAATCTGTAATCAAAGATGAATGAAACTTGGGATGATACCAGATGCCTGAAAGTGACCGTTACACAAGCTGGTGACAAATGGCGCCAATGAATGCCAAAACTCTATAAATGACACCCGAGCGTTTGTAAGAAGACTGGTTGTTTTACAACCCTATCAGTCCAGAGAACAGAAGAGTCCGTTTCCAATGTGGCTCAGATCATGGAGTCCGTTTTTATGGATCAACTGGTGACTGTTCTCTTCACTGATGAGTATTTCCAGAGAAAAGAAGAGTCCGTTTTTATGGATCAACTGGTGACTGTTCTCTTCACTGAGGAGTATTTGCTGAGAACAGAAGAGTCCGTTTCCATGAATCAACTGGTGACTGTTCTCTTCACTGAGGAGTATTTCCTGAGAACAGGAGAGTCCGTTTCCATGAATCAACTGATAACTGTTCTCTTCACTGAGGAGTATTTGCTGAGAACAGAAGAGTCCGTTTTTAAGGATCAACTGGTGACTGTTCTCTTCACTAATGAGTATTTCCTGAGAACAGGAGAGTCCGTTTCCATGAATCAACTGGTGACTGTTCTCTTCATTGGGGAGTATTTCCAGAGAGCAGAAGAGTACGTTTTCAATGGGGCAGAGATCATAGAGATCGAACCATGGATCAACTGGTGACTGTTCTCTTCACAGATGAATATTTCCTACCAGGAAATTTGATGTTTGGATTGTATATTACCTACCGCGAAATTTGATGTTTGGATTGTATATTACCTACCGCGAAATTTGATATTTTGAACTGTATATTTTCTACCGGGAAATATGATGCTTTGGATTGTATATTTCTTACCGACAAAATTAGATATTTTGACTACTGGAAGAGGGAGGAGAAGAAATTCCTGCTTCTCAGCATGTGGAATTAGACAGCTTGCTTAACAAAAAAAAAATCATCACTCCATCTCAGAAGTAGGGGGAGAAGCCACTTCAGTGATACTTCTCAGAAAAAAAGGAGAAGGCCTAAGAAAGATAATTCTGCTTGTTCCTAATCGAAGACGATGCTAAGGAGCCAGAGGGGGAATGTAACGAATGGTAAAAAGATGGACGATAGTACGCACTGTTTTCGCCAAGTGAGTACTTACTTAATCAGTCAGCTTGCCAACTCGGTGAAGAAAGCCAGATGCCAATATCTGCTCGCGCAAATCTCTCGTTATTTCTATACTATTAACTGTTTGATATAACTGTAACTGTGTTCAAATTAAATTTTGAATGAGTTTGAATTAATTAGTCATTAGTAGAATCAGAGTTTGAATTTAGAAACAATGAATACAAGTTGAACTGAGCTAATCACCGTAGAAATTCTTTGAGAGCAGACTTACAATATATGGAAAATTCGTCATGTAGAGTTTCATTTAATTTTCTTCATAAACCACATAAAACAAATTTTAAATTCATAAACACTATTTATTTTTAAAAAATTCAGCATTAAAAAAAGCATTCAGTTGAACTGAAATTTTATATACACGATTGTTTTGGATGACAATACGATACTTTAATGATAATTAAAAAATTAATTACAACTTAATATTGTAATTCTGTCATATGTATATACATATTTATATTGATTGTAACCATTTAATAAAAAGTAGCTCAAATAAAATTTTTCTTTGTTGATTGCAGTAGGAATAGACTTAAAATTTTTTTTATATTACTTGTTGCTACTGATCCCTTAAAAAGTGCTTATAATGTTTTAGTATGCTATTTTTTTAAAAAAAAACTAGTTTAAACATATTTGGATACCTTAAAATAGTAATATTTCATTTTTAACGCATGTATTATGGCAACAGATGAAAATGTGAAAACACGAATAAAACTGGAATTTGTTCAAAATATTATCTATCCTGAAAACCACATGTTACTTCCAAAAACAGGAGCTTTTTTTTTGTAAAGTTATCGTGCTCTGTTCAATTGTTGATCAACATTTCTTCTTCTTCAAAGAAAAAAACACGTTTTCCAAAACCTAGATGGCGTTGCAGCAAATGGAAAAAGGCAAAATGAAACCGAAATCGCGTTCCGCTTGTGAAAATCTAACCGAAACTACCGGAGTAGCAGGTCACCGACACCCTATCTCAAGATGCGAAACGAACCGGAAGAGAGCTCACATGTTCTCAAAAGTTGGGAACTGTTTTCAAAACACGAACACGTCTGCGCAGTTATGTTCGGGT
Source organism: Trichonephila clavipes (assembly GCA_019973935.1). Taxonomy (NCBI): domain Eukaryota; kingdom Metazoa; phylum Arthropoda; class Arachnida; order Araneae; family Nephilidae; genus Trichonephila; species Trichonephila clavipes. The sequence goes on from BMAU01006029.1 coordinate 9,656, forward strand.
ATCATCATTAACAGAACGTTTGGCTTCCTTAACATTAACGTTCGCTCGTATCCTTGCCGAAATAATCGATTTCAGTACCAGATAGACCAATATGACTTCTTAGAGTTCAGTAATTTGATCAACAGTAGCTTTTGTTTGATGATAATCTATGACTGACGTTGGTTATTGCTAATGATATAAGAAATACATTAAATAAAACTGAAATAACTCTTCCTTATCTTTTTTCAAAGGCTATATTCATTTTTGGAAATAGAGGTTTACTTTTATGTTTTAATATGATGGTAGTGATTGTAACTAAAAAAATTATTTTCAGGGTTTGTCTAAGTTAATAATAATTACTTATTTATTAATACTGAATTGCGCGCGCGCGCACGTTTTGAGCTATATTAAGCCATTTATTAATTTATGAGATTCAATTGTACTTATTAATTATTCAAAAATGCATTACTTAAAATTTTGCTGTAATTATAATGTTTTCTTCAAGGCTCTTGCATATCTGCAATTTTGAATTCGTGAATATATTATTAATCTTAAGGAATTTCCACTTTTCTCTTCAGACCTATACTAGAGTATCGATTTGAATGCAGTAAATGCTGTGGCTTTTGAGGACATTATTGGTAGCATAAGGGTTAAAAGCAATCAAATAATTGATTTATTTACGTCCACAGCTATTAATTACATTCTTTACATTTAAATAGTGTAACGGGTCTATCCGCGATTCTACTAATAAGCCTCTTGGTTAAAATTAATCTTTTTAACAATGATTTCAGTTGAAAGACTCTTTGTGTGAAGAAGACGAGATTTATGCAAATTAGAACTTCTATTTAAGTGTTTGCAGTAGAGTAGGCGGGAATGGTTGAAAGTGGATATAGCAGCGTGAATAAGATAACGACCGGAGGTCGTATAGGTAATAAAGTTAAAAGATATCCAAGGATAATCCAAGTATTGGAGTCAAGAGCGCTCCCATTTTTAGATAAGTGTGTTTAATTCTATTATATTTAAACTAATCCAAAGTGATTGCTCCTCGGGTTTAATGTTCTAAGTGCATTCTTCCCTTAAACTGTCTAGCGTAATTAAGTGAAAGTGGTAATTAAATTGGGTTTGAATTACTATGGCTGATCTTTACTCGAACCCCCTAATACCACTACCCACCGGGACGTTACAATAGAAGTTATTCATACTATTGAACTTTCAGTACTACGGAATTCAAAATTTGTGAGGGAGGAGGTAAACGCAGCCAAACTTCTTGGTGGAAGGACTGTCTTTTCCCTCTCTTAAGATGAGTCGGTCGCCGCTCTCATACCTCGAATTTCAGTCGGGGTTCCGGCCCGTAGGCTGAACTGTGCTTTTCTCACGGCCACCGGTTGTCAGGGCGATGTCAGATAAAAAGCCCCCGCATTATTTTTAGGAACAACGTGTGATGCTATGCACATAAAGAAGCCGATTTTGCAGCTGTGTGGTACGAAAACGTCACAATACAATAGAAAGAGTGACTGATTATTTAGTCGCAGGAAAAAGTAATGCGACTACGAGGCGAGTGACCTCATAATTTTGAACCTCGGTCAGGTGGTGAAGACGACACTTGAGCTAGCATCCTCATCTTTAAACTACGCCAATTATATATAAAATTGTATGTAAAATTATATATACACTGCGAAAAACCGGTATTCAGAACGGAGTACAAAATACTCACTTTTGAATACGTCACATACTCAAAATAGCTCCGATGCAAACATACTCAAATTTGAGAAAAGCCCATTCTCATCTTTGGCATCGG
>BMAU01006030.1:0-13719 GCA_019973935.1 Trichonephila clavipes
CTCGGCAGCAGGAACGAACAACCTCAACTCGGCAGCAGGAACGAACAACTCCACTCGGCAGCAGGAACGAAACAACTCCACTCGACAGCAGGAACGAAACAACTCAACTCTGCACTGCCGTCGACCGCCTACAACCGCCTGCAACCGCCTGCACAGCCTGCACTGTCTGCAACCGCCTGCAATTGTCTGCAATCGCCTGCACCGCCTTTACAGCAGAATCGGTTTTTTCTACCTACTGATGACTCATTATGTTTCGCGGATGTTTTTCTGTATCCATTCCATTCTTAATTTCGATGTCTTCTCGTATTTAAGACTTTTGTTTCATGCAGGCTTTCTTTTAGTCTCCTAAACATCGCAAATATTGGTAATGGCACAAAGATGAGTTCACTTTGACTCAAGTATAAAAAAAGGGAGGCGATTTAACATCCAGAAGAAAACGGAAACAGAGTAAAGGTTAGAAAATGTGATGTCAATGAAACAAACAACGGGATATGATTTTTGCTTGCAATCTTTCACTGGATCAAAGAAAAGGATTGGAATGCACGGAAAATGACACCATGTGGAAAATTTTCGACACCCCCAGTGCGAGTTCCGAAATCAGTTGTGCCATTGGGAATGACGAATTATTTTCGGGACATGATATTGATGGTAAGAGCAATTACAAGCTCACGTATGAATTAAAAAGTTTTAAATAATTGTAAAATATATTAATTATTCACTTCTTATTAGTTCTTATTTAATATTTTTAAATTTCATAAGTAACGGTTAGCGAAAAACGTTTTAAACTATTTCATTTTCGCGTTCAGCGTTTTTAAATTAAGGGTTAGGCAATCTGGCACCCCCATCCCCCGAGTAATGAATGAATTATGAATTATAAAAGTTTTAAATAAATATAAAATATATTAATTATTCACTTATTAGTTCTTATTTAATATTTTTAAATTTCTTAAGTAACGGTTAGTGAGAAACGTTTTACACTATTTTTTTCTCACAAAAACTAATTGAAACTTTGGGGTGCGGCTAAGATTCGAATAAAAACGGTATTACGTTATAAATAATCGTCTAGGTTATAACTTTAACAATACCAATTGATAGTTAACATGTTTTTTGCACTATGTAATGTAAATGTTTTATATATCCTTTCTAATAATTCCTAACTGAAATCGAGATGTGTAATTAATCTAAAATTGCAGCAAATACTACGAGGTATCTCGTATCCGGCAGTTTTAATACGCACGCTTAATATGAGGTATCTCGTAGTAGGCAGTGAAAAGATTAAATTAACGCACAATAACAATACATAAATTTATAAAAGTTAATTAATTAAAATTTTGCTTATTTAAAAATAATTGAATCCGAAATCGTCATTATCCTACATGAAAACGATTTTCCTTGTTGCGTAATAACATATCACAATTAATAGTAATTTATGTAAAAGTCCAAGTTAAAAGTAAACATTCAGATAGATGAATAATTAATTTGAGATTAATTTAATATCTGCTTACATTAATCATTATTTCACTGAGATGTGATATCTCCTTAATTGCAGATTACATTAATTCGAATCAAATTGAAATCATTTTGGTACGCTTCGATTTAAATGCACAGGAAGATAAATTGAGGGTATGAAATAACCATATTTCTTAAGTCTAAGGTAAATTTGTAGGGTTTTGTAACGAAGAATAAATTTTATTGTGTTTACCATGAGCACTAAATTCTTAATGGGAAAAAAATTATACTTTAGAGAACATGTTATTTGTTGATGTAGGTTATAAAACGAAATTCCGTCACCTGATAGTTTTAATTATTTTAAACGTAGTAGCAATGAGATACAGAAAATAAAACTTTCATTTATTTCTTTTACAAATTAAAAGAAAAAAGTTTTAAAATAACACTAAAAGGAATTTTATATACGCTGGGGGATTAACATTAAATACCGAAAAATCAAAAAAATAGCAATAACTTGTATAAAAATTAGTCTCAAGGAAATTTGAACATGCTGGTAAGTAAAAGGAGCTGAACGATATTACCTTATACGAAACAGTGGCTCTTTCATCGTTGACGCATTCATGAAAGGGACGCATACGGGTAAGGCAGTGTCTGTGTTTGCGATGGTATATCTTTGGACGCACAGACTTTCATGCCTTTTCTCGTGGAAGAGAGAGAGTGTTAATGCTCATATTTATAGCAATGGCATCCTGGATGCTTATGTATAACCTTATTTCGGAGGAATAGGTGAGACATTCGGGCTACAGCATGATGATGCAAGACCATGCAGGGATCGCATTGGGAATGTTTACCTTAAGCAGGAAACAATTCGCATACTGTGGCCAGCTCGATCACCGGAACTTAACTCTATCCAGCAAGTTTTGGAGGCTCTAGGACGATGTGTATCTGCTCTCCATACCCCTCCTAGGACCCACGCTTTCAACTGCCTTGAAAGCAACAACTTGCTCTTCCTACACAATTAGCCGTCTGCATAATTGAGAGCATGTGCTGCATTGCTTCTCAGGGGATTTATACCCCATATTAAAGGTACTTTTCCTATCCGATTTGTTCATTGCTTACATATGCTAATTTCTTAAACACCATAATTGTTTTATGATTACTTTTTGTGTTGTTTTATACCTTCCTGTGTTTTACATAATACGCATGAATTTCAATAAACTCTTTAATAACTTTTCGAGTTATTGTCATTTTTTGCGAATTTTCCTTAATTTATGATAACAAGTGTATATTATAACAGAAAATGAGGTAATATTTATTATCCGAAATTACATTTGCTTTAACTTGGTAAAAAAAACAAATATTTATTATTTTTTAAATTTGTTCTTTTGTGAAAATGAAATAAATGATATTTTAATCTGAAAGCAATGCTTGCACATTTTTAAATATACACTGAGTACAAACTCTGAAGGAAGAAACAGAGACTTTATTAATTAATCTTTTTTTAAACCTTTTTTTTATAAAACAAAAATTCATAAGCAAAAAATAGAAAACAGAACACAATGGCAAAGCTTAGAGTTGAATTTTTTCTCCTCTATGAATATTAATTTAAATATATATATATATATATATATATATATATATATCCCTCTTAAACCAAATACATTTTCTTTTTGTGAGTCTTTAAAACCTAGTAAATTAAACTTCTGGACGTCGCCCTGATTTATTTATGCATATTAAGGCTTTTCCTTGTTTTTTATGATGCTTATTTTTATTTTCCACCTTTGCAGGAGGATTAAAATATCCAAAAATAAGAAATTTTTATTCATTTCAATCTCATTAGGAAAAAGCAGCTTATGAAAAAAAAGATCAACTAGACTAAAGAATGAACTCAGTAGTTTATTAAACTAAATTTTTCGCGGTGAATTAAAATGGGATTAAAATTCCTACACATAAGAAATTCTAGTACACAACGAAGCATTTTAACATTTTTGTCTCCCTATTGGAACATACAGCCTATTTCTGTAACGAAATACGTATTTTAATTAACAACAGTGATTTTTTGAATAAATGTAATTAATTTGTTACGGAACCAAATTATCATATTTTGATTGAAAGAACAAGATCTCATATTGGTTGAAAGAAAAAGCGCTGAAATTGGTTGCAAGAAGAAGTACTACTCATTGAGAACTGTCGGAGATTAATCAGGATTTTTAATTATTATCAAAGGCTTTAAATGTTTTAGCTACTACTTTGTCTTTTTAAATGTGTCCCTCTAACTATCATCAGAACTCGAAAGTAAAGCTATCTTTCCAATGTAAGAGTCACCATTTATACATGCAGCTATGTTTTCTTCCATTTAAAAAGAAGTTACTAACTGCCTGTCTTAACTGCGCCAATAAGCACAACGACTATTCCTTTAATTTTTTTTTTATTTCTTGTTTTTCCTTACAATCTGAGTAACAAGAGCCTTGTAGCTAAGCAGAGACTAAACGCCTTAAATATGTTTCATTGCCAATGACGACATTTGACATTTTATTTCTGTTCTTGATTTTTTTCTAAAAAATTTTCTTGAGGAATTTTATTTCGAATAGTTTCTATATTTTCTATTTCCGAATGTCTCAAAAGAGCGACACATTTTCCTCTTCTTTTTTTTCTTAACCTCCTATCACTGTTTTCCCACATGAGAGTTCCAAGAAAAGTTATTGGGGAAACACCTCAATTTATTAATCATGGTCATGTGATGATGCTTATTATTAAACCCTATTTCTCTTCTTAAATGTATCTGTTTAGTCAAGAATCTTGATACATACGAGGTGAGATTCAGAAGTTCCCCGACTGAGTCTATAACTTAAACATTATTTCTAATTAATTTGTTGAAACACACCCCCTTCGAAATAAAACTCTTGGGTAACAAGAGACTTGTGCCATCGCTTTTAAATATCATTGAGACATTTCAGGAATACCTTTTCTGCAATATCCTCTAATTCAGCTTGCGATGCAATGTTTGCTTCATCTGCAGATTGAAGCCAATGACCCTGCAAGCGATTTGTTACTTCAGGAAGTAGGCCGAAGTCACAGGGAGAGGGGCCAGGGGAGTAAGAAGGTTGTGGCAAGACAGTTGTTTTCTTTTTTGAAAGAAAGTCAGTGATCGGTTAGCTAAAGTGCTGTTGTGCAAAAGCACCCATGACTGCTCAGCTCCCTATTTTGGTCTCTTTTTTTCGGATTGATTCACGCAAACGACGCAGGATATCTACACCTTCTTTGTTCACAGTGAGTCCTTCAAAAATAAATTTCAAATGCACAGTGACCTGGATATGCAAGAACACGTCTAGTATGACCAATCCTTTAGAGTGGTCTTGGTGGAATTTCTACTCGGGGGATAATTTCCACGTTAGCTATCTTCTCTTGGATTGTGGGTCGTATAAAAAATACCATTTCTCGTCTCCAGTAGCAATTGTGCCAAGTAAGGAAGGATCTTTGTCAACAGCCGAGAATAAATCTCCCACCATTTCCATTTGAATTTCTTTTTGGTCTTCGTTAAACATGTGGGGAATGATGCTTTGACACACCCTATGCATGTTAAGATCCTTAATCAGTAACCTGTTTCATGTGGTCTTGGATATCTCAACTCATTCTGTCATTTGTGCTACTGTTTGAAGCATGCTCTTACGTACCACAAAATAATATTTTCAATGTTTTCAGTGATACAGGAAGTCTGCTAACATCCAGAGGCTTCAGCACTTTCCCTGCCTTCTCTGAAATGTCGATGCCCCTCAAAAACATACGTTCGTAATAATGTATCACGGCCGTACTTATGCCTCAATAATTTGTAAGTCTCTGTAGAACTCTTTCCCAAGCGATCACAAAAATTGATATTAATTATCTGCTGAACAAACGCCATTTCCTTCAATCGCTGGTTACTAAATGCACCCCCTTACAAAGTACGATACCGTGGTGAACCACCAACCCCGTCATACGGGACAAACCACTTTAAGAAAAGAGGAAATATGCAGTAACACAGAAACGTTATCATAGTCGCTCTACTGCAACAATTTTTCAAGCTATAGACTCAGTCTGGAAACTTTTGTGTGAATTCTACCTCGTATATATATTTTTGTTATTGCCTCGTAAGTATTAGCAATTTTATTTACTTTTTTACTTCCAAGGTAGGGAATTCCCGCTCCTAAATATTGTAATAACTAGGCTAATAATCGAATATTAATGCCAAGGACATTAAAGACTTAGAACACATACAAAAATGCTACTCAAGTTTAAATACTCATGTATATTCGAATACAATTTTAATTATTACATCGTGTCATTTCTGCAAAAAATCTTCCTATTCTTGATCCCAAACGTTAAGTTAAAATGATTCTGATAATTCAAGAGACCAATTACAGTAAAGTTAAAGTCCAATTTAGAAGTGCATTTAATGCCATTAGATTTTAGAGGATATAATCAAAGGAATAAGCATTTGTTTCCTTAAAATAACTCTACAGTTTTATGGTGGCCAATTTGTGTTCACTTTTCACCATGAGCACGCAGTTAAAATCCACGAGTGATCTTTCTTAATATTTCAACCCTCCCTTTCAAGTGCATTTTGTATTAACGGGCTAAATAAAAGACGTGTAAATGATGATTAAACTGGATAGATTTATCTTCATGGTGGGGCTATTTGGGAATTTAAATATGAATCAGTTTCGTAAACGTGTAAAAGAAGATGTCTCAAAAGAATAAATAAGTCTTAGAAATTAGAGACCCAGAATTGGCGATTAATCTTAACTATAGAATACATTAGGAAGAGTTTTTCTTTTAAAAATCGATGCTATTTAAACATAATATTTTTTCATTACAAAATACTTTTCTCTGTAGCCATTGCAACTGAGAATGTCTTTGATTAAATGCATTGATAGTTTTCAAATGATGTTACTTCTTTAAAGTATCATAGCTTAAAGATTTTTTCTTTTTTCTGTTTGTGTTGATTTTGACTTGGAATCGAAATTCTCGTTAATCTTTGATTATATTTCTCAACATCTTTTAAATTTTATGGTAGAGAAAAAAAATTAAAGTATTCATTTTATTCATACTAAAATTTAAAATTTTTATGAAATTTTAATTCAATTGCAATCGGTTTTAAGTACAATTAGTGCTTTAAATTAAGAAATAGTCAAAAAATTTATTTTTGAAGCAATTAAAAATACAGTCGGACCTTTATATAACGAAGTCGCTAAATCCCGGAAATAAGGTTCGTTATATGGAAAATTTGCTACATAGAGGTTCATCTTTAACTTTTCTTTATTAACCCCATGAAACAAACTTTATGTTTATAAACACTATATAGTTAAAAAAGTAATTCTCCACAACTTTTGTAAATTAATATATATATATTTATTTTAGGTATCTTACTTATCAAAAAAAAAAGATAAAGAAAGAAAAAAAAAAGAAAAAGTGCAAGAAAAGTTTCCTTGGCACCTTTATCTTCTTCCTTAAGAATTAAATTTTTTCTTTGATCTTCAAGCACTTACGTTTTGACATCTTTGAGCTACGATAAACGAAATTACCAGTACGACACATCAACACTGCAAATGAGTTCACGAGACTCCATTGAGATTAAAAAGATATCGAAGATGTTTCCAGGGATTAAAGTTGCACTTCTTGGATTAAATACCCAGAATTCTACTAATCTTTGGTAAGTTATGCACCAAATAAAACCAGTTAAAGACTTATCACTACCATAAAATATGTTAACAGAGAGAATAACTTGAAATTTCCAGAAAAAGTTCGTTATATAAAAAATGCACATCGCTATTGAGAGGTTATTTGACAAAGAAAATCATGAAATGTTCTTGGTTCCAGGAAAAAGTTCACTACTTAGAAAAATTCGCAATATAGAGGCTCGACTGTATAGCAGCAATTATTTGTGTAATACAGCGGTTGTATATGTTATAACAAATAATAAGAAAGATGTTTTTTCCTGTCAATGAGAAACTGAAAAACATTTATTCGTAAAATATTAAAACAAATGTAAATAATAATGTAGTTAATATATACGTTGTTAATATTAAAATTTCAGTAACAGTGCATACAAAATCTCTCGGTTTTATTCTATATAATGTCATCACTCAAAAAAGCACATATTTGTTTGTACTTGATATATGTAATAAAACAATTTTCTTACTCATGATATCGTATCTAAGCATTAATCCATAATGATATTCGGCCAACGATTATGGACAGTACTTATCTGAATTCTATTTTCAAATTGTCTAGACTTGATCACAGGAAACAAGTGTGTCTCCAGTAGATACCGTCGCATGTGGATGTGCCAGGGAATGAGACAGTTAATAAGCTCGCTGTTAGGGGTTATGATCTCCTTAACCCTGGTTTCTCTGTCTTGAGTCATTCTGAAATTTATTCCTTCCGCAGAATTAAAATGAATCTAAATTGGCGAAACCCTCCTGCTCACCACGGTTAAACATCTAAGAGTCCTGGCCTATTTTTTCAGTGCAGGGTATTCAGGAGGTAATCAGACGAACTTGTCGTGCTTTAGAAGTAGTCACCTGCGTGATATGATCTTTTTGCAGGGGGTAAAGCCTTTCTTTACCTGTTCCTGCTTCTTGTGCTCCTCTTCTGGACTACTGTTGTATATTCTTGGGACAGTTTTTTGAGGACCAGGATGCGGCTTGTAACATTATTTTTTGCGGAAAGGTCAAATTGACTCCGTGCAGTCTTTCCTGCTTCAAGAGGATTTGAAACAGCATCAACAATCCATAATAAAACCTACTGAAAATTTTGATTCGCTTAAATTTCTCATGCATCCCTCAAATTTAATTGTATCTCTTTTGCTTCCTACAAATAATGTTTACCTTTAAAGCGCGTCATGGTCTTAGAACTAACTACTCGTACAAATAAAGAAGATGGCCTTTACGTTATTAGTAAACAAAACTTTGATATACAATGATTTTACAGATAACAAAATCTAAAAAAACGTTTTGACGTAAGTGAGGTTAAGTGACATCCCAGTCTAGGAAAGATCACCAGTAAGTTTAATTATATAGACGACCACACACACATTTTACTTTCAATAAAAGAGAATCCTCTATATTAAAGGCAGAGAACGCTTCACTTATAATGTGACTGAGAAATGAAGGAGATCAAATAGTGAATTATCGGCTCAGATGTTTTTTCAACTCATCTAAGTGTGGTTCAGGAAATTAACTCAGCAGTAATAGTATTCTACTCTGCTATAATTACGTTATAAATTTGCTTAATAAATATGATTTGTCAAAGTTTAACATTAATAGTTTAATATATAATTAGAAGACTGAAAATTAATGGGAAAGATATTTAACATTTAAATCTAGTATTGTTTTATCTATTTTTAGTTATATCTTTTAACTAAGCAAATCTTAATTCAAACCTGGTCAAGTACACATTAAGGGTTACTGATAATAATCATGATAGATAACGAAATAAGTCATCATATTAAATATTTAATAATGTTTAATATGACGAAATATTTCGTTATCTATTATTATCATTTATGTTTTTTTATTCTATACTTGATTTAAAATGATTCATACAGTAAAAAATCTGCGTAAAAGGGCTATTTTACTTCATTCATACTAAAAGCTACTTAAACGTTTTCAAGCACAACACTTAAAATGTATTAAATTAAGTTTTAATCAATTTCAACTTCAATGTCTTTATTATTGTATACTACATTTAATGCACAAGAAGGTAATGTTGTAGATTAATATTTTTACTTAAAAATAAGCCTAAATCCGAATTACCATAAGACGTCACAGGATATGTCCTATATTTATGACATATTATTCGATACGAATAGATTCTTCATTGGCATGTCCTACACCTTTATGCATGGTAACCGGTTACTAAACTTAGGAGTAGTAAACTTGAAAGGTTGGTGACCTCTAGCATCAAATGAGGATTTTTAAATGGGGGTGTCAGACATTTATTATTATATTTGTGTTTCTTGCTCACAAAGCAAATTCTTGATTATTACAGTTATATAATTAAAACCTTTATAGTTTCTGGACTTCCAATACTTGCGTTCAATAACTTTATTCTACATAAAATTTCTATACGAAGCCTTTATCATCATCTTCGTATGATTTATATGTAGATATAATCCTCACTTGGAATACAGAATATCGAAACGTGCATAGAAAAATACATTTTGAGATGAGTATTCTTAACAGTGAATGTTTTGTGAAACATCAGTAAATTTAGGGAAACAACAAGTGGTTTGCATACGTAAATGTAGCCTTCATTGAAGTATAATTCAGTTTTAAAGCAGTGTTGCTTCAGTGTATTTTGAATAAAAAACAATGGAAAGCTCATCCAATGAACCAGTAGTCAACTGGGACTTACAGTTGCCTGGCTGAAAAACTTCACTACCGTGCGGATAAGAAAACAGCATAAATGGACGGAGGTGATCAGCAAGCAACTCTACGCACCGAATTTCATTGACGGAGGTTGGTACATGCACAAAAGATCACAAACAGTGCCACAAAAAGACACCCCAGACCATTATTGAGCTACCATGGAATTATACAGTACCAACCTGTGGCATGTAGGATCCATAGCTTCGTGAGATAGACGCCATATTCTAAGCCTCCCATCGGCGTTAAGTAGTTGGAATCGAGACTCATCACTACATGCTACTCGTTTTTCGTCCTCTACACTCCAGTCTCTGTGCTCTCTTGACCAAGCAAGCCTTACAGCCAGATGACGAGCCTTGATCCTTGTTACTCTCGTAGGTCGAAGGCTTCCGAAACCCATACGGTGAAGCGATCGTTGCACACTCCGTTTACTGACTGTACGACTGGCACCATCATTTAATTGTGTGGTAATTTGAGATAATGTTTGGCTTCGCTGGCTACGTACAAAACGCCTGAACCGTCTCTCACCACGCACTGTCAAGGCTAGTTGTCCTTTATAATCCCGAAAAAAAATGTAAAATAAACCCGATCGCTAATTCTTTTGTCCACCATTCATGTATTCTTGTCTGTACTCTTGACACTGTCGACCTTGAAAATCCTAGCTGTCTGACTATTTCGGAAATTGAATGGCCCATGCGTCGCGCATCTACGATCTGTCCGTGATCGAAGGAGTCTAAATCAGGCAGTTAACCCATGCTGTCAATTCCAGCAACTAATTCAGAACACCTATAGTATGCGCTATAAATGCAGTCACTACAGCGCTCTCACTGGCACATAAATGATGCGCAGTGCTACACAATTTGCATAGCTCTTCCTATCCTTAATGCAGTGGCACTTCAGTGTAGTTCAAGTCATTAAAATTTTTATTTGATTATCACGATATTCTTGTTTATTCTGATTGATTGAATATTAACGTCGCACTGTTCAGCTACACGAGGGCTTTTGTCGACGGACCACGTAATTTTGAACCATGGTCAAGTGACGTGGACGACACCTGAGCTGGCACCCCCCTCTTCTAACTACCACACCACACCAAGGGGAGGACGTTTCAGCTCTCGACAGATTCAACGTGCATCGCTGCCCTACACGGCGGGTCTTTAGTGGTACTTGTTTATTCTGAATGATGAATAAATGGTATTCAAGCTCTCCTTCACCTTTTAATTCAAAGAAAACTCACAATTTGGTAAATTTGAACGTATCATATATTATGAGCTATATTAAGACCAACAACGTACAAGTCTTTACTATTAATGTTATTGTATCATTAGAATTTACCGATGTGAGAAAATAAATGTCAAATTATGCTGCGGAATTTTCGTAGATTTAAATGCAGATCGAAAGAGATAGTGTGTGCAGGAGGTCTTGTAGGAAATTAATCACGTTCTTGAATCAATAGTCTTATACAGTCGGTTTTCATTTAAAAGCTTATTTGCGAATAATGGGAAAAATTAATTCATTATAATTGATGAAAACGATTTTTGCGTATTATTTTTTTAAAAAAAACGATTTTCCTAATGCAAATCAGTTATAAATTACAGTTGCATTAAATGCTTTTTTATGTCAATGTAATAAGTGAGGAGAAAAAATTACCGCTTGAGTGCGGCAAATCGCTATCCAACTTCACTTGTTATGTGACAACACATCGCGCTTCTCTTGTTTTATACCGAAGATCACTACCCATTTCATTCCACACTTTTAGTATATATATAAGAAAACTATTCAGCACTAAAATGGTTAAGCCAGAAAAATATGTCAATTTTCTTATAGTTGAGTGGTATAATTTGGGTTTTAACCTAATTAAATATATGTTTCGCATCTCTCTCTCTCTCTTTCTCTCTATATCTGTGGGAGTATGTATGTGTGTTCGCGTAATAATTATTTTGATGCACGAAATGAAGTGATGAACAACTATGGATAATTTTGGTATCAATACTACATTCTTTACCCAAACAACATATTTAAAAAGCAAGACACTAGTACACTAGTGCTTCTCAAACTTTTAATATTTACGATCCAATATTCAACCTTAATTTTCATCACGCCTTCCTCCGTTCAATAACAATGTATAAGATTCAATAATACTGTACGTTGATGCTAAAGCTTCTATACTAGTTTAACCTCTTAAGTTTCATTGGGGTTTATGCATGTCTCATCCAGCCTAAGCATCAATTGCCCTGGGCGTATATATACGTCTTTCCAATATATGCGTATATATACGTCTTTTTCTTCTGTGCATTGCTATCCATAAAATTATTCCGAAGACTTTGAAATGCAGCAAAAGGATATTAACAGATTTTGCAAAGAATTTACTTATTTCAGAGGATTTGTTTTAATTTTTCTTTTCCTTTCACCTCCCCCCTAAATCATATATGCGTTCCAATGTGGAAACCGGTGAAATTGGGAAGCGAATTGCTTAACTATTAATCGGTAATTAAGAGATTAATTATAAACCGTAAAAATTATCAAGATAAGTGGTAATTTTTGTAAATAATTTAATACATGACAAGGCCATGGTGTTACTGGTATTTATTAAATTTTTTCTTAACTTAGTATTGTTAAATTAATTTTAAAATGCAATGCACAGTACTCTGGTACACTTATAAGTGTATTAAATCAGTGTAAATCTGTATTTTATTCTTTGTTATATGAGAATGTATTTTGTTTGCTTACTTTCAGTAAATTAATAATTTTGTAAATAATTTTTTGATATTGATTTCCAATATGCACGTGATCCCTTATTGAGATACCATGCCCTCTAGGGGATGCACCCACAGCTTGAGAAACGCTGCTGTACACTCATACATAAAAACTAATTTTTGGGTTTGGATTGTAAACTATGAAGAATGATTCCAATTCCAAGTCAATATTCAAGAAGAGTTTCAGGTGATGTTTGAAAAAAATTTATTCGAGCAGCGGTAGAATAAGAATAACTGAATATTTATTGAACGAAATATATGATTCATTAAATTAGTTGTTAAGGTTTGAAAACTTTCCTTTATTACAAAATCAATGCGCTTTTTTTTTTACTTGTAAGCATCATTGACAGAATAAGGTATTTAAAAGTCATTAAGTGAAAACGCAGATTCCACTAGTTATAAGTTACTAGTTCAATTGGTAATTTTCAAAATCGGGTGTGAAAATTTTTGGCGATAAGCAATGCATTTTGTGCTATTGAATCATAAATTAAACATATTCTAGTGTTTAATTCTATTTTTTACTACTTATTTAAGCCCTTACAATAGTTAAATTCATCCTGCAGTACTAACAAAGGATAATACTGTAGTTTTATTTAAAAAAAAACAACTTTAAATTATCAAAGAGCGATAACTAAAAAAAAAAACTTTTTGCAAAAAGCTGCACTTAGAAACCTTTTTAAAAATACATTTTTCAGAAGTGTGAAGATCACAAACGACAAGTCTTGAATAAGTGATTACAGCTTAGTAAATTCACATGCGGAGAAGAGTTTTGGAAATTATGCAATATTTTGATTACATTAAAAAAATTCATGATGTGTTAAGAATGATGAAATATTTATTCATTTAGTTTACTTCAGGCTTGAATTACACTGGTGTGCAAAACTTAAGCAAGATTGTAAAAATTTAACAGATAGCCATGAAATTGCAGAAAAGGAGGTCTGGAGATCAGTACAGTGAACAAGTAAGTCAGTAGAAACGTCATGCGTATGCAAATATCAGGAACCAAACGTCAGAAGCGACGTGAGCGTACGTAAAACGCGTGATGTCGGAGCGCGCTGCTCAACAGTAGAATAAAATGAAGGAAGGAGACGCAATTCAACATATTCGTT
>BMAU01006031.1:0-465209 GCA_019973935.1 Trichonephila clavipes
ACTCGTATTGAGCTGTCTCCGTACGTTCAGTTTTGCTAGACCTTTCTATTTCTCGATTATTCTGGCAAGTGCAAGGGTTTCTGACCGAAAGGTATAAAAAAGGCGGGCCGGCTAGTCAGTTAGTCAGATCTCAGCTTTCATATGCAAGTGATACCTCTCTGCTAGAGACGATTGCATAGTGTGTGTTATTGCTTTTATTGAGTTATTATTTTTGTGCTGAGTGTTTACTATTGCTTTTGTTGATATATTACATCTGTGTTATCAGTATTTTCATCGATTGTACGTGACTTTCTCGAACTGTTCTACAATTTGTGGAGGACTGTTTTGGCCAAGAATAAAATTGTTTTGGATTCCGCTCTTCGCTCAATCATTTCGAACCCGCGAAAACGCATATCTAATATATATATATATATATATATATATATATATATATATATATATATATATATATATATATATATATATATATATATATATATACATGTCATGATTTTTAAAGACACAGAATTAGATTAAAATTTAAAAATGATCTTTTTTATTCAATCATTTCGACATCTCTTCTGACACTGAGAGCAGGGAGGAAAAAAGCACGCCATGGTGGTGGTTTCAAGTGGATAGCACTTGAAAAACACATGTGGTACGCATCCGGATTTTATGATTGTATTTAAAAGTTAATGCTGACACATATGGGGCTGTTAAATCTAACGATCTGGAATTAGACATGTTTATTGGCTAAGCCATATGTTCGGAAGAAATAAATGGGTGATTAGTTTGATAGTTGAAGATGTAACTAAGAAAGATGATAAGGGATTTAATTTTTAATCTAATTTAATTATCCTTACATTTGCTCCCCAATTTTAAAATGGAATCATGGCATGGTTTTTTTCTCTCTTTACAAACTTAATCAATTTTCAACAAACACAAAACAATACATAACATTATTTAGAAAGACATATTACACACAGTAGAAATTTTTAAGCAATAGGAATACTAAAATAAAAATGCAATACACTAAACCGCTTGAAACTATGAAAACAAACAAAACTGAAGGGGACTTTTATCAACATATCAATTAATAAAAGGCGTGGAATTTCCATACATATAATAGAAGATTAGCTTGTTCAAATCTATTCGACATCTAGAATAAGAGCTCGTTTCCTCTATTCCTTCATAATAATAGATTCGTATTATAGCTAGTAGATATTGTTTTCAAAAAAATTATATTGCAAAATAATATATCAAACAATAAGATAGTAAATATAAAAAAATATATGATACCATACAAATGTTAAAAATAATAATTTTGTATAAAACTCTACTACCTGGCACCATCGTAATACTTTATATTGTTACACACATTTTGCATATATGAAATACATTTTTTAAAAAGATAAAAAAAGTATAGACACTAATAAAAATGAAATTAATAATATGAAAACGGTGTACAACACACAACTTCTATGCACTATCCAACACAATAAACAATGTTTTATTTCATATGCGTTATAAAATGTAAAAATTATAAGAATATAGGAATAAAAGAATACAAGAATATAAGAGCACTTTCTTATTATTTTTGTGTTGGAAAAGTGGACTCACTTCAATAATAACTTTTAGTATTTATGAAAATTTTCTCAATATTCACTGTAGCTTAACAATATCGCATACAATATTTTGAATCTTTCCGTAGCCTTCTAAAAATTCGTTTCATAGACAAAAATTCTTGAGTTTCTCTTACATCACACATTCACTAATATAATTTGTATCACCTTACTTAATTTTGAACACATCTCTCTGAGAAATCTGCGTGATCAGGGATGCTGATAAGAAACAATGAGAGGTGTACATAACAAACTAAACAAGTTTGTCCTTTTAATGTTTTGAGACATATACAAAATTATAATGATTGTATTCTCCCTTATCCACTGTATAATATCCAAAAATAAGCTTCAAGTTATTAAATTAATTTTAATTTTAGATAAGGAAAATTTCGAGAAATAGTGAATCCTGATATATGGCCAGTATATCAAAACACACAATTTCAAAATAATATAAATTAAATGACATGCAATAAGATTACTGCTGAATAAAATAATTAACAAAACAATAAAATTCAGTGAAGAAAAAAGAATACAACTGGACTTTACTTTTGTTTCTTATAAAAATCAATATCTCTAGTATTAGTTCATTAGTCATTTTTCTAAAAACTTAATTTATATCTTTCACTTTAAATCACCAATTTCTATCATAACTGTTAACTCATTCGACATCTTAAGAGGACTTGGTACCCTAAAAATAACAAACCTATCGTTTTTTTACTTTCATTTAATCTTATTCTTTGCATTATTATCTTTCGATTGATATATCACTTGTGCATGTCGGAAAGTTAGAAGTTGACTAAACCTTCATTTGAAAACAAATTAGGCAATTCAGCCACAACCCCTTTTTAGAAAAAAAAGCTAAAAAATGCTTTATGATAAAAAAATCTATTTTAGAAATAGAAATAATAACTATAAAAGAATGTGTAGTATTAAAAGCAGAATATTTCGAGGCAATACAATAATGTAATTTTCTTCCTTGAAATGTGTGCATGTAAAATTTTTAAATTAAGGCATTTTATATTAATAATTTTATAATTTCAGTTCTTCTTCCTGATATATTTTTCATACAAATGTAATACTTTAATATTATAAGAAGAAAAACAGCTAACATTTCTGTCGTGACAGAAAAAAAAAATTTTTTTTTAACATTTTTCTTGCATTTTCATGGGCAATTAGTACTCTCTAAAAGTTGATCATTTATAAAAATGTGTGGGTTGAAAAAATATGAAAATGCAATTATTTTAAAGATAAACGTATAACTAATATCTTAAAGTGGTATTTTAAGTTTAATTAAGCTTATAATAATTATTTTTTCAGAATTATAAACTTTAAACCTGTTTTTCTCAGTTTGTGTTTTTCGAAACCTTAGTGCATTCAAAATGCTACTATTTCGACAATTATTTACCAATCACTTCCATTTTTTTCTTGCGTGTTTAAAATAAAGCATGTAATAAAATTAGGGATCCGTTTTGCTATAAACTGAATACTTTTTTTTTTTAAAAAAAATAAAATGTAAGACATGTTGGCTTTTTCGTTGATTTTTAGCCTGTATATCAACATTTTATTTTTTTTCTCAAAAATGAATGAAGTTATTCTAAAATCGATCCCTAAAGTTGTTTAGATCATCCATAAGAGTATTATAAAAAAATTTCAGGTCAAAAAATTAATTTTTACACAAGGAGTAGGATTTTAAAATTTTCCCAATTTTCTTCAAAAAATTAAAATTTTTAAAATTGTCTGAATAATATATGAAAATTTTCATCTGGTAACATTTTCTTGAATAGAAAAATTGTATAAAATGCTAAAATATAATTTTTAAATACGTAAATAAAGAAGTTTGATCAAAGGGTGCCAAGTCCCTGTAAGATAAAATTATGAGAAGTATATTAAAATTTCTCAAAATTTTGTATGACAAAACCTATATAAACTTTGTTTTCTCAATTAAAATATAAAGAATATCTCATTTAACACAACTATATTATAAAAATTTAATATCATATCATGTCATATATTATTCTTTTTCGCCGAAAAGTCTTGTTAAGCAGAACTCAGTTACTTCTGTATTACATAAGAGGTTTCGTTTAGTTATTATCTTATTCTCATTATTATGGGTATTATGTTGAAAGTAATTCAACTGAAAATTTTCAGATGGATGAAAATGTCTTAAACGAACTGAATGAACCAATTCAGTGTCAGTTTTATTAAGGGCATTGAGTCTATCTATTTCAAATAATACATCAGAACATTTTCTTAAAACAGTATAAGGGCCTGAATAAGGGGGACTTAATTTCCTTGTATTGGAGTATTGAAATTCCTCATACATTAATAAGTCACCAACCTTGAAATCAGCATCCTGAAATTTTTTATCATATCTAATCTTATTTATTTTATAATATTGTTCGGTTCTTTATTTGGCTAATTTTCTTGCTTCTTCTAAGGGAGGATATATCTCATTATCTTTTAGCGAAATTTCGAAAGGTAAATTACCATACATTAAGTAGGTTGGAGGGAAACCTGTTATGGTATGTGGAGTTTGATTATATTGATGGGTTACTTTTTCTAGAATTTTTGTCCATGGAACTTTATTTGAACTATTACTAATTTCACACCTTAAGCGGATAATTATGGTTTGATTGACACGTTCAACCTTTCCACTGGTTTGTGGTCTGTGAGAAGTAGTTAATAATTGAGTGACATTATTATCTTTTAAAAATGCTTAAATTTTGAAGAGGTGAACGCAGTATTTCTATCACTTAAAATTTTTTCCGGTATATGACTCTGAAAGATTTGTTTTAAACAATTTATATAAGTATCTGTTGTTGCATTTTTAGATGGGAAAGTCCAAATGTAGCTAGTTGCATGATCAATAATAATGTGCAAATATTTTTTAACAGAGTTGTAATAATTTAAACCACCTACACTATCTATCGATAAAAGTTCAAGGGTTTTCACAAAGGGGAAGTGATTGCATCAGTCCGTATTTTTTCTGATGTGACTTCTTATTTATTTGACACGTTTCACCGCGTTTCACATAATTTAGTATATCAGTAATAATGTTTATCCAATAATATTGTGGTGATATTAATTTTGACATGGTAGCTACACCAGGATGGCCATATTTTTTATGAGTTGTTTCCATTAATTTCACTCTTAGAGCTTTGGGTACAATTATTTTAGCTAAACCTTGTCTTTTAACTACAAAAACACCATCTCTCTTAAAACATTTAGGAGCTGATGTATTTTCTATATTTTGAAAATGATTTATTTCATTGATATTCAATAAAGGTTCTGGAGGTGTATTAATTATATGATGAGCAATAGGATGTCTTGTTAACATATCAGCTTCAATATTAGTGCTACCTTTCTTATATTTTATATCAAAATCATACACGGAAACTTTTAAAGACCATCTAAAAAGTCTACCCGTGGGATTTTTGAAATTTTTAAGACAAACTAATGCATTATGATCGATATGAACTGTGAAATGAGATCCATGAAGATAGCAATGGAATTTATCTAAACTATCAATTATAGCTAAGTATTCTAATTCAGTTATTGTATAATTAATTTCATAGTTTCTCAGTCGTCTCGAGTGGAATGCAATCGGATGTTGATTTCCATTGGGTTTTTGTTGTTTGAGGATACATGAGATTGCAGTTTTCGATGCATCTACATAAAGATGACAGGGATAATTTGGATTGAATAGAGCTAAAATGGGCTGTGAAATTAAGCTGTCTTTAAGTTTTTGAAAAGATTGTTGACATTCTGGGGTCCAATTCCAATTTTAATTTTTTTAAGATTATTTAAGGGCATTCTTAATTTTGCATATTGAGGAATGAATTTATAATAGACATTAATACTACCAAGAAATCATTATAAATCCTTTACATTTCTAGGGGGTAAAAGTTTTTTAATTATTTCGACATTTATATTATTTGGAGTGTATGACCCTTGTTTTATTTCATATCCTAAGAAATTATTGTATCTTTGCCAAATTTACACTTTGAAAATTTTAATTTAATATTTTCTATTCCACAAATTTTAAAAATTTCCTCTAAATGGTTTGCATGTTCTTCGATTGATTCCGAAAATATTATTATATCGTCAAAATAATTTAATGCAAGTTTTATTTGGTATTTTATTTAAAATCTGTCTAATAGCTCTTTGAAATATAGCTGAGGAATTTTTATATCCAAAAGGCAAACGATTAAATTGAAAAAGATCGTGATTTGATGTAAATAAAAGTTTTTCAGATTCATTATCATCTAATTTAATGTGCCAATAACCACTACATAGGTCGATGGTTGAGAAAAATTTTGCATGTGTTAATTTGTCTAAGACTGCATCTATTCGGGGAATTGACTCTGCATCTAATTTTGTGATAGCATTTAGCTTTCTGTAAACGATACATAATCGTGTACGAGCATTATCCTATTTTTTAAAAGCCACTGTTATAAGGGCAGTGTAAGAACTATAAGATGGTTTTATTATTCCTGCTTTCAATAATGCGTCTAATTGCTTTTTTATTTCCGTATCATCTTTAATCAGGGATGGCGAACCACTGGCACGCGTACCATTGATGGCACATGACAAAATATTTTGTACACGCCACCGATCAAAACGAATCGATCGCAGTTTTCAGCGAGATTTTCTCAATTCAAAGAATTATCGTAAATGTTCGAGTTTTTTTTATGTACCCTGATATGATTTCATTTAATAAACTGAAGTCCCAATTCAATTGGTTGGAAATTGAAAATTTTAAAATACAACTGATTAATTTCCAGTCTAGTTTAATATGGATTAAAAAATTCGTTGAAAAAGAGGAGAAAGTTGGAATTAATTGAAACAGAGATTTTAACAAGCAATATAAGTAAAAATGCTAATAATGAAATTTTGGAAACATAGAATTCGATTCCAGACACATTTAACAGTTTGAAGAAGCTGGGTCATCTATTTTAACCATACTTTCATCTACCCACGCCTGCGAGTCATTATTTTCAGAGATGAATAGCATTAAAAACTTGCTTAGAAACTGTTTGACTCCAATAAAGCATGCATTTTGCTAAAAATAACATCTTACAATCCTAATATAAGTTATTTTTCATCTAATCAGCAGCAACATAATTCACACTATTGTTACTTTAATTTGAATTACTCGTATAACTAAAATACTACTATAAGGTGCAAAATGTATTTTTCGAAATAGAGTTTTTAATTTTTTGTTAGTACTTAGTTTTATTATTTTCCCAATAATCACAAGGCAAAATTATTTGATGGCACGTCTATACCTCATGAAACATTTCTTTAGAAAAAATGGCACGTTGATTCAGAAAGGTTCGCCATCCCTGATTTATACCGTATCGTGGAAAATAAATGATATTTCCGATTATGTAATTATTTTGTGTCTCAGTTTGACAGAAAGAATCAGATGGTTTTGTAAAAAAGGTCGAAAAATAGGAACTTCTTTAAGCTCAATCCGATAAGCTGATCAGCGAAAAAAAAGCTAACAGTGGTAAAAGGTTATTAATTAATATCTTTTTAACTAATTGCGAGATTGGAATATAAATAATCAAAATATGCATTGTCATCCAAACTAAACGGGTATACAAAATTTCAGCTGAATTGGTTGAGGAAATCAGCTTCAGAATTAAGTTTCACGATTCCACACGAACGAATTACTTTAATTAATTACTTTTTAACTAATTGCGATATCTGAATATAAATGGTCAAATCATGCATTGTCATCCAAACTAAACATGTATACAAAATTTCAGCTCAATCGATTGAAGACAGCAGCTTCAAAACTGAGTTGAAAGATTCCACCCGAACTCTTTACATTGCAAGTTAAATAAAAGCTTTTGTGTGTAATAAAAAACAAGAAAGGACATGGAAATTTAAATTTGAATGGAAAATGGAAAAAATGGAAAAATTTTCGACGTCCAATGTTATACTTTTTGGCTTAATTCTGTCTAGAAAAGCTGAAATGATATTTCTTGTTTTAATAAAGTTTTGACCAGTGTTTCTCAAACTGTGTGGCGTGCCCCCTAGGAGGCATTATAAATCTACGAGGGGACGCGAGCATATTGGAAAGTCGAAAAAACAAAAGTTTATTTAAAAAAATTGTTAATTTGTACTGAAAGTTAGCAAACAAAATATGATCTGACATAATAAAAAATAAATACGCATTACACTGATATAATATATTTATAAATGTATCAGTACTATACACAATGTATTTTATAATTACTTTACCAATGACCCATATGTAAAATTAAATACAAAAGTTAACACTCATCTTGATAATTTGTATGGTTTGTAATAAATTTCTTAACTACCGAGAAAAAGTTAGGTGATTCCATCCCCAATGCCCCCCGTTTTCCATGTAGGTGCATGTTTGTGATGTATTGGGGGGAGAGAAATGGTATAAATATATAAAAGCAAATCCTTCGTAAACACTGTCAAATTCCTTTTATTACATTCCAAAATCTTTAGAATAATTTTATGGATAGTAGTCATAAGAAAGGTTGTACTTCGGAAATACGCATATATACATCCAGGGTAATTAATACTTCAACTGAGTGAGATGTTTATATACGCTGATTACACTTAAGAGGTTAAAGTCGTATTCTTCCTTTTGTGTCAAAGTATATTATTATTGATTTAAATACACTTTTATTGAATGCAGGGGGGCGCGATGAAAATTATGATAGAATATTGGGCCTAAAATAGTGAAACATTTTGAGAAGCACTGGTTCAGATTGTCACCTTGTAACTCTAAATTAACCTCATCAAATTTAGTAAACATGTAAAGTCTAGCTTTCGTTTGATTTAATTTTCTTTTAAAATTAGAGTCTCTATCTATTTTAATTAGCACCAGTATCGTAGATCCCCATTTACACCTCATGGACCCCCCCAATTTATTTTTTAGCTGACATGGACCCCTCGGGCTCCATATAAATTTTGGGAATCACTGATTTGGACCTTTTAATGCTATACAGTGGTTCTCAAACTTTAACCACTGGCGACACAATTTTAATCCTAATTTTTATCGCGCCTCTCCCCCCAAATACTAATATGTATTGAATGCAATAATAATGCACTTTAGGGGTGTGTGCTAAAGCTACAATACGATCATACTTATAAACGGTACAAATTAACAAGATAAGTATTAAATTTTGTACATGTTACTTTTAAGGTATCCGACTACGTTCGGAACCGTGATTTTCAAAAGCGCATAAATGGATAATTTTCATGATATTTAGTGTCACTTAGAATAGAATATATGCATAACACTGTTTTAAGGACATTTTGACAAAAAAAATTATTTAAATACAATATTTTGGCAAAAAACTAACTTAGAATAATCTTTTTTCCAAATGTTCTCCTTTTGTGAAAAATGCTTCTAATAGAATAATATTTTGCCTGTATATAGCTCAGACCTCTGTTCAGAGGCTCAACTAGAAATTTAGAGATACATAACTTAGAAGTGGATTTATCCATATTTTACTTCAACAGAAGAAAGTAATTTTAAGAAAAAAACGCCTATAATTATTTCAATTGGTGGTAGCTCGGAAAATAATTGAATTTTTCAAAAAATCAAGTTGAGCTTCCGTAGAGAGGTCTGAGCTATATACAGACAAAATATTATTATAATAGAACCATTTTTCACAAAAGGAGAACATTTGAAAAAAAGATTATTCTAAGTAAATTTTTTGCCAAAATATTGTATTTAAATAAATTTTTTTTGTCAAAATGTCCTTAAAACAATGTTATGCATGTATTCTAATCTGAGTGACACTAAATATCATGAAAATTATGCATTTATGCTCTTTTTTAAAATCCCGGTTCCGAACGTAGTCGGATACCTTAAGTAATATATATATTTTTATTTTTTTTACTTTTTAGTTCGATTCACTATAAAAGTGTGTTTTTTTAGTTTGTTTTTAAACTATAATTTATTTTATAATTATTTTTACTATACACGATAAAAATCACAATTCCAGCGAATAATTTAATTAAGAGAAATATACTTACCTACTTTCGAGGACTTTTCAATTTTTCTTTGATTTTTTGAGAAAAAATCCAATATAACTAATGAAAATGCTCCAAATCTGCGTGCCCTTAATAAAGGACATAAAGCATGTTCATAGAAAATATTATTGAACAAAAGTGGTCGCACAGGGAACTCGATCAAAACTAGTAACTTGATTGTAAAAAAAAAAAAAAAAAAAACGTTTGCAACTCCCCCCAAAAAAGAGGGTGAAATGTGATAAATTCATTTTAGTTTCCATTAGGACTGTCTTATTGGAGAATACTCTGTCAAGGTCATTGGTAACAAATAAACAGTTTTCCGAGAGTTAACGATTTCGTGAACATCAGATCGCATCGCGCGACCGATCGCGTGTTAAAAGTGTATTCAATAAAACATATGAATATTAGTTCTAAAAAAGAATTGCGTAAAAAGTTTTCCATTATGCATTATATATGTTGGCCAAATAATCCTTCAAAGTACTCAATATGCTTATCCATGTATCATATAACTCATTCACATGGAAAAAAAACAACAGAAAAATATTATTTACAACTTTCCTAAAAGATGATATTTAAAAGTAGTATTTTAGGGGGTTAAAAGAAACGTAATAAAAAAATCTCTCATCGTGTTATTGCAGTAAAGCAAACAAAATGTCTTTTGTTATTTGGTTATAGAATCAATGATAGCTAATGAACGTTTGAAGTGGAATACTTTATTTTTGATGATCACCAGATGATATATGTAAATTATATCAGTGTCACACACACAATGTGCATTTTTTTTTATTAAGTCAGAAAGCATTTTGTTTTCCTTCATTCCAAAGAATTATTTTTTTAAACCTTTTATTTTCAATATGCTCGCGCCCCCCTTGCAGGAATACCGCGCCCCCCAGGGGTGTGCCCCAGAGTTTGAGAGACACTGTGCTATAGTGCACAGTTTGCTTGCCGACATACATTGGTTATTCTGTTGTTTTGATGTTTGGAATTGTTGGCACCTTTTTTTAAGCTTCTAGAAAATTATTCTTTCATCTTAAAAATTGAACTTTTTTTGTCTCCTTACTTTAGTTTGGGTCCATAACTGTTTGGTTTTTGTAAAGTGCGAGAAATCGCATTGCGACTAGCTTTATGTAGACGAGGAATTACTCGTACATCTGTTCCCTAATTTCTAAGTGCAACATTTATAAAAAAACAACTAATAAGCAAGATTTGTAAAAAGTTCTTCCAAATAATACAAAAATGAAAACGACTTAATTATCTTGTCTGTTATTAAATGTTCACTTGAATGGAACGAAGATAATTTTAATGCTTATATTATTCCAAATGTATGGAAAGACCAATACACACCATTTTATTTTGAAAAAAATAACTTTTCAAAATAATTAGCAATCATTTAAGTTAAATTCAATGAAATGTGTCGAAACTCAGATATTGCAAACACTAAAATTCAATCGTAGATTGAAATATATCCATTGCTATAATGTTTTGCAATACATTCTAACCGCACATAATACCATTTCTTTAAATGAAGAAATAATCCGAATAATTATTTCACACAAGCAAATGCGTATTGCATATTTCACTTCTGTCTTCTACATATGGTGCAATTTATTCCTCAGAGAATTGTTTTAAATGGGTATTTATATGATTGTAATTAGCACCTGATGTAATGTTATTTAACTTAATGTGTATATATATAATTTGAGATATATCTTCTCTACTCATAATCTTTCCTTTCTCAGACTAAGGATACACGTCCAACATGAGAATTGTCCTATCCATCTTGCTGTCGATGCTTCTGATTATGTCTTTGGCTCGTGGGAGAGCGGCAAAGAAAATGTTTTGCAATGGTATGTTTATTTTGTGAGTGTTGCACACTTTTTGCCTGTTAAGTAAACTTCTCTTTAACAGTTATCTTCTCTATAACAGATCAATGGGTTCATCCGTACATTGAAGTGAATTGAGTACATCTTTAATAACATATACTTGGTGTATGTATTATATAAATCAAATCTATGATTTTGATTAAAACTGAAAGTTATTACCCTTGAAATGTTTTAAAATTAAAATATTCTTCATCATCGGGTGTTGATAGTTAAAATTCAACCAACTACCCACTAATAATTATTTTTTTTTAAAAAAATAATTTTCATAATCTTATATGAAAAAGAATAGACTAAACACAATAAATAGCTTAACCCCTCTACAAAATTTCTTAGAATTGTTTAACAGAAAGCTCATAGAAAAATCTGATAAGATTCATTAAGTTAATAGAACCTTCTATGATCTCCCCGACTACAGGTTTATTTAATCTAAATAAATGGTTCATGTTAGAAACATTTGCCTGAGAATTGAAGAAAAATTCTCTAACCTTTAAGTGAAAAGAATACTGCTTGATGCAGTTAATACTTTATTTTGAAAACAATCAATATCAACAATAAGAATGATATAGAATCGAAACATAAGATTTTGCCATGTTGTGTTTTCATCGTGTTACTGTCAACTCCTAAGAAAACTCTGGGTTTTTTTAATCCTTTCCTGTTTAAGAAATTCATTTCTAAAAAAATATTTTTAGGATTGTTACAGGTTATGGCTACCGTTGGCTCTGTTCTCCGTACCAGCGGGGGTGGTTGCTTTTTCGGAGGAAAATGTAGTTGACCTTCGAATGAGGTGTGCAGAAAGAAAGTTAGTCCTTTTGTTTAGGAGAGCTAAAATTATGGACGGAATTGTGTGTAAAAAAGGAGAATTCCTTTGTTTTATCTTAATGCACCTCGCTTGGTATTGCTTTACGAAAAGAGATAGTTTCTTGAGTTTTGTTTTTAGCGTCACTGATAACGCTGGGTTTTTGTTACTTTTAGAAAAGATAGAATTCTGGGGGTGGGGAGGAGGAGGGTTTGACACGAATTATTGAAAGATATTACAATTGTATAAATTTGCTTGCTAGAAGTGTAAATTTTTAGCTTCAATTTATTTTTAATCTGTAATTAGGCAATGAGAAACTCTTTGGTTGCTGGCATTCAAATTATTGCACAAACATTTTTTGCATAATAGCAAATTAAGATCCACGTAGAATATGTTTATAATCTTAAACTTTCTGTGATTAAGAAAAAAATCAGCAAAAATAATTTTACTTAATCAAAAATTAAGTAGAACTCGATATAATTTTTCCTGAATGTTGTTGTTTTTTACGCCGCCTGTCTGACGGTGTTGTGTATCAAGGCCTCCGAAGTTCATCGTAATTTACACCTGCCATATCTTAGATTATCATGCAGGTGACAGTACGATTTGGTTAGGCTCCTTCCCAATTTTGGGATAAAGCACCTTAAGGATGGTCAGGGGCCTCCCACCTCTCTTCCTGTTCCACCAACCTCAAGAGAGGACTTGTGGCTAGATGGCTGTTTAGAGTACCCCCATGCCGCAAAAGCATTCTGCATTTATGAGCATCCATGTCATCTACAGGATTCAAACCTAGAACCTACTGCACAGCAGTCAGCGTCATTAACAACTATACCGAATGGGCGGACAATGTTAAACAGTAAAATATTTAAAGATGTAAAGTTGCAACGGATGTGTAAAGAAAATTTTGATCAATGATTCAGAATTTTAGGAAGATATTTAGTTTCATTATTTGCTTCGAATGCGCGTGTAGTTCAGTGTGGAGTTAACACTGATTTCGCTGCGAACATTTCAAAATTTACTAATTAAATCCCTCCTTTAAAAAATTTAAAACATTGATGTAGAAAATAGTTGAAGGAATCGCTCTAGAAAAAAATTCTGAAATCAGCAGCTCAAAACCTGCGATTGTACCTAAAAAATTACATATCTCATGAAAAAATTAATAAGATATAATCAAAATGCAATGACTGATAGAAACGGTATTCGAAGTCTATTTTTTGTATCATATTAGTCATGTTGAATTAGAAAATGTGCTTATAAAAGTGTAAACATTGCTAAAAATTTTAACAATGAATTCCATTGAGATATTCAAAACAAAAAAACATTGTGACTAATATAACAAACAATAAGGTCTTAAAACTTTATGCTTTCCTCTCTTTCCAAACAATTATATTTTTTTGTTAAGAATTAATTCAGCAATAAGACTTAAAACTGCTCAAAATTAATCTTAAGGTTTAAGACGTTAAAAGTTAAATTTGGTAAATGAAATTATATGCATATGTACTGGGTGTTTCAAAAGTCACACACATCGACATAATAATCCGTGTTGCTAAAAACCAAAAAGGTTGGTTGAGATTTCTTTCACTAGATGGCAGTAGGGAGCCCATCATAAGAAGTTTTGAACGTATCAGGCATGAGTTTCAAAATACTTGTCAGTTGTCGTTAGTTGAGTACAAAGGGGAGGTGCATTATATTTTCCCAAGAGCAAAGTATAGCCATCACAGAACTTTATTTCGCTATATAATCTCATTGCCATGTGATAAATGCATTTCAACAGAAATATCCAGGTGAAACAGCACCAGTTGTATCTACGATAACACTTTTAGTGCAACGGTTCCGTGACACAGGATCGGTTGCAGACAGGAAGCGATCGGGTAGAGCGTCCATAGTGAAAATGAAAGTGGCAGATGTGGAGACCGCTTTACAAAGAAGTCCATGGAAAAGATTATCCGTCTACATAAACATTATTACGAAATTCATATCTTTGCTGAAAGTGATGAAAGATGCGCTCTCTCTTGGTTGCGGCAAGACGGCGCAATGTGTCACACATCACGGGACAGCATGGAAGTTTTAACTGAATTTTTCGATGATCAACTCGTTTACCGGACTTGTCAATTCAGGATTTTTTTTTCTTTGGGGATATCTGAAAAATGCCACGTTCAGGAATAATCCCCATACGCTTGATGAACTTAAGAGTAACATTCTTCATGCAATATCGGACATTAATTTTCGCACTCTTCGTAAAGTGTCAATAAATCTGGTGAAAAGTGTTCGATTGTGTGTCCAGGAAAACGGACATCATTTTTAACATTTATTGTTATTTTACCATGTCTGACACCTGACAATAACATTAATCGTTCAACAATTGTTTTTCTATTATTCTTTTCATAACATAATTCATCCGTCCTTAAAACTCAACCACAAAAGTTGATGTGCGTGACTTTTGAAACATCCGGTATATACAGTGGTGGACAAAACTGTGGACACTTTTTTTAATTGTTATGTTTTTTAAGTTTGTTTGCTTATAGAAAAAAATTGCATGTTGTACTAAATACTAAGTATTTCATTTCATTTTAAAGAAAAATCAATACTAAATTCAATGCAAACAAAACTCATACATGTTTTTGCAAAGCACAGAAGGTTATGCTGCAATAACTGTCGATATACGTTAGATACTGATGATATCAGTGAGTTATCAGAGCTTACTGAGTTTGCTTTTATTATTTATTACAGCTTCACATCGACGTTTCATTGAACTGAAAATAGTTTTATCTCTTCTTTCGTTAATACATGGATCCAGGAAACAATAATATCCTCAATTGGTTCCATTATATTTCATGGGTACCTCATTCGGACAAATTTTCGATAGGATTAATGTCAGGACTGTTTTTTTACCAGGTTAACAATGATATTTAGTCTAAGAGCAATGATATCAAAGATAAGAGTAGATTGGACACATGCGGAACGAGAAAGTGGTATTTTCTATGTTCAAATTACATCACAGATGGGTAGTTAAGCGATTACACCTGAATACTGAAAGTTTTGTTTAAAATGTCAGGAGATGAGTTTAATATGAAAAAAAGCAGGAAAAGGCCAAAGAAGGTGCATCACATCTGCTGATGAGAGAAGAATAAAAATACTGTGTTTCAGAGATAAAAAAAATTCACATGGGCATCCATCAGAAGTGATGCAAGTGATGCTGTTGTTTCTGTCAGTTCAAAAACAACCAGGAGTTGATTAGCAGATGTAAGAATAAAAAGTAGAATTCCACGAAAATAGTCGTATCTCAATTTACAGCAACACTAAAATGGACTACAGTAGGCAATAAAACACATTAATTGGACACATGATTGTTGGTCACAAGTTATGTAGAGGGACGAATCTAAAATATCATTATTCAGTTGTGATAGCCTAAAATATGTATGACGTGCTGAGCAGAAAAGCTACATCCTGACGCATCAACTGGGAAGTACCCACATAGTTTTATCATTTAATCATGCCTATCAGCAGATGATATCGGTCACCTTCATATCATCGATGGGACACTGAATGTCATTAAATACATTCACACCGTTCTAGAAACCAAATTTCTGCCTTCCACCAGGGATCTATTTACCAACAAGGCTCCATTTATTTTTCAGCAAGATTCTCCTCCTTCCCACACAGTAAGTAATTGAAAAACTGGCTTCTGTTCTAAAATCCTTGAGTTGTTGTCCTGGCCTCGGTTCTATCGAAAACCTTTGGCATCGTTTGAAAACTCTAGTCCGAATGAGGTACCCAAGAAATAAAAAGAAACTAATTGAGGATATAATTGCTCCTGTCTTCATGTAATAACCAAAGAAGAGTTTAAAACCATTTTCAGCTTAATGAAACATCGATGCGAAGCTGTAATAAGCAATAAAGGCAACCCCTCAATAACCTCTGATAACTCACTGTTATTATCAGTATCTAACGTATATCGACAGTTATTGCAACATAACTTTTCATGCGTTGCAAATGTTAGAATTTTCTTTTTTGTTTTGAAATTGGTATTGAAATTTAAAAATAATTAAAATTTAGTAAAAAATTTGGTATTTAGGATTTTGTGCTGCAAAAAATTTTCTATAAGCATACATACTTAAAAAACATAGCAATTTAAAAAAGTGTCTATAATTTTGACCACTGCTGTATATATCTATAGATATAAAGGAGAAAAACGACTCACTCAAAGACTAATCACGATATCTCCGGAACTATTAAACCTACAGACTTGAAATTTGGTAGTTAGGTTCCCTTCATGGAGTAGACGTCAGCTAAGAACGAATTTTGCAAAGTTCGAAACCCAAGGGGCGTTACGAGGGTTTAAGGGGCGTTATAGATAATTATTTCCATTACTAAACTATTGGATGTAAAGTCGTGAAACGTGGTACACATATTTCTTTCATAAAGTAGAGATTCCCTACATAATGATTTTTACGAAAATCGACTCCCAAGGGGCGTTGAGGGCGCTTAAGGGGCGTTATACATAATTATTTCCATTTTCAACCTATTAGACGTACAGTCTTGAAATTTGGTAAGCGGATTCCTTTTATAGATTACAGATTCCCTACAGAATGGATTTTGTGAAAATCGACTCCCAAGTGGCGTTGTAGAGAATTAAGTGGCGTTATAGGCAATTAACTACTTTTTTAAACTATTAGACGTAAAATCTCGAAATTTAGTAAGCTGATTCCATTCATTGAGTAGAGATCCGCTATAAGATGGATTTTGTGAAAATCGTTTCCTAAGTGGCGTTGCGGGGGCTTAAGTGGCGTTATAGATAATTATTTCCATTTTTAAACTATTAGACATACAGTCTTGAAATTTGGTAAGCGGATTCCTTTCATAGAGTACAGATCCACTGCAAAATGGGTTTTGTGAAAATTAACCTCAAGTGGCGTTGTAAAGAATTAAGGGGCGTTATAGGAAATTAATTCCTTTTTTGAACTATTATACGTAAAATCTTGAAATTGAGTAAACAGATTCCATTCACTGAGTAGAGATCTGTCAGAAGATGGGCTTTGTGAAAATCGTTTCTGAAGTGGCGTTGCGGGGGCTTAAGGGGCGTTATAGATAATTATTTCTATTTTTAAACTATTAGACGTACAGTCTTCAAATTTGATAAGCGGATTACTTTCACAGAGTACAGATCCCCTACAGAATGGGTTTTGTGAAAATCGACCCCAAGTGGCGTTGTGGAGAAATAAGGGGCGTTATAGAGAATTAACTCCTTTTTTAAACTATTAGACGTAAAGTCTCGAAATTTAGTAAGCTGATTCCATTCATTAAGTAGAGATCCGCTATAAGATAGGTTTTGTGAAAATCGTTTACTAAGTGGCGTTGCGGGGGCTTAAGGGGCGTTATAGATAATTAATTCCATTTTTAAACTATTAGACGTACAGTCTTAAAACTTGGTAAGCGAATTCCTTTCATGGTGTAGAGATCCGCTACAAAATAGTTTTGGGGAAAATTGATCCCCAAGGGTCACTGAGGGGGATTAAGGGGCGTAAAAGATAAATATTTCTGTTTTTCAACTAATAGAACCACCTGCTTGAAAATTAGAAGGTATGTTCCGTTCATGGAATAAAGTTCCTTTTACAAAGATTTTTGCAAAAAGGGACCTTCAAAGGAGTGGGGTTGCGAGGGATTAAGGCGTGTTATAGAAAAATTCCTGTTTTCGAATTTAACTCATTTACTTGAAATTTGTTCAGCACTTTTTTTTCTTTACTTGAATAGAGTTCCACTAAGAATGGATTTTACGGAAATAAACTCTAGGGGGAAGCGGAGAGAGTTATTGGGGTGTATTGATAGACAAAATTCCCGTTTTTGAACTGCTAAGGCTACAATAATAAAATTTGGTTTGCATGCTTCTTTTGTTGAATTAGAATTCGCTAAGAATGCTGTCAACGAGGTATTGATGATAAAAATTCCATTTTTACTCTGTTAGATTTGAGACTTGAAATTTAGCATGCATGTTTATTTTATGGAGTAGAGATCCACTGAAAGTTGCTTTGGTGGAAATCCACTAGATTATTAGGTTAAGTGTGAGCTAAAAAAATCTTTCTCCTTCTATTTTAGATATAAATAGAAATTAGATATTATAATTTATGTTCTTTTTATATCAAGGGGCGAGAGTGTAACAGCTATAAATATATTTTTCAATACAATCGAATTCTTAATGCTAGATATCAATAATTAATATATATGTAAACAGTATACATATATACAACATCGTGAAATACCCAGTGAAGCGGGTGGGTAACGGCTAGTATATATATATATATATATATATATATATATATATATATATATATATATATATATATATATATATATATATATATATATATATTGAGAGAGTGAGAGAGAAGATTATACTATATTATTTGAAAATTCTTTTTTAAATATATTTAAAAAAATTACTAGTATACATTACTAGCCTACATTTAATATTTTTTTGCAATTTTCCTAAACTCTTTTAAATCATTTACAATTACGTCCTTCGAAATAAGTATTAAATTTTAAATATATATATATACTCTGACTTCTCTATAATGGTTTCCAAATATTTGTTCTGAATGATTACATAATGATTCAAAAATATAGTATGATCATTCTGATACATTAGTATCCGCATTAATCTAATATACTTTGTGGATTGATTCATAAATTATTTCATTAAGTTCTCGTTGGAGAGAACTCTTTGCAATTGTGAGCGGCTTTGATGATATTAACATTTGCTCATTTTTATTTAAAAATACATTAAAATATAAGATTTAAATTTGATGAATTACTTTAAGGGGTAATAGAACTAAAATTGTTTGAGTGCTCAAAATACTGTTAAAATCAATGCTAAGCACCAAAAGTAAAGTAATATTTATAGATAAGGTAGTGGGTGGAGTTTAATCTGGCCAATTAGAGAGCAGCTAACAAATCCGAGTAAAATTTGGAAAATCTTTAGTAAGCAAAAGCTGTAATATAAAGCGGAGCTTCTGATTGGTCGGGACAGACTGTTCCGAATAAGAAAAATAGTTTTAGTGTATCAAAAACATGTGGAAACGTTATGAATCAATCCCTATACCACTGGACAATCCATTAAAACGAATTTTTTGCTTTTAGGGCTGACAACTAAAAACGAAGGAATTTAAATACTTTTTCTTATTTCTCTTAAATCACGAATTTTAACACTAGTTGGTTAAAATGCACATTTTAATTTCACTAATCTGTTTTCATAAGTAAATTTTTTACAAAAAAATCATTTATTTTGTATTTATAATTAGCAAAGTATAACAATTTTAAAAACAAGGTATACAAAAGTTCACTCGCACTTTATGGAAACGATTTTATAATTTTTTTTCTTGTCTGGCTTTTGAGATAAAATTTTACAATTTCAGAATAATCATCTGCTAATGATTTCTTTTGAATGAATTGTAAAATAAAAGATTTATTTTGAAAATGGCTGCTAAAATTAGCAAATAGCTCGAAGGTATTTAATTTCGATTTCATTGGCAAACTATTCGTATCAATAAATTAAAAAAAAGTGTAAAAATCTCAGTTATTGCATTTGAAAGAAAAGATGCTTATAATAAGTTAAAATCTGAAAGGGGGAAAAAGAGTAAAAATGAAAATATGACCACATGAAACCTCATCCTAAGACTGTTGCAATACATACAACTATCAAGAAAGTTAACTCTCTGATCCGAAAAGAAATCCGCCAACTCAAATATTCGTTGCATAGAAACTAGGAATGTTTCCCGTCACTGTAAGTAAAATAACTCATTAAAATTTAAAGTTAAAAAAGATGCTTAAAGGAGACATGGTGCAATTTACGCAAAAAATTTTTAATTTAAGGATTTTGAAAAATTTTTCGGTTGCCTCCTATGTGTGCATACTATGTCAAACAGATTTTGTGTCCAAAATTTTATAAAAAAACTAGTTTTAATTTAACTAACTTAATTTTTTAAGGGAAAACTTGAAATTTGTGAAGTGATTTTAAAATGCTACTCCTCCCCTAAAAAAATTTACGTACACGCATGAAATCTGATTTACAAGTAGTTCAACATATGTTTAACAAAAGTTGGTATGAGCTTCGTGATAACACGAGTGCTATTTGTGCAATATTTCTTTTTATGAAGGCTTACTGAAAATTCTTTAAAAAATTTATAAATTCAGAGCTCAATTATTTTTAAAAAATAAGTATTGATTTTTTATTTAAAAATGCATACCAACTTTTGTTACATGTACTATTAGCAATAGGTTAAAAAAATTCAAAGCATTAGGCCCAATAGAAAAAAGGCCTTAGCATTTTAAATGAGGACAAACTAGTAATTTTATGTTTCTGAGATAAGTCAGTTTAAAGTTTTGATTTGCCATAGGGATGTGAATAAAAACGAATGTAAAAGCTATCATAATTCTGCGTTTTTTAAGTTTAAAGCTTTCAAATTTTGTAAGATTATAGAACAACATATTACAAATAATTTAGGCTGAAAAATTTGTCAATTGAATCGTACTGTGTCCCCTAAAGTTCATCTGATTTCGCCAAAATATATTGCCCAAAGAAAAACAAAGCGCAAAAAATTATTTGAAAAACATCTAGATGCTAAAGAATGGAAATTTGTGGAAACACTCGATGACTCATGAAATATCTGAGGGACTGTAACAAAATATTAAATTTTTTTTGCTCAACTGATAGAATTGACCATACGAAATGGCTTCTTCGGTATACAGAAAGGTTCCAGAAGGGATTCATGATAGTTGCAGGATTTTGTTACAACGACAAATTAAAAATCAAAAAAGTCTCTAGCAATGCCAAAATTAATTCATTCTACTACCAGCAAAATATTTTGGAACCAAATTTTGAAGAAGAAATTCAAGTCTTATATGGAAAAGACAATTATAAAGTTTAGCTTTACATGGATAAATCCTCTAATCATATGTTTAAGTTAACTGCCAACTTATTTAGTAAAGGAAGAATAAAAAACAGGAATAAATTATATTCCACTTGATGAAATACCTGTAAAATCACCTGATACTTATCCAATAGACTTTTAGGTTTTCTGTGTATTAAAACAAGCCTTAGGAAAACGGTATCCAAGAGCACTGAACGGACATTGGAAAACGGTTCAAGAGTAAAAATGGCGTGACATACTAAGAAAAAGTTTCCTTTCACAGAAAGTTCGAGCTAGAGCTATTGTAGAACCATGGATATCAGATAGAAGCAAATCGCACAAAAAAAACAGCATTTATAATTAAAATTTGCTGTCAAACTCGTTTCCATAATTAACAAACGACTTTCTGTATTTTGTATTTAATTTAAATGACAGTTTTGGGAAAAATAAATCTTTATGTTTTTACATAACTCAGTTTTTACTGAAGCACGGATTGAAGTTTAAACATTATTTTCTGAAATTCCTTATTTGAAAACATTGTATTTAAAAATAAATTATATAAATTACTCATGTTTTTTTTCAAACTATTTTATCTTTTCTAATATAGTATTATGCTAAAGCAGTGTAAAATATTCTTGAACTTTTTCATGTGAAAATTTTATATATGCTATAATTTTTTTCAATACCGTTCTCTTCTCAGAATTTATATTGAAAGAATTGGAGGTAATAGAAGAAAACGCACCACCAAAGGTAAGATTTAAGCTTTTTGAATGTAAATTTAAATTTAGGTAATTTGAATATTTTACGAATAGACCATGTTTAAATTTTTGCTCATGATATACTAATTATTAATTTTATTATTTAGATTGGATTAAATATACAAAAGTAAATATTTCTAAAAAGAAAGAACAATTTTTATTAGCATAAAGTAATTTTTTACAAAAAATGCTATACAAATTTTAAGAATTGTACATTTAGAAAATCATTTAATTTGATGAACCGGTCAGTAAGTGTGTACAACTTGCTGTTTATTAAAATTATTTAAAACACGCCACGTATAATATTTTCCACGGTAGCAAAAATCTCGTTCTAGAAAAGTTTAGTTTACAGGCAATATATTCGCTTCCCAGCATTAACTAGAAAAATAAGATTGTGGAAACCATAAAGGATGGGATCAGATTAACCAAATTGGCGATTTTATCACTCTTGGCGGCAAATTTGGAGAAAATACTACATCGCCAAGGAATTATCAAAAAGGCTGTGGATGGATCCTTTTACTTATGAGGATACATGCACTATGGGATACATAATAGATCTTTGAAACAAACCACGGGAATGTTCATAAGAAAGCCCAGTCGAGATCAGAATGTGCTTGTGCGTTGATGGCGATAAGACAGACAGAATTTATTTGTCTCTCTCTTACTAGTTCTTGCTAGTGAAACTGCTCTAGAGAACCATTTCTAGAACGTTCTAAAGTTTGCTTATGATGATGATATTTTACACTTTTTAAATAATCTGTTGTAATTTTATATGTGTATATACGTCGTTTGTCTTCGTGCATATACGTCGTTTGTCTTTACCGAGTCATCGGTTCATTCTTGTCTAAAAGTAAATCTATTATTATTTAAATAATTTGGATTGTCGGCTCCCCCCTTCCCGAAAAATTGTAATATTATATATAAAAGAAAATGAATTATTTTTAATAATAGCTTTATATTCATATTTAAAAAGACGTGTTTGATTTTTTTGCGCATACAATATATTTCAGTAAATTTCAGTATAAATTATCCTCAATAAATTTTATATACAAGGTGTGGCTATTAAATAATGAGACTGATGCTATAATTGTTTATTTTGATTTCATACATATTTACTTACTGTCACCAATATACACCATTTATCTATCCCTTAAACGTTCCATGCAAATCTTCCATTGTTCGAAATAATGCTGAAAGTCTTTTTATGTGAGTTTTTTAAGACGCGTGAGACTTTCGCTTGTCCAGTTTTAACCGACTCGAATCATGTTCCTGTTGATGCAAATGTCATCTTAAGGAACTGATAGGAGTCGCATGGCTCCAAGATCCAGTGAATAAAACGTATGTTCTAACACTTGGACGCTGTGATTTGCTAGAAACCTCTTGACAAACAATGAGGAATGAGCAGGACCATTGTCTTGGTGGGGAACGCAGGACTTATCCCACCACAATTCTGGTAACTTTTTCCTTTTTCTTTCTTGGAATTTAGCAAGAAGGCGAAAATAATGATTTTGAATAATTAGTTTTTGACCTTCAGCAACCCATTGAAGTTATACAATACCATAAATATTGAAAAAAAAAATCGGGTGGGGCTGTGCTGGGGTACACAGCCGTTGGTTTTCACGTGAAACGTCTATACAATAGCGAATCGCTTTTTAAATATTGAATAAAAAAAATAGGATTGACGGGTTTTGTAAAAAGAACAGATACATAATAGAAAGATAAATTATTATTACAATTAATAGACAACGATTTTATTTTTAGGTCTGGTGAAATGAAACATACATAATGTCAACATTAATATTTCTGGTGAATGGTATTGCCTAATGTTGTCGGTGATGTTTGTACGTAGTTAAGGCAGATTTCATTCCTCATGAACTCAACAAGATAGCTGTTCTATTGTGGATCGCAATTGATATCGCCGCATAGAACGATTGGAGTCTCCAAGTCTGGCCGAGAGTTCGGTATTAATTTTGTTAAGTTTGCTGAATATGGCAGGAGTGATTGATGAAGACATAGCTTAACAGCTTCAGCCGACGCCTTAGGATGTATATATACGGCACCGAGGATAAACAGCGTAAGATCTTCGACTTTAACGTCCTCCAAGCATATGTCGCCGACATTATGTTTTCTCAAGACTGAATTTCCGCCTAACTTGTTGGCATTTACTATGAT
This sequence comes from Trichonephila clavipes, assembly GCA_019973935.1. Taxonomy (NCBI): domain Eukaryota; kingdom Metazoa; phylum Arthropoda; class Arachnida; order Araneae; family Nephilidae; genus Trichonephila; species Trichonephila clavipes. The sequence goes on from BMAU01006031.1 coordinate 24,142, forward strand.
TTCGCTACAGTTCGTGGAGCTTTGTAGGTTTCTATAGATTGCAGAACCTCCGACTGCAGAAACTCGCACTGGCAATTCAGATGAGGTAGACGGACAATGTGTACGATGTTCAAGTGCGGTGTTATTACTTGCTCTTAGTTCGAAGCCATTGATCATCACAGTGTTCGCGCAATTCTTCCAAGTCTCGCTAACTACCATACAATCGGAGTTCATCAATATATTATCGCTTTCAATATCTCCTGCATGGGCAACCAAACTTTGTGCATTGAAAGCAGATACGATCAAAATTAATTGCCGTCGTCGATGTAGGTAGCCACCCTGGTCTTCATTGCGTTCGGCTAGGACGTCTCGCTTACAGAAGGCTCTTGCTTGCATTGACAACGTGGGAAGGCGATGATTGGCCATCCGATCGTACTCGTCGCGAATATCTTTCACCGTTGGCACCGTGCTGCCTCGCCCGTGATAAAATTTAAAATCGTCTTTATCATTGGTCAGATATAGACCGTCAATCGATGTTACTCTACTCAGCGCAACGTACACAAGCTGTATCTGTAGTGACTTATTGTAGTTGAAAACGACTTCGTTGAATGTGCCACCTTGTGACTTATGAATGGTGATCGCGCTTGCGGACACAACCGGAAATTGGTTACGTCTACACTTGATATTCCCACCGAGCGGTATGTTGGCGGCTCTGGTCACAATAGGTGTCCACTTTAAATCTAACACATCACGTTTGCACATAACGCGGGGCTTCGCTTTTACTCTACATAATTGTCCCATGCTTGGATTTGGAAACTCCAGCCAAAGGCGCACTCTCTTCCGAATTCTTGTTGAGGTTGACGGCTGAGGTTCAACATCTACTTCTGTCGTTCCATAGATTGTCACCTGTTCGTCTTCAGTGAGATATTCCATATACTTAAGCGTACCGATTGCGCCATTCACTAGTCCATCTTCAACATCTAAGTTCATAGTAATCATATATGGATAACCGACAGCTAGTTTTAAACTGTACGGCAAGCCGCCCGACTCTACGACGCTCATTTTGTGCAAGTTGCGGCGAGCAGTCGCGACCTCCGTTAGCGTATTGTAGCCAATAATCTTGTCGTCTGCAATATTTTTGAACTCAGGTATGAAAGCGTTGTTGTTATATGCGTCAACGTCGTGGTTGCGATGAAAGAGGCGAACAGTCGCGGGTACGTTTACTGTACACCAAGCTCTACTTCTGAAGCGTGATTCGATCAGAGCAATTTGCTCGGTACCGAGTCTCTCACCGTTACCGATTTTCGTGAGTATTTCCGAGAAGGTGGAATCACTTTGTCTCATTACCTGCTCTAGTGGATAGTAGTCGAGCGATTGCCACAGCACTGGCCCACAGATCGAGTTTCGCGGCCCTTTGTAGACCGGTGAAGCATTTACGGGCGGTAACTGATGAAGATCTCCGCAGAAGATGATGTTAAGATTGCCAAACGGTTGGTCGTGTACACCAGTGATCTCTTGCAAGCGCAGGTTTGTTTTATGTAGCACATCGCATCCAATCATGCTCACTTCGTCGATTATGATGCATTTCACACCAATGAATGTACTTCTGTAATTTTGATGCACCTCTCTTGCCATAGTGCCGATACGTCTTGATTGAGTCACGGCGTAGGCTTTGCGACGTTCCCGAAACCGTCTCGCTCGCTCGGCGCCGGACATTGGGGTACCTGTGTGTGGCCCATAGCCCCCTCTTTCCAACGATAGCCGTGATTTATATTTCTGGCTGGCTCTTGCACGAGCTGAGGCCGACATAGCAAATAATTATATATTTTTTTTTATCACTTTCTGGTTATTTTTAATATAAATACTGTCTAAATTACACTTATTTTTGTATGAATCAATCGGTTTCAATAATCTTGATAAACACACGAAATAATCACCGCGCTATCAAGTCGGAGTCACGAGTTACACTGAATAGAAACGAGCGAGAGCGCCGGTTTCGCACAGTTATCGCAGTACCCCTCCCCCGCCGCCCCGCTCGACCCAGACCCGGACTCAAGGTCATAACAGCGAGCTGACTATACAAGTGAAATATTCACACCACATTTTTGTTTCTAGAACTAATAGTTTTGTAATTATTAAGGTACGATGATATAGACCTTTTCGTTACGGTCGACTTTTTGAACCTGGTACCCGTATGTATCGGCGCGATTTTAAAGACGTTTCACGTCAAAAAACAATCATTATTACTTGGAATTTTGATTTGTTCATTAGAGCCTTTTGGGCTGTCGATAGATGGGTTCTTCTAGTGCCTGGATTGGCACTTTGTTTCAGGATCGTAAGTAAAAAACTATGATTCGTCACACATTATTATCCATTTTAATAATTTTGGGTCATTTTCAATGACATTCAAAGTGTCAGTGAAAATATTTTTAGAGCTTCTTGTGCAAATGCGAGAATTTTAGGCACCATTTTGGCACACACTTTTTGCATACCAAAATTATTATATAAAATTTATTATACCTAATCTTTTTAAATTCCTATAGTCTCAGCAATCACATGAGTACTTAACGGATGGTAAGATCTAACCAGATTACCGATTTTTTCGATATTGTTATCCGAAGTGGAAGGGAGATCCAAGCGGGAATCACCTTTTACATCTTCTCGGCAATTTTTAAAGCACTTAAACTACTCAAAAACATGTATATGTGATAAATCTTCATTGACATACATTTGCCTTTTAAAAATTATAAGTTTCAGTAGCAGTGTTTTCAAGTTTCATGGGAAATTTCATAACAATTCATTGATCTAGTGTTATATTTATCATTTTTCCGGAGAAACAAAAAAACCCAAAACAACTGCCATACGAGTTCATTTATAGAAACGAAAGTGCGGCATTGGAAAACGAAGACTTCAGGCTTTGTAGGTGTTGGTTGCTGATGTTTGGTGCATGCTTATTTCTTCTGTGACCGCATCAATCTCGGTAATTAATACAGCCACATTTTGTATACATGAAATACGCATATTTATATATGGAATCATGTGCATATTTAAATAAATGAAAAAAAAATCTTGAAATGAACTTCTGCGAGCCTTCTCAAATGGACAATTTCTATATGATTGCTTTGAAATCTATAATGGTTAGGGTAAACAGTGGTCTCTTCAAACTTTTTTAACTCATGGATCCCCTGGAACTTGAAGCTGTTTTCATGGAACCCCATTCTATATATGCAAACACAGAGGAATATACGTATCTTAAAATAATATTTAAAGTAACGTGTTATAAATGCATTATGTAAAGTCAATTAAAAAAGTACAGCATTTATTATTAAAAAATTCTGTAATCTATTTTTTTAATAAAATTTACTCATTAATTATATTAATTTGTAATCCGTCACCTACTCATACATTATATATTATTTAGTAACTGAAATATGTGCTTGTGTGCTTTCTTTCCCGCAAATTGTCGGTCAATCGCATTACACATTCCAAATTTAATTTGTTTTTGTACTTTGTTCAATTCCTATTATTAGCTTCCACTCTCTCTATATTTATTTATTTGTTTATCTTGTTCAAATTTTCAATCGTTAATAAAATACATTTTAAAGCGCTCAATTGAGCTAAAAAAATTTATGCATGATTATTTTGGATGACAATACAGTAATTTAATTATAATTAATAAAAATTGATATAAACTAATTATTCAAACAATTACAAATTCAGCCACGCTGGCATTATTTTTGGCGACTTGTGTCGAAACTTTAAAAGTTTTTTTTCCTCACGTTTGAAAGCATTCAGTTGAACTGCAATTTTATGTACACGATTGTTTTGGATAACAATACAATACTTTAATGATAATTAATAAAAATCAATTACCACTTAATGTTGTGATTATGGCCTATGTATATACATATTTATATTAGTTGTAACTATTTAATAAGAAGTAGCTAAAGTAAAATATTTCTTTGTTAATCTAAGTAGGGGAATCGACTTAACTTTTTTTATATTATTTGTTTTTGTAGCCACTCACATTAAGAAATATATTTCCCTTACAGACGATAATTGAATGGCATTAAAATATTTATAGCTGCGTGAGAAATACTGTGCATTTTTCATGAGTTTGCAACCGAAAAATTATGAACTGTTTTTGCATAAATTTAGGTTGATATATTGAATTGAATATGTTGATATGTTGTTCCTTTCCTTCATTGTAGGTATTTTTTTCCACAAATGCAAAAAGGTACATTTTCCCTTAAAACACTATTTAGTTTTCAAAGACTTTTGCTAACTATGGAGTATAAACACAATAGAATATTAACAATCTAGTAGGAAACATACATAAAGATAAAACGTTTTGTAATATTCATTTATATAATAATAAAAGTTTAAAAAATGTTACAAAAATTGTTATTATGTATAAATAAAATTTTCCGTCTTAATTAATAGGAGGAGCCTTAGATACTTGTAACTACAAACTTCGTAGAGAATTAAGTTTATTTTATTATTTGATTTAAGTTTCTTTTCGATTTTTCTACTGTGACTCGTGGAATCCTAGGGTTCCATGGAACTCAGTTTGAAGATCACTAGGGTAAACTCTATAGTTGGGCTACATTGTGATCGCGAATTATACCCATCAATGGAGTTTGTTTAAGCTGCATGTCGGACACAGATAAGTGAAAGGAAGAAAGACCTACTCTTCTAGTGTCTTTTTAAAACAAGACATTATCAAGGCTTTGTCGATATTTTAAAATTTTTACAAATAATCGTAAGCCTTAAGAAACGCAAGCAAAATTAATGCTGCACTGAATAATATTTGATATACCGGCCTTATTAGCCCCCTTATATGCATAAAATAAAAAAGTGATAGAATTTCATGAAATGATTAAATGAAACAATTTAATTCGTTATGTTAACAGATTTTCATTAAAAAATTGATTTTCAAAACCCTTAAAAATGTGTTTCTTAACTTTTGCTCATCAGTGTAGCTTAAATCTACCGTAAACTATAATAGTGTGTGTAATAATAGGAATGATGAACTGATAAAGTAGCATTCATTGATAAAGTAGCTTTCATTGATAAAAGTACATGCGAGGGCTACATTGACAGGCATAAATAAAAATTCCATTGTATAGGGAAATTTTAAAGTAAAATTTTGTACAATGAGCGTGTGGGATTTTTCTCAAAAAATTACCCAGTAGTAATGTTAGGAATTGAGGAATTTCTAAACATTTAATTTGAATTTAATGTAATTTTTCTGTTTGGAACTCTTAAAAATATTTATTTTTTGTTCTTTTCCTTCATTTTTATATTTAGTTTAGAGACGCCCTTTTAAAGTGTATGGAATCTAAGGATACCGATAACATTATAGGTCATGAATTTCATTGCGAGAAAAAAGTAAGTAGATATCGATATAATCATTTTAAATAACTTTTTTTTAAAATTGTTTATTAATATTACTTCGTAATAAACTCAAAATGTCTGCTTAAAATGATGCACCTCATAGTAATTTGTAATAATATCATTGCTAAACTGTTTTACTCAATTTTGCTGTTAGTGTTCATAATATTCCCATTTCATAACATTAATCGTAAAATTTGAAGTTAATTGGATAATATATTAAAATTCTAATGGGTTGAGGTGAAATTTCTTCTAGACTCTAATGATCTCATTGCTGATACGAAAAATACAACTAACCATTTTGACAACTGTCCTAGAAAATACACAAATGACATTGAACAATATTTCTCACTGAGTAAGCTATACTTATTCAGGGTTATAATAACTTTTATATATATATATATATATATATATATATATTTATATATATATATATATATATATATTCTACAATTATTAAATAGATGGCGCCACATGCTTATTAAATTTTTTAATATATATTTTTTGAGTTTCTTTTATATTTTACGCTAATTTTTATATAATTATTATTTTTATGATTTTTTAAAAGTATTTATCTATCTATCTATCTATCTATCTATCTATCTATCTATCTATCTATCTATCTATCTATCTATCTATCTATATATATATATATTTCTTATTATCGTATCGCAATTAATTTTATGCGGTTCTGCTCTCACCCCTCGTATTTGGCGGGAACACGTTACTGCACTCTTGGCCATCGTTTGCACTCCGAATTAGTAGGTTATGTTTTTGTTCCTATGTTATTTAGTTTAATGATTTTTTAATATTTAAACTCTACATATATAATTCTTTCCTTTCCTCTTGGTACATAGTATGACAAATTACAGGTGAAGGTTGGCTGGCCCGCAAACCTTTTTAAAACCTGCAATCTGGTTCCTAAGGCCAGGAGTTTGTCATTATACTATGTGCCTTCTTCCTAATTTTAGTTATCTTAGGTATATAACTATCTGTTTATTTTTAAATTTTTGTTTATATATTTGTGTATATGTATATATATGTATAAATTTATATATATGTGTATGTATATGTATATAATTATATATTGAATTTTTTTATGTTGATTATATATATATATATATATATATATATATATATATAAATAATCCAATATAAAAGAATTTTTTAATATATAATCATATACATATACATACATATATATATATAAATTTATACATATACACAAATACATAAACAAAAATATAAAAATAGACATATAGTTATATACCTAAGATAACTTGGCACATAGTATAAAGACAAATTCCTGGCCTTAGGAACCAGGATTGCAGGTTTAAACAAGTTTTGCGGCGCCAACCTTCACCTGTAATTTGTCATACTATGTACCAAGAGGAAAGGAAAGAGTTATATATGTAGAATTTAAATATTAAAAAATCATTAAACTAAATAACATATGAACATAAACACAACCTACTAAATCGAAGTTAAATCGATGGCCAAGAGTGCAGTAACGAGTTCCCGCCAAATAAGGAGAGCAAAAACTCATAAAGTTAATTGCGATACGATATAAGAAACGATTAATTGCGATAAGATGTACGATAATAAGAAATATATATATATATATATATATATATATATATATATACTTTTAAAAAATCATAAAAATAAAAATCATATAAAATTAGCGTAAAATATAAAAGAAACTTAAATAATATATATATATATATATATATATATATATATATATATATATATATATATATAATTTTTTTAAAATAAGCATGTGGCGCCATCTATTTAATAATTGTAGGATAAATTAGATATTGTCTAAATTTAAAAAAACATTACAAAACATAATAACAGTAAATAATTACACTAATACAAATTGTATCATAAAAAACCATTATAAATATAATTACAAAAGAAAGTTAGCAGGGTATCCATGTTCAATACAGTGATTAAAATTTTTTTTAAGATTTAAAATAATATTATCTTTATCGTTAACTAATACATTATTGCGATAAATATAGTTAAAAATAATATTTCTAGGAATTCCAGAAAGGCACTTTGATGATATTAAAATTAAAGGCATCTCTTTTATCATAAATATTACTGTGTAGTTCAAATCCTTAATATATAGTGTGTAATTTGTTTTATTTGATTATTATTAATTTTAACTAAGTTTGTAGGACGGATAAAAATTAATAATGGGATTTAAATTATCATTTTTATCAAAAATAATTAAATCATCAATATATCTAAAAATGTAGTAGTCATTATTAATAACATAATTATATTCATAAAAATGTAAATAAAGATTAGCCAAACTATTACTAGCTGGGCCCCCTTGTGGGACTCAATTCTCTTGTTTAAAGAACCATTAAAATTGATGTAATTTTCTTTTAAGACAAAATCTATGACAGTTTTAAATTTGTTAAAATTAATATTAAGGTTATACATACTGTGGTTTTTTTAAAATTACTTTAATAATATCATATAAATCAATGGAATTGAAAAGATCTTCAAAGTCATAACTATGAACAGAATAGATATTTCTATTATTAAAAAAATCTATAATATCTTTACTATTTTTAATTATAGCTTTATTACATTGCTGATTAATAAAGTTTTGTATAATATTATGAAGTAATTTGCCTGCAGTAGTAATATATGTTCTAAAACCATTTGTCACAGTTCTAAATTTAACTGACTTTTATGGAATTTTGGAGTTAAAAAAAATATATACTTAATTTTAGGAATACAATAATTACGATTACTAATTTCATTATGTGACAAATCTAATTTTTTAAAAGAACCATTATTAAGAAAGTGATCATAAAGAATATTATAATAAAAATACTTACAAAAGCATATTACCAGGTACTTTATCAATGTAAACTATGATAAAATTCTTTTGTAATTCATAAATGTTCTGTTTTATATCTTTAAAAGTAGTTTTTGAGAATGGTAGCTAAAATTCATAAGGTCTTTTAAAAATATTGTACTTATACTCTTCAAATGCCTCAATAGGTAGTCCCAGATTTTGTAATAAAATTATCTATATCTTTAATAATTTGTTTTTTAACAGTATTGTTGTTATTAGAAACATTTAATCTAAAATTAGTGCCTTTACTCATTATATCTTTTAAAAAATATCATTAATTATGTCTAAGTTGCCAGTAACTACAGGTTTATGATGACCATCAATAAAATCATTATAGTGTTTACATATACAATCTTCTATATTAATAGAGGGCGAGCTATTGTTGTAATTAAAGATAAATCTGCCCATCGTTTTGTTATATTTAAAAGCTTTCTTTAAAACCACCTTTCTAACCGGAAAAAGTGACAAATGTCTATTAAATATACTAGAAAAGTTAATTTTGTCAAAAGTTTTATTCATGAATAATAAAGTGCAGTACTCTGTAATAGGTTCATTAATTTTCTCAACATTAATATTGAATTTATTAACTAGATAGTTAAGAATGTCTTTAATAATGTACTGCATGACAAACCTTTAAGGAATCATTATTTAAGGATTCATATAACAATGCAATTTCATGTTTATTAAGACCAAACATGAAGTATTTGATCTTCTTGATATTAAAGTTTTTTTCAAAATCATCAATAAGAACTCTAATATTGTCATTTAATGAATTTTTATCTCTATTTTTCCTTTTAGTTCTATTACTTCTAGATTTTCTTTTAGAAGTATTGTTTAATTTATTGGCATTATAAAAAATTCTTTATTATTATTCTGTAACATTATTTGCAAAGTATTTTTAGCAAAATACAAAACATTAAGGCCATATGGATAGATTGTATTAAAACTCTTAATAAAGTGATTTTCCCACCATAATCTGTGCTTAGTAATTGGAGAAATTTTAATGATAGACAGTTCAAGATTTTTGAAATCATGCATATGAAAGTGTCTAAGTTCAATTTTATTAGAATTAATGGAATTATTATTAAAGGATTTAACATCTTGTGTGTGTCTATGCTGATTAATCCTTAAGTTAACAGTATTGGAGGTCTGTCCAATATATTTATAATGACATACTTTACAATTTAAAAGATAAATACAATTAAAGGTTTTACAAAGGTTAAATTTAGAATCACAATCATATTGATCCATATTTAACATAGTACATCTACTATCTCATCCATATTTAACATAGTACATCTACTGTCTTACATCTACTATCTCTACATTTATTGAATTTTAATTTAAGACTATTATAAGATTGAGTTTTATCATAATTATAAGAAGATAAATTATCAATAATTCCATGTATAGCAGGACTCTTAGTGTAACCTTTATTAATATTTTGAGAAATGTGATTACTAGAATCTAACAAGTTTTGTTTATAATGCATATGATGGCCATTAGTGAATTTTTTGTTCCAAAAAATTCTAGTCTTGAATAGTTTAATATTAGAATGACTATTATGAATATTTAATACTTTAGCAGAACTCAGATCCTTTCCAAAATTGTTATTGGAGAAAGAGGGAGAGTTATGAAATTCCCTCATCCTAATAACTAACAAGTCAAAATAGATAAATTTCTGTAAAATACAGAAGTAGATACCCAGTCAAAAGAGAGTGTACCAAAGCAAAACAGAACAAGTTAATTTATAAAAACAAACTTGAAAGTAAGTTCATAAAAGTCAAAATAAATAGAGATTTCTGTAATTAATATATATATATATATATATATATATATATATATATATATATATATATAATAATAATTCCCCTAGCATTCTTTTAATTAACTCTTTTAATAATATTGAAATTATCTTTTAATTGTTTGGTTCAAAACTAACACCCTGATCATAATCGTAATTGATTAATATTATTACATAAGAAATCCCTGTCCCGCCCATTCTATCCAATCAGAACTATGATTACGTAATGATCACGCGCTTGCACTGTTGGTATAAAACCTAACTTCTTGTGTAATCCCGCTCTCTTCCTTTTTGCCGTCATCATGTAAAAATGTACATAGCTGCTTTTTGTGTATTTGTGTTGTGCCCTCCAAGATGATGCTATTGTTTGTCTCCTGTCCACTTTGCTTTAATATCGTCGCAAGTTTGTGTGTCTCGTCAATGTGAAAATGTACAGCAATTTTTTCCTAAGCTGTTGATGTGTGCTTCAATATAAAGAAGATGAACGTCCTCTGAAGATGTGTTTAATGAAAACCTACTAACACTCGAAAAAATACTACACTCGGCCAATATTTTACACACACACACACACACACACGCACGCACGCATGCACGCACACACGCACACGTGTGTGTGTGCGTGCGTGCGTGTGTGTGTCGAAACACATATACATTACTTCGGGAAAGACAAATTGGAAACAGGAAATACGGGGAGGGGACACAAATATATTGAAAATTTTAAGCATTTTATTGTTTTAATTATTTATAATTTTTTTTATTCCCGTATATATGTGCTAGATTTTAAAATTTTTTAATGATTAGTAAATAAAGTTTTAATATTAAAATAGTACTTAGTGTGATGCCAATAAAAAGTACAACTCTGAAATGCATCCATATGCTTTCATTAAAAATTTTCAAATGAGAAGTAATTGCTTTGCATATATGCACTCATGTTATCTTCGTAATTCATAAACACCAAATAATTACATTGCATAAAATACATGTATTTACTGATTTAATCACGGAATATAGTTTTTTTAGTACAATTTCTTCTGGTAGTGCTTCTTGCTACTTGCATGATGTGATACTACCGTATTTCGAAGACGAAGTTTGACATACGGCTGATAGGAAATGAAGAAACCTTCTTCAGATCACCTTCTGTATACTCGTTTTGACTCTTTACTAGATGTTACTTTGTAAGGAGCAGTGCTCTGTGGTCCCAAAAAATAATGGGAAAATGGTCTGCATTAGAATGTCAGAGTTTATATATAAAAAATACATCATAAGATCTAGATCTAGAAGCATAGATACTTCTTTAGCTTTCTTTTCTAGAAAATTGTTTGGACAAATGCAGTTAACAACAATTTCTTTTTTTTTTATTTTTAGTTTGCTGCTTGTTTTGCTGCTGCTCTGAAAGGACTAAACTGCGTAAGAACACATTATTTATAATATTAATTTCATATATGTATTTTAGAATTAACTAGTTATTTATATTGAGTTGGTATGCTAAGAATGATGCAATTTCTATAACATGTTCCAGTTCGTCGTAATTATTTACATAGAAAAAATAAATGAAAAAGATGAGTTCAGAAAGAAAAATACGAAATGATACTAAGTGCATTACATAAAAAATACAAAAAGACATGAGCACGATATTTTTATCATGGCTGTTATCTATTGTTTCTCAAACTGTGGGGAGCGCGGGCATATTGAAAATAAAAGGTTTAAAAAATAATTTTTTGGAATGAAGTAAAGCAAAATGCTTTCTGACATAATAAAAAATACACATTTACACTGATGTAATTTATTTTTATCATCTGGTGATCATCAAAAATAAATATTTCACTTCAAACGCTCATTAACAATCTTTGATCCTATAACCAAATAAAAAAAGACATTTTGTGTGCTTTGTTGTAATCCCTCGATGAGAGATTTTTTTATTACGTTTCTTTTAACCCCTAAAATACTACTTTTGATTATCATATATTTGACCTTCAAACTTACTGGTATGCTTCACTCCATCTCTTTTTCTTTTAGGAAAGTTATAAATAATATTTTTCTGTTGCCCTTTTTTCCCGTAAGATTTTTTTCAGATTTCCCTTTAATAAGATATAGAAAATTATAGTAATATTATAAGTTTTTTTTTTGCTATTATGAGATAATCGATTTTTTTAATCCAAAACCAATTAATTAATTCTTCTGAATGTTTTGAAATAAAATCTAGACTATTACAGAGAGAAATTAGTTTTTTCTCTTCATTCGAAGTTAATTCATATACATATGTATCCGTTATCTTACATTTATCTACCCACGAAAAAATGTTAAATATTCCACAAAACCCCTTAATTTATTTCTTTATATGACCGAGGACTTGGTTCAAGATTCTTTTTTTCTCTCAGAGTATAATTAATAATTTCAAAAAAAAAATTGGCAGCACACTTCAAGTATTTGGCGGTACACAAAAGTGCCGCGGCACAGTGATTGAGAATCTCTGCTCTACACCATGCCCTATTTTTCGACATAACCATCGAGACAATTGTCGTTGTATGCGATTAATTTGAAAAAACTTCTCTTGTAAAACTCAGGGCCTTGCAATGCAAGAAATTGTCGCAATGCCGGCTTCTCCTCAGGATTGTTTTGGAAGATATTTCTTCTCACTCATGGACTACTAAGATGCTTCAACGTTGGTCAGGCGAACTTGTTATCTAGAACAGTGCTTCTCAAACTTTCAATATTTGTGACCCAATATTCAATCTTTAATTTCATCTCGCCCCCCACCATACGATAGCAATGCATTTAATTCAATAATAATGTAATACATTTTAACCTTAAACTTACAACATGCGACTTAAACGTCTTAAGTGCCACCAGCGAATATCAACATCTCGCTCAGCCGGTGCTTTAATTACCGCGGACGTATATATACGTCTTTCTGAAGTATAATCCTTTTTGTTAATTGCTATCCATAAAATTATTCCGAAGGCTTTGGAATGCAATAAAATGAACTTGACAGTATTTGCGAAGGATTTACTTATTTCAGAGGATTTGCTAATTTATTAACATTCTACCCCACCCCACTACACCACATACGATTGCCTACGTTTTAAAAGGTGACCTTGGGAAAATAATCGAGTAATTTTTAATCCACATTTAAAGGATTAAGATAAGTGTTAATTTTTGCACGTAATTTTATATATGACAAACCCATGGTGTCCCTGGTAATTACTAAACTTGTTCGTAACTTAGTATTGTTAAATTAATTATAAATATATCCGTACTGCGCAAAATATTTTGTAAGTATATTATATCAGCGTAAATGTGTATTTTGTTTTTTTATTATGTCAGAACTTTTTTTTATTTTCAGTAAAATTACAATTATTCAAATCGTTTGTTTTCGACTTTTTAACATGCTCACGCCCTCCTCGTAGGGTTATCACCCCCCCTAAGAAATTTCACCATGAAAAAAATTCCTAAATTTAAAAAAAAATTTAAAATTTAAAGTTTTTAAAAATTTTTTACCGATTTTCAAAATTCTTCTTCTTTTACAATTATCATTATTTTGACACCAAAATTTTTTTTTGGATTTATTAGACTATGAGTAATAACTTTAGGGATCGATTTTGCAACAAACAAATTAGTTTTGGAAAAAAAAAAAAATAAAATGTAAACATTAATGGAAAAAAGCTAAAAAACATGACTTCTGCTACATTTTCTTTTATAAAATTTTTTTATTCAAAATATTGAAAAATGGATCCCTAATTTAATTAAGCACATTGTAATAAAGATACACACAAAATTCAAGTTGTTTGATAAATATCTGTAGAAGTTTTGTACTTTTAAAGACCATGATTTCATGAAAAACTCGAACTGAGAAAATGCATTTTTAAGAATACCAATCAGCAAATATGTATCAAAACAATGTCTAAATTTTGTAATAATTTTTCAATATGTTGTATAAATATATACCTTTAAAATAAAACATAATACAATTCAATTTCAAAATATTAAACAAAATATAAGCTTTTTTAAAGTGCCTGTCTGTGAGCCCAAAATTACGAAAAATAGGAAATATCATTGTGACTTATTTTTACAAGAAACATCTATGAAATATATTAAAAAATAAACGAAATACATGAAATAAATGTAATAAAAATACATGAAATGTACAATAGAAAATTTAAAAGCTTTTATAAAAATAATTTGCTACTTAAATCAATATCTAAAATAAAATAAAGTAAAACAAATTTATGCTAAAATGTATTATTTTTTCAAAACAGGTTTGTTTTAAAATTGGCCTGCGCCATAAGTCATTCCTTCTCTCCTCCTAGCTAATAACTCTTTTTTATGTATTGCTTTTTTAATAAGTTTAAGAGCCAGCTTATTACTGGCATTTTGACGACGTTTTCTAAATTTTGTTTTCGACAATCTAAGATAGTAGCAAGTTGTTTCGTTGAACCTCCAGTAGCTACACCTAATACTTTCTGTGTTTCTACAATGGTGCGTACTGTACCCTTATTGTATTCGCAGACAGCTTCTGTTACTGCCCGCTTAACACGTCTTTTGTTTACGAAAATTTCTTTCGGACACTGCCCAAATCATGCTATGCAAACTTTCGTTTGCATTTTTGTGTTCCACATCGAATGCATCTTTCTAACAATTCATTAGATGCAAGTCTTTGATAAATCGGTAGAATTTTTGGAAGAAACTTTTCATTTATTGGTGTTCCTACATTTAATTTATGATTGTTAGGTTTTCCCCATTAGCAATCGCAGATTGGTAGAAACACCATGAGTTTTCTCCTGCAGGACACTTCGAATGTTGAGGTTTAGCATCTGTAGAAATGCTATGCAACAATGTAGCATATATTGCTGTTTTTCATAGCATTCACATCCCCTTTGTTTCTCAAAATAGCCTTTGGTAGTAAGTAGTTAATTTTTTAATCGTGGCTTCTTTCAAACTACCATGAGCTTTACCACTAAAGAAATACCTTGAGCACGACAGTATTTTACAGTAGATCTCAAAGCTGTTCCTAACCGCTTACTAACATGATTAATACATTCTTCCTTTTTATCACAATGTCAGGTCCATACACTTTTTCTCGCACAAGTAGTTAAACGTTTTACAATCACCATCGGATAATACTGTAATATAACGGAATCCAAGTGATGTGGATCTTTTCCACAAAGGTTAATGCAGCTTCCATTTCCATTGGTGTAGATGAGCCCAAGTGATTTTTATATCACATTCGCTTTTATGTCCTTCATACCATATGCTGAATTCAGCACTTGACTGGCCTAGCTTATTTTTTGCCACAGAGCAATGACGACACACCTTACTCATCACTTCAAAGTCAACAACATATCCGGTGAGCATATCTATAACACATCCTACACCGATAAGTGAGGTGTGACCACGAGTTAGCCACGTTCCATCAAAACTAACACTTAAGTCTGTGATTTCAGCTCCATTCTCGTACACATTTTTAATTTCTCGGTGGATTTCCGCAAATATGTTTTCAGATGCCAGAGTATATGCATTATCCAGCCGTCTCGCACACTTCCCATATGTAGTTGATGAAAAAGGATCTATATTCATCACCATACAAAATTTTTCTATAGCTGAATAACCTTTCCCAATATGTGAAAAAGCTTGAGTTATTCTCAAATTCACATCATGGCTGGTCTGAACAGACTTTAGAGATGTGTTTACAACAGTTTTGTTTTCATCACAATTGCTACACAATAGTTTTAAATTGTATGAAAATCCCAACTTGGCTCCAAGCTCCAGTTTCAAAGTTTGTTTTTCACAATATTGGCACTTTGCACTTCGAAGAAGATTGTTAACTTGGTTAAAGTCCACCAATATATAATTTCCAATAGCAGAGGTATCCTTTTTTACCACAGTGTTCAATTTTTCCAGGCGTACATTTGAAAAAACTGAATTTTTGTTCACTTCACAATCAACTTTCGCTTTACACCATCGCTTTTCATTCATTTGCAAAGCACGTACTGAACGTTTTCTAAGATAAGCGATAACAACAACTAATAAAATGAATGAATGTATGATTGAAGTAGCATTAAAAATTATGATTGAAGTAGCATTAAAATTTATGATTGAAGTAGCATTAAAAATGCTGTTTTAGGTTTCTATGAAGTTAAAAACTAATGAAACTAAAAATCACACAGCAAGCGAAAATGGCAAAGCTAATGTAAATAAACAACTTTGCTGATAGTTACAGTCACAGCTTAACGGATTCCTCTGCTTCTCTGTAGTTTTTAATGTAAAATAATGGATTTATTCTCAAGTAAAAAAATGTAAACATTGAGGTGGGCGTGGCATTTAAACTGCTGACAGAGCTGTCAAAATATTTAAAATGCATTTTACTGCGTTTAAAATAATCAGATCGTTTCAAAACTTCCCTCAATTGTACCAAAGGTATCAAACTACATTTTAAACTAAAAATTGAAAAATCGATATTTTCATCGATTTTAGGTTTTTGAAAGGTGCCAAGTCCCCTTAAGGTTGATACCCATTCTTCCTCTCTTCTGATGAGTGTCAGGTTTAGAAGGCATTTGTCCGTGGGTGAAGCCTTACTTCTAAGTTATCCTCGTCACCTAGGAGTGTGGGAGTGAAAGATGGCGATGTCATAATCTTAATATCTCTTTATTAAGATCTTAATTTAAACACTATGCAGTGATAATATTTATATTTTAACTCAGAGGATCTGAGATGAAGAAACACACAATACGTATTACCAAATAAGCGCGACCATGATCACTATAATTAACTTTACCTCTTACTCCTGACCTTTGTTTAGACACAGTTCCTAGTATCTAATAGAACGGTCAGGTCATATCCTAGGTAGAAGCAATACACTCAAATCATCAATGTCGTTTCTTTATCTCGTGTGGAATGGTATCCACCTTGACTTGAACGCACTCTCACGGATAGCTGAACAAGGAATATCGACTTACTTCAGCTTACACATTTAAACGCAGACTAGCATAATCACTTCAAAAAAGGCCACGCCGCTTACGCTAAACTTCTGCTATTTAAAATGTTCCTAATTTGCATAATCCCACTTCACTTCTGGATTTGGTTGGAAAGAATTTGCCTTTTTCGGCCCCAAAGAACCCAAGAGTATAATTGATAGAAAGCGCGTTGAGCCCGTCACAGGTTTCTCAGCACTCACTTTGCAGATACTTTTCTACAACCCGACACATCATGGAGTTCTGAACATCATGTCCTGCACTCTAGCAATGTTATTTTCATTAGTGCAGTGTTTCTCAAGCTGTGGGATGCATCCCCTAGAGGGCATGATAACCCTACGAGGGAGCGGGCGAGAGCAATTTGAAACGTCGAAAACAAAAGATTATTTTAAAAATTATTAAGTTACTGAAACTAAACAGGGGGCCCGGATAAGCTGAACTTAACCAGATATTTTGGTTATGAATACCTATTCTCCATTGCCAAGGGGCCCTGTAGATCTTCTGATCCAAGGGTCCGAAAGGAATTTTTGTCGGCACTGTCCTACGCTGACACTATTTCCTTCCTATAATCAGTGTGATGTTTGAGATAAATAACGGTAGCGTAATATCTATTAATTGAAATATTTAGTTCATTTACGTTGCAGCTCTGTTAGTTACAGTATATACATTAAAGTTATCAAAAATATTGTTTAGTTTCTTATTTCAAAGTCCAAATTCGGTTCTTTGTGAGGGAGGATGTCACGTCTCGTCCCTACGAAAGTTTTCAACCGTCTCTCTCTCTCTGCCCTCTCTACGGTCTTTTTAAAAGGTAGCGGTTGGTAACTTTATCCTCGAGTTGCATCCGATTCGTGAGCGGAGTAGGGGCTCCTCGAGGTGTCAAGGGTCCGGGTTGATGTCCAAAACAAGACCACACAATATTTTAATTAGGGCAGGTGTTCATTGCACGTGGTTTCAAATTCACAAAGGAAGCTGATTCACAGGTATGTGGCGGGAAACGTTACATCAACTATGGATGGGGCTTATTACGTGTATTCTTTTTCCACCAGGTGTACCATCTATTTCAATAAAAGGGAAACTTACTTTCACTACGTCCTTCGTATTTCAGTTTTACTAGGGAATTTTTCTTTGATTTCTACAGAATTTGAGTGCCATTTTGGAATCATTGAAGAAGTTTAAAACCACAAGTCTTAATTGGCCCCATTATAGGCTTTCTTTGGCACGCTTATGGTTTTTTTACTGGTAGGTCCCTAATGGGGTAGTGCCCCATTAAAATTTTTTTGATATACACCGTATGAGTAAAAATATCTATTCTAATACCGAGTCTCTATTTTTACAGAAGCTCCAAACAGAGGAAGAAAACAAGAAAATGATTGAAATGCTGGTAATAATTTTTTCTTAATAAAAAGTTTATTCAGATCTTGTTAAATTGGATATTGTCAAAAATATAGTTCAATTTCATAAAATGCATAATTACATGATACAATGTATTTCAAATAAATTCATGCTAATGCATTTATTTATTATTTAACTATGTATTGTCACAAGAGAAAACTGACAGAAATTATAAATATTACTTTCAAATATTACTTTCATATAACGAAGAAATGATTCCGCTACCTATTTATATGAATAATATTTAAAAAAATTGACATTGAGTAAGCAAACGTGAAAACTAAGCTTTTGTTTCTGGAACACACGTATAAAATGTATGGTCCAAAACCATAGTTTTAGATACTATAGAATAAATCACGTGATTCCTGTAATATATCAGACATTACAATCATATTAGACTCTCATATATATTATGCCTGCATGGAAATATTTCAAAACTTTTCGTTACTTTTTCGTAAAAAAGGCTCAGTAATTTCGTTTTGTACTCATTTCTACCAACTATTCCCACACTGTCAAAAGCAGTACTGGAATGTATGTATTTCAGAAGTAGCATGTAGCTGGAAAAGTTTTTTTCTGCTTACTTCAGAGACAAACCTTATCCCTAGATCTCTTTGTGGAAGGCTACCTCTTAAGAATCGTCGTCTTACTCAAAACATTTCCATTTCACCACTCATCTACGATTTATCAACACAGCTTCTTCAGACCCATTTTAAAAAGTTAATTTTACGTAAAGGCATTTAATTCACCTACATTCGGGCTAAACACCCCCTCCCAATTTGTATTAATTTACGCACAGAAATTACGAATACTGTAGAATTGGTGGACTGGTCACTGTGGAAGTCAACACAGAGAACTTTTATGAAAAATGTGAAATAAAAATATTATCATTTTATTGAAATGTGAACAAATATATTGAAAATATAAAATGAAAATTCTGATGATTTATTTTTTTACGAATTGTAACTAGTAAAATGGGAATATAGGTGTATTAAAGTACTAATTCTCTATATTTATAGTGATTTTCAACATAGTTCACTATTATGAATTATGTTATTATTTTAGTATATGAATGTATTATTTTCTACTTTTTTTTATTTATTTTTTACTTTTTGTAGTATGTGTGTATATATATAATTAGAGAAGAAGAAACTGAAAAAGAGAATGATTATGAAAAGTATTTGAAGTCCGGTAAATACTAAAAGATATGAGTGTATGAAATAAAATTATCAGTACTAAAAAACATTTTTTTTTTCAGTTGGAACTTATGAAAAACGTTGACAAAAAATTAGTGAGGTAAAAGATTCCAAGTAACTGTTCTCTTTTGGAGTCACGAAGAAGGAGTTCAATTGAAGAAATGCATTTTGGAAAGATCGATCATTATTTTATTTGCTGATATCATGATAAATGTTTTTTTGGTGGTAAATAAACTATTCCTGAAAAGTATCCGAGTCATGTAATAAGTACACTATGTAGATGATCAAGTTCAGAATGTCGCTTGTAAAATGTTCCTTGTGCATGAATAAAAGCATTAAAACCCTACAGTTTGTGTTCTGATCCATATTGAATAACTGGTATACATTTTAAACTTAAGTGATAATTTACTTAAGTACAAAAATACAATAAACGTAATCAACATTCTTAGTTTAATCAGCTGTTTGATTCAGAAATTGCAAAATGCATAAAGCGATTCCTGTTAAGCGATTGGTGCATTGTCGTTCTTGGTTCGGTGTTCGAAAAAGGGCGTAAATAATCAATTTAAATCTTTGCAATCTGAAGTCTAATTAAATCAATCAGTAAAAACAACAGCTTTTTCTATTAGGTGTCAAACACAAATATAAAATTCGAATTCAAACAGTTAACTGAATAATTTTCACTAAATATTCATTTCAAAAAGAATGCCGACAGAACAACATGTCTGCAAAACTGCATGCCTGTATGTCGGATTGTTTGAAAATCGAAATTTTGTTTGTATAACACACCGGCAATTCCTCTTGGGTGTCGATTTCCGCATAACTCGTTCTCAATTGATCTCTAATCAAGAAAAGTAGCTTACTTACCTACTGATGCGACGCTATTTTAACTTCTTTAATTTCTTAATTGTAAATCCAGTTTCCATCATCGCATCATGACCAAAAATTAAATAAGACAAGAATCATGTACTAACAAATTAACTTTACGCTAAATTAAAATCTGGCCGTATAGTGGAAAACAATTGTATTTATTTTAAGCCAGTGCTTCTCAAACTTTCAATACTGGCGCCCCCCTTTTCGATCACAATTTTTTTCGCGCCCCCTTATACATTAATAATGTGCTGAATGCAATAATAATGCACTTTGACGCTAAAGTTACAATAGGCGATCTTAATTATAAACCATACAAATTAGTAACATAAGTATTAAATTTTGTATACTACTTTTAAGAAAAATAAATAAATAAATAAAATAATAGGATAATTATTATGTTATTTTTCCTTTCTCTAATTTTTAAATTGAACATATTACAAAATGCGGTACCTGCTTAGAAGACAAAATATAGATATCTGCTAAATATAGAAAAAGAACTCAGAGGGTCAATTTCTAATAATAAGCATTCCTTATAAAAACTTTGCTTTCCAAGACAAGCTCATGGACGTCATTAATACTTATTAAACTTGTTCTTAATTTAGTATTAATTAATTAGTTATAAAATATTTTGTGCAGCACTGATACATTAAAAGTATACCGGCTGAAGTGCCCGCTCTTTGCTCGAGTTCATTTATAAGAAAATAAAACATTATTGATATAATAGCTGAATTGTAAGGGAAGCAAAGCCAAGTGCTCGACAATGTTTACAAAAACGTAAAAAGATTTTTTTAAAATCGTTGCTCAAATTATAATTAGTTTTAAGCGAATTGTAATTTTAAGCCTCACAGAATTAGCATTTATAATTGATGGTATACAGTAGCGCACACAGGAATTTTTCAAGAGGGGGTCCGGGGTCGAAAGTTCACCAATCTTGTATCAGGTTCCTTTTGATTTTTTCGATTTTCGGGAACAAAACACAGTAAAAAACTAATTCTTGAATAAATAATTAGCATTAACTAATAAAATTAATCATTAATAACAAATACTTAACTAAATTTTGCGTACTATAAACTTAGAATTATAATCAATCGGAAAAAAATCAAGGGCTTTGGGGGGATTCCGGACCCCCCTTGTGTGCGCCACTGATGTTAAATAATGATCAATAATATAAAATATCGATGAAGAATAATTGTATTATTTTTAATATTTAAAGTGAAAACACTTCAACATGTTTTAACTCGGGAGCAGGCGCGCACTCGGTACGGTCGGGGTTATTAAGTCACCTCAATCCTTTTTTTTATAATTATTTTACTGTACACGATACAAATCATGATTCCAGTGAATAATTTAGCTAAGAGAAAGTTTACTTACCTACTTTCAAGGACTTTTCAAGTTTTCTTTGGTAATAAATAAACAGTTTTGCCAGAATTAACGATTTCGTAATCTGTGTGTCCCGCGCGACCACTTCCGGGTAAAAAGTATATTCATTATGATAATATGTATGTTTCTGCTAAAAAATTGTGTGAAACGTTTTTAGTTATGTTTATACATTGAGAATATTTATAAAAATATGTTTTGGCCAAGTAATCCTTCATGTGCTTGTGTGTGTGCTCTCCGTGGTTTTCCAAATATCATAAAACTCTTTTGCATGAAAAAAAGCGCAACAGAGAACACGTAAGGGAGGGGTCATAACTAACTGTACCAATAACTTAGAAGGTCAAACAGATTACAGCTATAATGTGCAGTATTTCAAAAATAATGACAGTGATGAATTTTTTATGTTCCTAAAGTTTTTCGATTCTGGGTCCGGGATCTGGTTTTTCTCTGAAAGAGTAGTATGTTAGTAGGTTATAAAAAAAGCGTAATAAAAAATCTCTCATCACGGGATGACAGCAAATCAAATAAAAGTTTTTTATTTGGTTATAGGATCAAAGATAGCTAATTAGGTATTGAAGAAGTTTTTATTTTTGATGGCTTAATATCGCCTATAAATTATATCAGAGTAAAAGTGCATTTTTTATTACGCCTGAAAGTATTTTGTTTTAATTCATTCTAGTAAACTAATTATTGTTTAAATCTTTTATTTTCAATATGCTCGCGCTCCCTCGTAAGGTCATCGTGCCCCCCAGGGGGGCGCGCCCCACAGTTTGAGAAGCACTGATTTTAAGCACATTTAAAGAAAGAAGAATTGTAATTCTACATTCAAGAAGATCAAAAAATTATTAAACTTAACTTGAGAGAAGGTGCAAAAGGGTAGAGACGACCGATACTCGGTCCGAGTGGAATTTCGGCGTCCTTTGTTTGAAGCTTTCCACTGCTCGGGGAGAGGCTCTCCTCCTCTGAAAAAATTCTCTGAATCCTGTTTTATCCGACCCCTAATCACTCCAAAATCCTGGAGCCGAACTCTTTTCTTTGTCCAGTATAATTTCTCTGATTGGTCCCGAGGCCGGCGCAATGTTACACCACCACAAAATTTATACGTTTGCTGAACTATGTAACGCAGGAACTTTCTTTACACACACCACCAAAAGGAATTTCACCACATCCGTCGAGGGTGGGACTCGTATAAAAATTCCAAGCCGTTTTAGGGGTGATTTCTAAAACATGAACAAATCTGGCCTCCCATAATGGATATACTGACAAAATGAAAATGTATTCGGTACCTGTAAAATTATTGACGCTCCATCAAAGTAGAAGAATCCATCACAATGAGTTTTGACCGCAAAAGTAAAATTCACACTATTGATACATTTGTACATCTAAAAAATATTGCGAAAAACAATATATAACTTATAAATGATCATAATTAAAAAACATTTAAGTCAGCTTTAAACATAATGGTACATAGTAAAGAAATTCTTAAATGTTTTACAGTTGGACAAAGATTATTATTGGGTGACCCAAAATCTCATCTAAATTAAGCACGTGAGAGAGAAAAAAAACATAGTTCACAGCACTAAATGGTGCAAAGAAAAAAAAACTTCAACGGCTGGTCACGGCACCAAACGATGAAAAAAAAATCGGCATCCTGGTTATGGCGCCAGATGATGCGACGCTATTTTAACTTCTTTAATTTCTTAATTGTGAACCCAGTTTCCAACATTGCATCATGGCCAAAAATTAAATAAGACAAGAATCATGTATTAACTAATTAACTTTACGCTAAATTAAAATCTGGCTGTATAGTGGAAAACAATTGTATTTATTTTAATCACATTTAAAGAAAGAAGAATTGTAATTCTACATTCAAGAAGATCAAGAAATTATTAAACGTAGCTTGAGAGAGAGAAGATGCAAAGGGGTAGACACGACCGATGCCCGGTCCGGGTGGAATTTCGGCGTTCTTTGTTTGAAGTTTTCCGCTGCTCGGGGAGAGGCTCTCCTCCGCTGAAATTCTCTGCGTTCTGTTTTATCTGACCCCTAATCACTCCAGAATCCTGGAGCCGAACTCTTTTCTTTGTCCAGTATAATTTCTCTGTTTGGTCCCGAGGCCGCCACCTCAAAATTTATGCGTATACTGAAATTTGTAACACTGGAACTTTTTTTACACACCCCACCTAAAGAAATTTCACCACATCCGGTCAAGGGGGAACTCGTATAAAAATTCCAAGTCGTTTTAGGGGCGATTTCTAAAACATGAACAAATCTGGCCTTCCATCACTACTTACAAGTCTGTAAATCCAATATTTCAAAAATGGGACTGTTTTCCAACAGTAAATCCCCTGTAACTTCCCCTGAAGTCAATTTACGTAAAATCCATTTTTATTGAATCTCATCTCAAAAGAAGAAACACGTATGTTAGAAGGCAAGTCTAGAAGCCTACTATAAAAAATATGAACTTTTTTAAAGTGTATGTAGTAATAATATGATAGAACAACTATGTAGAAGTTACGTCAATGTTTCGTAACGCTCACATTTCAAACATTTTTCACCTCAAAAACCAGTTATAGCGTGATTTAATGAACATTTTTCTACAACAGGGGTGGACAACCCGCGGCCCACCTTGAATAATTTTACGTTTCGCATTTCAACTTCACAAAATACCATTATTTTTTACTACATTTTTGTTTTTAATGTTGTGTTTTGAAACAAATATTTCATACAATTGTTTATATTTTATTACAACAGTATTGCATGGCAACGATTTTTACCCCCGTAGCATAAAGCTTGATTCCCGTAACTTTATCGTGCTGCGTATAGCTGTGATGTACCCGGTCTCTTTTCTCTAATTGCTAAGAAAGTTCACCGACAAACGTGAGAAAGATCTATTCGCTTCCCTAATTTCTGGGATAAAGTTGTGTAAATGAGTGGTCAAAAATCCTGGCCTCTGTTTCCATGGGCAGTCCAAGGGATGAAAAAGGACGCCGGTATAATGTGCTTTTAAGATTCCCATGAATCTGAGACTGCAGTGTATTTGGATAGGAGAGCTTCCACTATGTGCCAAGAAAGACCCCGCGCTCTGAGGGGCCGAATGAAAAGAGATCAATGGAATAGGCGGTGAGTGACCATGGGAAATATGGAGGTTAAAAAGGGAGAGCTAGATAGTTTGCAACGACTTTTACTTGAGAGAACACAAGAGGCCTCACGCCAGCGATGTACTTCAGCTTGGAGTTATCTTAGAGTCTTTGAATTAACGAGAACGAAGGTGGACTTAGGACCGAGGAGTTTCAAGGCGGCAACGGCATGTTGGAGATAGAGGCAGCAAGCTCACATAAACTCGGTGTGGAATTACCGAAAAGCGAAGACTTTTTCTAGTGAAATGTGGACCCTTTGGCATATCGAATGTACAGGAAAATTCCCGAAAGTATCACTTTAATTCATAGGATTATGCGAGTGGTATGAAGACATTACCGTGAAAGAGAGACTCTATATCTACTGACCCATTTTGCAATTAAATTGTACTAGAATATTTTTTTCACGCTTTTCATACTTTAATAAATAGTTTGGTCTAGAGCTGTTTGAAGTCATTATTTTGCTATAGCTAGACAGATTTGATCATCGAATTATTATTATTAAATCATCAATGCTTGTATGCATAAAAAATACTGAAACCAATAATAATATTCTATTCTGTTCTAGATTTTTACTCCAATAAATATTTGTAATGGGTCCAAATATAATATAAATATATATATTGCATACTTTTATATGCCACCCACGTGGACATATTGTTTTTCCAAAGTGGCCCACAAACTTATTTCAGTTGGCCTCCCGTCACTTATAACATAGCTGCAACTGATATTCGGGACTAAAAAACTGAAATTCCCTCTTAAAAAACACATAATTTATTAATGACATAAAATGTTTGTGGACGGAGGAGGGGGGTAGGTATTATTTATTACTAATACCAACCTCTGACAACCCTAACTTTTTATAGGGGGCGTCAGGGGGAGTTACTTGTTTTGGTTCGAAAGGCCACATTGTGGGGGAGAAAGATACCAAAGCTGGACATCTTTGGGAAATCGAACGTAGAGGAACGTTCCTCAATCCTATATTGAAATTGTATAAGTGGCAATGGATTGAAGTGAGTGTCTCCTGTTTGGCGGAGAAGAAGGAGGCAAAGAGATGTGGCTATGGCGACTACATTGGAGGCATCCGAGACGGTAGATAAAGTCTAGGACAGTAGTCGAGAGCCTCGACAGCTATTAGTCTACGGTAGCTTGTGAGATAACACCCTATTGGCCGCCCTGAAGTAATGGAACTCGAAAAAGGGGAGTTATTTAAGGACCTGTGTGGGTTTCCTTAGTGAACGCAGCATGAGGATTTAAAAATAAAAAAAGGAATTTTTAAATTCCAAAATTTAGAAAAGTCGTTTGCCACATGGTGAATGACGGAATAATTACTATGGAGGGTTATAAGAGAGTCTAGAAGTATTCTTCTGGGTCTTTTAGCATTGATATTTTGGTTATAGTCTTATAGTTTGATGATATGAATATTATTGGTGTTTTGCAGGTAGTCGGAAAAATTAATTGCCAAAATTTGAATATAGTTTTTAAGAGGAAGCTTATTAATAGCTTTAAAAATATCTTTATTTTTAGTATATATATTAGCTTTAGTAATAATTCTAATAAGTGCATTATGAACATTTCCCAAGATTTTAACATTAGAATTTGCTGTATAACCCCACACTGGGCAAGCGTGCCTACTTAGGAACGAAACACTGGAGTTTCGCGTCAGGCTGACCCCTGACCGAAAGATCTGCTCATGCACCTCAGCACCCAAGGTCATGAAAACTGAGACGAGCACAGTAGGCCTTGACTCTCCACTGGGCTGTCGTGCCACTGAGTTAAGTTTAAGTTTATTTTGTATTCTTCTCCTTCTAATTGTTAATATTTAAAGAAAAGAATATAAATTTATATATTCTTTTAAAATATCTCCATATAATATATATATATATATATATATATATATATATATACATATATATATATACATATATACACATATATATATATACATATATATATATACATATATATATACATATATATACATATATATATATATATACATATATATATACATATATACACTGCTCAAAACAATTAGGGGAGCACATGATTTTAACAAAAGTAAGCAAAAATGTATACCAATAAGTAATATAAAATGAATCATCCATAATGTAAAGCCTACCAGGAAACGGAAGAAGAAAACTTTATATGCAAATCAAAGTTCATGACGTCAAAAACCAGAAAAAGGAGATAAGGGCAGAAATAGGGATGTTGCAGAAACGTCTGTTTTATTGCCGTAACTGTGAAATTCGATTGCGCAGTATTTTTTTTTGAGACAAGGTTACTTGAGAATGTCTCAACAACGTGATTTACCGGAATCCATGACATGGCGTGTTATAGGCAGACTGGAATCCGGGAAAACACAACGTAGTGTCGCGGACGCTGTTGGAGTCGCCAGAAGTGTTGTTGCAAGGCTGTGGAATCGATTCCAAGAAACAGGAAATGTTAGACGTCGACCAGGGGCAGATCGGCCACGCGCCACTACATCAACTGATGACCGGTATATACAGTTAACAGCCCGTCGAAACAGAACAGAGAATGCTACGCAGCTGCAAAGTAAGTTGCTCTTGGCAACAGGATGAAGGATGTCCAGCCAAACAGTACGTAATCGGCTTCATTAAGGAAGGGCTCTATGCACGTAGGTTAATGGTCTGCATTCCGTTGACCCCACGCCACCGTGCGGCCCGAAGAAGATGAGCTGCTGAACATCGAGATTGGGAGCAACATGATTGGAGCCAGGTGCTGTTTACAGACGAGTCCCGATTCAGTCTAGAGTGTGACACCCGACGTTTTCTTGTATGGAGGGACAGGGGCACTCGAAATAACCCCGCATTCGTTCGTGAAAGGTCACAATACAGAAGAGCTGGTTGGATGGTATGGGGTGGAATCAGCATAGGTGGACGTACGGACCTGCATATCATTCGGAATGGCACTTTGACGGGCCGAAGGTATGCAGACGAGATACTTCGACCTCATGTCATCCCTTACGCTGGAGCCTTTGGAGATTCCTTTGTTTTCCAGGATGATAATGCCCGACCGCATAGATCTCGTCTGGTGGAGAACATGCTTGAAGCTGAAACAATACAGCGTATGGAATCGCCAGCGTGTTCTCCTGGCCTGAATCCAATCGAGCATGTTTGGGACATGCTCGGACGACGCATTGCTGCGCGACCAAGGCCGCCTGCTATTGTCCAAGACTTGGAGATTGCACTTCTTGAGGAGTGGAACGGTATTCCCCAAAGTCTGATCGATAACCTCATTGCATCCATGGCAAACAGGTGTGCAGCAGTCTTAGCTGTTCGAGGAGACCACACGCCCTATTAAAACGCATGCATCATGTCTAAACAGTACCTTTTTTTATCGTTTACATGTAACCAAATTGTTGCTCTAAATCATTTTTTCATGTTTTTCCCATATTTTCAAAGAATTAAAGCTTAATTCCAAATTTTTTTACGCCTTTTTTCTGTATTGCGCATTGATACGCGTGTATTATACATTGTATGCCAATACATGGCTGTCTCACACGGTTTTCTTCACTTTTTTGCTTGCTCCCCTAATTGTTTTGAGCAGTGTATATACATATACATACATACATATATATATATATATATATATATATATATATATATATATTGCACTTACACCACTTTACATTTACTAGGATAATCATTGAAACATTTGTTTTTAAATAAATACGCTGATTGTTGCAGTTAGGACCCCTGAGGTGTCCAAGTGTGTACCTCTCAGTGTAACACAACTACTAATAAAAATTTAATTTTTTCCTACCATATGTATTTCTGGCTATACTATTAGAAAAATCACATCACCCAAACTTGTTTTTCCTCATTTAAAACATGTCAGATTTGAAGAGATTAAGATAATAAGAACATATTTTGATTAACTATGTGACGCTGCAAACATCTGTATGTCTGAGTAATAATCCTATCATTGTAGCCTTGAAATCTATATATATATATATATATATATATATATATATATATATATCATTTATGCCTACGTGAGTGAGGAATTCAAATTTCCGTTTTATTATTACGAAGCAAAATATTTATACTTAACACTTTGATCCTTTTTTAACATTTCATTTCTTCACAGAAATTTACCTTATAGGCTTCGACTTTTTATGTAAGTAATGAACGTTTTCGCTCTCTTTTTCTAATATTGCTTACACGATTTCCATTTTAACATCGATATTTTTTTGTTAAAGTCCTTGAGCATTAATTAAAAAATTTCAATCAGCATATATAAGCAAATCAATGTGAATTAATAAATATGGAAAATAGCTTCAAAAATTTTACAAGCTGCAATAAATAAACTTCGTGAAACTATTATAATTAAAAATGGTAAAGAAATTATAGATTGTGCATGAGATAAAACAATTACTATACCTATAGTTATATTATATAATTATTATAGTTTTATAGTAATTATTATATCTATACATATAATGAAGATTGCTTCAATTCTATTAATATTAAAGATAGTTTCAATTTTTTGTAAAAATGGTATGGTTAAAAATCTAACAAATAATATTTTTACCACTCTCTTTATATTAAAAATTTTAATATGATTGTAGATATTATAAACGTGTTAAAAGTTCCAGAAAGTGGTGGTTTTCTTATCATTTGTCTACACTTTTGTGAATATACATAGGTACATAAACAATACGTCATACTATATATGGATGACCTCATCGTTTTGAGGGAAAATAAGGTTTTCAATTAAATACAAATTTTCATCTTCACTACAGCAATTTGATTCCGCACAAGCTATTTTTTTAGATAACCAACTATTTCATGTCTCAAAATTCATGATGATTTGAACTTAAATTTCATCGAAGTACGGGCTTGGAATAGTGGCATACTTATACCCCCCAATACATAGAAACATGAATATAAATTACACCCAACATAACAGATTCTCAGTTTTACATAAATCAAAAATTGGATTTTTCTTACTAATAATTTTATAAAACAAAATACCGTCTGTCCGTTATATATTCGTGTTGGAGTTTCTCTCATCAATATAAATAATTCGGAGGAAGTTTGGCAAGATAATTTCACACACACAAGTATTGCACTATAAAAAAATTCAGCATTATATATTAGAATTATTTATTGGTTATCGAAAAATAGTTTCTTTGAGAATTTAAAGTTTTTTTATTTTGAAAAATCAATCATAATTGTTTTTAGTTATAATTACTTTTCAATTTTTTGTTGATTATCAACGAATTTATATAAAGAATCGGGTTCTAATTTTACCGTCTTACGTAAGAAATTTAATAATCATTAATATAAAATGTAACTATGGGTGAAATTTCTGTTTTTTAAAAAAGAATTATAGTGTAACTTCTTTTATTACGAAATAATAATCAATATACATTGTTAAAGAAAATGCTAGATGTGAGTGCCACTAAAATTCAGAATCAAGTCCCGGTACGATCAAAGGTCGTAGTGCTCTATCCACCAGTCATGAAGAAGGTTCCCGGTTTTACCTGAAACCCAAAGGGTTTAGGTAAATAAAGAGTTTATTATAGTTTTTATAGTAATTATTATATCTATACATATAATGAAGATTGCTTCAATTCTATTAATATTAAAGATAGTTTTAATTTTTTGTAAAAATGGTATGGTTAAAAATCTAACAAATAATATTTTTACCACTCTCTTTATATTAAAAATTTTAATATGATTGTAGATATTAAAAACCCAAAGGGGGTAGCAAAATAGGCTTTACAAATAAAAAGCTTAAAGGGTTCTACAAATAAATATTCCTGTTTCTGAATTATAAGATTTCACACTTGAAGTTTGGTAGGAGCTAGACTGACTGAGACTGAGAGATGAATGGCTTTTCCCCTAGATCATCTCAAAAATATTCAACAGAAGTGTGATCCAGAGGCCCCGAGGGTTAATTCATGCGGTGAATATCTTCTCCTTCATGAAATTCATCTACAATATGAGTTCTGTGCGGTTACGAATTATCGTTTAGTCAAATGCAGTACGGGTGCGAAGAACCTACAAAAACTTCACATAAGCTCAAGGATCTCATCTCTATAGTGCAATTAGATGACAGCACCCACATCGAAAACGTACAGAGGTGTATGACTGTCCAGCATTATGCCACCACACACAAGGATTTCTATGCCCCCAAATCTACGTAGGCAGAAATGAAAGCGAGCTCGATTTTTTCTCCAGGTGACTCAATAAGAATCATTAAATCTCATACACTTCGATTCATCACTGAAAAAACACGCCTCCATTCTTGTGCTGTCCACAACTGATGTTTTCAACTCTACAATAATCAGTCTTTCCTGCTGGATGCAGTCAAAGAGATTCACCAGCCTAGACTCTGGACGCAAAGTCTCTGCAAGAAAGCTATATACTCTTTGCCAGGAAATTCGTCTTCCAGACCCATAAGCAAGGTCAAGATGAAGCTGAGAAGCCCTTATCTGCCTATGTCGTCGTACATTTAATTCCAAGGAGCAGCCCCGTATAGATGTCGATTATGTGTGGTAACCTTGGATGAACTTCCTGGGAACAGTACCACTTGTATGAAGTTGATTCCATAACCACGATACAAATTTTGGGTCACTTGTAACCATCGAGCCACCTCCGCATGAGACTGACCAGCTTCTAGTCTCCTAATGGTTCTCCTTCTCAAGAAATCATTTAAACGATTATGAGAAGTCATTCTTACAGCAGGCAGACTAACTTCTTTGTTTTATTCACAAACCTGGAGGCAAAATTTCCATATGCTTAAACCAGTGCTTCTCAAACTTTCAATACTGGCGCCCCCTTTTCAATCACAATTTTTATCGCGCCCCCTATACATAATAATTTACTGAATACAATAATAATGCACTTTTACGATAAAGCAACAATATTTATTATAAACCGTACAAATTCATGACATAAGTATTAAATTTTGTATGTGTTATTTTTAAGCAAAAAAAAAGTTAAGTAATAGGATAATTACTAAGTTATTTTTCCTTTCTCTTATTTTTAAATTGGAACATATTACAAAATGCGATGGATACTTATAAGACAAAATATAGATATAAGCTAAATATAGAAAATGAACTCAGAGGGTCAATTTCTTATCTTAAAACTCCTTTCAAAAACTTTGATCTGTAAGACAAGCCCATGGAAGTAGCTAATAATTATTAAACTTGTTCTTAATTTAGTATTAATTAATTAGTCATAAAATACTCTCTGCACCACTCATACATTAAAAGCAGTGTTTCTCAAACTTTCAATACTGGCGACCCAATTTTCAATCATAATTTTTGTCTCGCCCCCCTGTACAACAACAATAATGTATTTACTGCAATAAAAATGCACTTTGAGAGAGAGACGCTAAAGTTACAATACGATCTTAATTATAAACCGTACAAATTAATACGATAAGTATATTAAATTTTGTGTATATGTAACGTTTATAATATATATATTTTAAGAAAATTACTTAAAATATATATTACTTAGAATTATGTTATTTTTCTTTCTCTAATTTTCAAATTGGAACAGATCGCAAAAATGATGTATTTAATTAAAGATTTATTTCCTTCAGCATTCATTTCTCAAAGTACAAATGTCATTAGAAAACTAGTCTAGTCAATGTCGCTCTCTATCATATCCATCACATCTGACATTATAGGATACGTTTGCGTGAGTCTGGGCAACCTATCGGACGTCTGCGCAAAACATTAAAAATGCTTTTCCTCGTACAATTCCAGTCAGTTTTGGTCGACTCGATACCTATAGCTACCGAATATAGCTTGAATGTACATTTTTTTTAGTTTCCACGTTAATTGTAATTCTCGGTAGTTAAGTATGTACGGCAGTAGATTAAAACAATATCATACATACATTTTTAAGTCATAATCAAACATTCGATGATAATAAAGAATCAACAAGTACACAGACGAGAATGGTTCCGAAAAATTAAATCAAGGCAATACTCTCAAAAATACTTAAATTTTGGATTTACCACTACTGAAGTAAATGATGCAGAAAAAAAGCCCCAGCTCGCGTTATGTGTTAAAACTTACAAATCTGTAGAACAACATGTGAAAGTTGTTTTTAAACATATAAAATCATTGAGCTATGTTGGCAAAGAATTTTAAAAAGTATTTTCTGATGAGGACAGCTTGGTAGCAAGTTACGAGTGGATTAGGGATCTATTTCAAGATACTCCAGAAGAGCTCTCAATTTCCGAAGAAGAAATCTTCATAGATTTCACATCCAGTGAAAAAATTAAAAGCAATTTTGTAATAAATCGCTCTTTGAATTTGGGGTAGAGGTGGATGAGGAATTATCTGTACTGAAAACAAAAGCACTTCGTATACTAATACCATTTTCAACATCCTACCTTTTTCAAACCGGATTTTCTGCTGTGGATGCCTTGAAGACAAAATATAGATCTCAGCTAAATATAGAAAATAACTTTTAAGTGTCAATTTCTGATATTAAACCTTCCTTTGAAAAACTTTCCTCTACAAGACAAGTCCGTGGAAGTCCCTAATAATTATTAAACTTGTTCTTAATTTAGTAATAAGATTGATTGATTGAATATTAACGTCGCACTGTTCAGCTGCACGAGGGCTTTTGACGACGGACCACGCAATTTTGAACCATGGTCAAGTGACGTGGATGACACCTGAACTGGCACCCCTCTCTCCTAACTACCACACCACACCAACGGGAAAACGTTTCAACTCTCAACAGATTTAACGTGCATCGCTGCCCTACACGGCGGGTCTTTAGTGGTACTGGGCTCGAACTCGTGACAAGGGAAGCCACGATCCGATACCTATACCACTCGGCTACCGCGGCCAAATTCAGTAATAAGAAATTATTTATAAAATACCTTCTTCAGTACTGATACATCAAACGTATACTAGCTGAAACACCGACTCTTCGCACGAGTTATTTTTTAAAAATAAAACATTATTCTCCATATAATAGCTGAACTGTAAGGAGAATAAAACTGTGTGCACGACATTGTATACAAAAATGTAAAATGATTTTTTTTTAGATAAATGCTATAATTGTAAATAACTGTTTAAAAGAACTGTAATTTTAAACCTCACACAATTAGAATTTAGAATTAATATTAAATTATGAAAATAATATAAAATTCCGATGAAGTATAATTGTGTTACTTTTTAACATTTATAGCGAGAATACTTCAAAATGTTTTAACCCGGGAGCAGGCGCGTACTGATACTAACATTAATGGTAGTGCGGGGCTCAGTCACCCCAATCATTTGTTTACAATTATTTTTACTGTACACGATACAAATCGGAATTCTAGTGAATATTTTTAATTTATAGAAAGTATACTTACCTTCTTTCAAGGACTATTCAATTATTTGATGATTTGAGAAAAATCCAATAAAACTGAACTAAAATGATTCACAAATACAAGACCATAATAAAAGACGCAAATCAGACACTTTTCAATTATCCTACAGAAATGTTATAAGCCAAGCAATTCCTTTGAAAATATCGCAAAACTCTATTATTTACAATTTCCCTAAGCGAAAAGCAAACACATAAAAGATGGGAGGGAACTAATATTGATAATAACCATACCATAAGATTGAAGGTCAATCAAATGATTAGCAAGCGTACTATGCAGCCTGGCTGAAAAGTGAATCATGACTTCCTTTTCTTTTTCTACAACTAATGTACAGTATTTCAATAATAATTACAGCGGTGAATTGTTTATCTTCTTAGAATTTTTCTCAGGGTCTGGGTTTCGTTTTTCTTTTAACGAGTAATATTTTATGTTAAAACGTAATAAAAAAATCTCTCATTGAGGAAATACAGCAAATAAAACAAAATGTTTTTTTTCTTTAATTTGGTTTTAGGATCAAAGATAGCTATTTGATGACGGAAAAAAGCCAGATAATAAACATAAATTATGTCAGTGTTGTTGTGTGTATTTTTGTTTTTATTATGGAAGAAAGCATTTTGTTTTACTTCTCTTTCCGGTTATTTTTTTTAAAAAAATCTTTAAATTTTCGATACGCTCGCGCCCCCCTTGTAGGATCATCGCGCCCCCCCAGGGGGCGCGCCCCACACTTTGAGAAACACTGGCTTAAACTGTTTCAATCCAGTAGTTCTGTAAAAACTAATGTTAAACATCTGTTCTTAAACTGAAGGTTGATATTGCTCTACCCGTTCTTCAAAATGTATATGAAACAAGTTTTATCAGTTTTACTAGAGGCATTTTAAAATTATAATGAAAAACATATTTATGACCTTAATTTAGGACATGAATAAAGTAAAACCGTTGATTGTATTTATCTTCCGATGAAAAGTTATGCTCTTGAATATCGAGGAAAAAAAGTAGTTGACTTCTCTCTCTATATGAAAACCAATTACTTATTTTATCTTGCTACAATAATTTATTAATTTCAGGTTTAACATCTGTATCCTGAAATCTTATTTAAACACCGTCTACATTACAGAGACTCCATCATGAAGAACGAAAAATTGATATTGAGTGTAGAGGATTACGTCGTCATTGTGGCTATGCTTTTCGTTTCTATTGGAATTGGCCTCTACTTTCAAATAACCAGCAGGAAAAAAACAAACGTGGAATATCTTCTGGCTGGAAAGGATATGTTTGTTCTTCCAGTCGCCTTGTCACTCATGGCCACCTTGACATCAACCTCCACTGTCATGGGAATCCCAGCAGAAATGTACCTTTATGGCACTAACTTGGCTTTCTTGAATTTAGGTTTCGCCATTGGTCCCATCATTGTGGCATATGTTTTCTTACCCGTCTTCTTCGTCAATGACGTGTCTACAGCGTATGAGGTATGTGTTTAGAATTACCGATCTTTAGTTCTTTTTGCACTTTTTTACAGTAACACTGTTTTTATTAGATTTTAAATACTGATTTATAAACAATCCCCCCCTTTTGCATTTCAATTCAGTACAGTACTTGAAACATCTGATACATATCAGAACACTCTAATAAGTTGTATAATTTTACTTCTGATTACTCCATTGCTTGTCCGAAGCGGGACGAATAACCTCTCTCTCTTAAAGTCATTAAAGATATATAATTGGATTTTTACCATCATCTTTTAAAGTCTATATATTTCACATTATGTCGTATAGTTGAGAATTTGATGTATTACCTCGTATGTCTTTTAAAGATAGCAAAAGATGAGGGATGGAATGAGATATTTGTTGACATGAGTATAGTAAAACCGTTGATTGGATCCACCACTAAATACCGAAGTGATTTCCAAAAGTCTTTCCCCTTTTTCGCATCAGACCATTCTTGAAAGTCGACACATTGTTATGTTCTCTAAAAAAATGTTAACAACCATACTAGTGCAGTGCTTCTCAAACTTTCAATACTGGCGACCCTCTTTTCAATCACAATTTTTATCGCGCCCCCTTATACATTAATAATGTGCTGAATGCAATAATAATGCACTTTGACGCTAAAGCAACAATCTTTATTATAAACCGTACAAATTCATGACAAGAGTATTAAATTTCGTACATGTTACTTTTGAGTAAAAAAAAAATTAAGTGATAGGATAATTATATTATGTTATTTTTCCTTTCCCTAATTTTTAAATTGGAACATATTGCAAAATGCGGTGGTTGCTTAGAAGACAAAATATAGATATCAGCTAAATGTAGAAAAATAACTCAGAGGGTCAATTTCTAATCATAAGCATTCCTTTGAAAAACTTTGCTCTGTAAAACAAGCCCATGGAAGTACCGACTGAAGAACCCGCTCTTTGCCCGAGTTCATTTATAAGAAAATAAAACATTATTGATATAATCACTTAACTGTAAGGAGAATAAAGCCAAGTGTGCGACAATATTTACAAGAATGTAAAATGATTTTTTTAAAATGATTGCTCAAATTATAATTAGTTTTAAGCGAACTGTAATTTTAAGTCTCAAAGAATTAGCATTTAGAATTGTGATGTTGAATAATGAACAAAAAAAAAAATTCTGATGAAGAATAATTGTACTATTTTTAATATTTAAAGCAGTGTTTCTCAAAGTGTGGGGCGCGCCCCCCTGGGGGGGCGCGATGACCCTACAAGGGGGGCGCGAGCGTATCGAAAATTTAAAGATTTTTTTTTTAAAAAAATAACCGAAAAGAGAAGTAAAACAAAATGCTTTCTTCCATAATAAAAAATACACACAACAACACTGACATAATTTATGTTTATTATCTGGCTTTTTTCCGTCATCAAATAGCTATCTTTGATCCCAAAACCAAATTAAAGAAAAAAAAAACATTTTGTTTTATTTGCTGTATTTCCTCAATGAGAGATTTTTTTATTACGTTTTAACATAAAATATTACTCGTTAAAAGAAAAAACGAAACCCAGACCCTGAGAAAAGTTCTAAGAAGATAAACAATTCACCACTGTAATTATTATTGAAATATTGTACATTAGTTGTAGAAAAAGAAAAGGAAGTCATGATTCACTTTTCAGCCAGGCTGCACAGTACGTTTGCTAATCATTTGATTGACCTTCAATCTTATGGTATGGTTATTCAATATTAGTTCTCTCTCTCTCTCTCTCTCTCTCTCTCTCCCATCCCATCTTTTATGTGTTATTTATGAAATTGTAAATATTTGAGTTTTGCGATATTTGGAAAAGAATTGATTGGTTTAACATTTCTGTAGGATAATTGAAAAGTGTCTGATTTGCGTCCTTTATTATGGTCTTGTACTTTTGAATCATTTTAGTTCAGTTTTATTGGATTTTTCTCAAATCATCAAAGAATTTAATAGTCCTTGAAAGAAGGTAAGTATACTTTCTATAAATTAAAATATTCACTAGAATTCCGATTTGTATCGTGTACAGTAAAAGTAATTCTAAACAAATGATTGGGGTGACTGAGTCCCCCCACTACCATTAATGTTAGTATCGAGTACGCGCCTGCTCCCGGGTTAAAACATTTTGAAGTCTTCTCGCTTTAAAAGTTAAAAAGTAACACAATTATTCTTCATCGGAATTTTATATTTTTTTCATAATTTAACATTAATTCTAAATGCTAATTGTGTGAGGTTTAAAATTACAGTTCTTTTAAACAGTTATTTACAATTATAGCATTTATCTAAAAAAAAAATCATTTTACATTTTTGTATACAATGTCGTGCACACAGTTTTACTCTCCTTACAGTTCAGCTATTATATCAAGAATAATGTTTTATTTTTTAAAAATGAACTCGTGCGAAGAGTCGGTGTTTTAGCCAGTATACGTTTGATGTATCAGTACTGAAGAAGGTGTTTTATAAATAATTTCTTATTACTGAATTTGGCCGCGCTAGCCGAGTGGTATAGGTATCGGATCGTGGCTTGCCTTGTCACGAGTTCGAGCCCAGTACCACTAAAGACCCGCCGTGTAGGGCAGCGATGCACGTTAAATCTGTTGAGAGTTGAAAAGTTTTCCCGTTGGTGTGGTGTGGTAGTTAGGACAGAGGGGTGCCAGCTCAGGTGTCATCCACGTCACTTGACCATGGTTCAAAATTACGTGGTCCGTCGTCAAAAGCCCTCGTGCAGCTGAACAGTGCGAAGTTAATATTCAATCAATCAATCAATCTTATTACTAAATTAAGAACAAGTTTAATAATTATTAGGGACTTCCACGGACTTGTCTTGTAGAGGAAAGTTTTTCAAAGGAAGGTTTAATATCAGAAATTGACACTTAAAAAGTTATTTTTCTATATTTAGCTGAGATCTATATTTTGTCTTCAAGGCATCCACAGCAGAAAATCCGGTTTGAAAAAGGTAGGATGTTGAAAATGGTATTAGTATACGAAGTGCTTTTGTTTTCAGTACAGATAATTCCTCATCCACCTCTACCCCAAATTCAAAGAGCGATTTATTACAAAATTGCTTTTAATTTTTCACTGGATGTGAAATCTATGAAGATTTCTTCTTCGGAAATTGAGAGCTCTTCTGGAGTATCTTGAAATAGATCCCTAATCCACTCGTAACTTGCTACCAAGCTGTCCTCATCCAGAAAATACTTTTTAAAATTCTTTGCCAACATAGCTCAATGATTTTACATGTTTTAAAAACAACTTTCACATGTTGTTCTACAGATTTGTAAGTTTTAACACATAACGCGAGCTGGGGCTTTTTTTCTGCATCATTTACTTCAGTAGTGGTAAATCCAAAATTTAAGTATTTTTGAGAGTATTGCCTTGATTTAATTTTCGGAACCATGCTCGTTCGTCTGTGTACTTGTTGATTCTTTATTATGGTCGAATGTTTGCTTACAACTTAAAAATGTATGTATGATATTCTTTTAATCTGCTGCCGTAAATACTTAATTACCGTGAATTACAATTAACGTGGAAATTAAAAAAAAATGTACATTCAAGCTAGATTCGGTAGCTATAGGAGTATCGAGTCGACCAAAACTGACTGGAATTGTACGAGGAAAAGCATTTTTACATGTTTTGCGCAGACGTCCGATAGGTTGCCCAGACTCACGCAAAAGTACCCTATAATGCCAGATGTGATGGATATGATAGAGAGCGACATTGACTAGTCTATTTTTCTAATGACATTTGTACTTTGAGAAATGAATGCTGAAGGAAATAAATCTTTAAATACATCATTTTGCGATCTGTTCCAATTTAAAAATTAGAGAAAGAAAAATAACACAATTCTAAGTAATATATATATATATTACTTAAAAGTTACATATACACAAAATTTAATATACTTATCGTATTAATTTGTACGGTTTATAATTAAGATTGTATTGTAACTTTAGCGTCTCTTTCTCAAAGTGCATTTTTATTGCAGTAAATACATTATTGTTGTACAGGGGGGCGAGACAAAAATTATGATTGAAAACTGGGTCGCCAGTATTGAAAGTTTGAGAAACACTGCTTTTAATGTATGAGTGGTGCACAGAGTATTTTATGACTAATTAATTAATACTAAATTAAGAACAAGTTTAATAATTATTAGCTACTTCCATGGGCTTGTCTTACAGAGCAAATTTTTCAAAGGAATGCTTATGATTAGAAATTGACCCTCTGAGTTCATTTTCTATATTTAGCTGATATCTATATTTTGTATTCTAAGCAACCACCGCATTTTGTAATATGTTCCAATTTAAAAATCAGAGAAAAGAAAAATAACTTAGTAATTATCCTATTACTTAACTTTTTTGCTTAAAAGTAACATATACAAAATTTAATTTTTATGTCATGAATTTGTACGGTTTATAATAAATATTGTTGCTTTATCGTAAAAGTGCATTATTATTGCATTTAGTAAATTATTATGTATAAGGGGGGGCGCGATAAAAATTGTGATTGAAAAGGGGGGCGCCAGTATTGAAAGTTTGAGAAGCACTGATTTAAAGTGAAAATACTTCAACATGTTTTAACCCTGGAGCAGGCACGCACTCGATCCTAATGGTCGAGCGGGGTTATTTGAGTCACCCTAATCCTTTTTTTGTAATTATTTTTATAGTACACAAAAAAATCGTAATTCCAGTGAATAATTTCATAAAGAGAAAATATACTCACCTTCTTTTAAGGACACAGAAAACATTTCGGAAAAAAAGTTATCACACCGGGAACTCAGACAAAACAAATACCTAAAGATCGTAAAAAAAACGTCTGTCACTCCCAAAAAAGAGGGAGATATGTGACAAATATATTTTAGTTCACGTTAAGATTGTCAAACAGGAGGATAGTGTCAGGGCCATTGGTAACAATTAAACAATTTTGTCAGAATTACCGATTTCGTGCACTGTGTGCTCGACGTGTCCGCTCCCGGATTAAAAGTGTATTTATTACGATATGGATGTTCTAAAAAAATTATGTAAAACGTTTTTCATTATGCTTGGCTTAGTAATCCTTCAAACTTCCCTAAATGAAAAAACAAATACATAAGAGCAGGGACGTAACTAACCGTACAAGTAAGCTCGAAGGTCAAACCGCAGCAAATACATTCTGCTGCCTACAGCTGATGGCAATAATATATAACAATGATGAACTTTTTATCTTCATAAAATGTTTTTTGATTATGGCTCTGGATTTTGTCTTTCCTCTAAAAGAGTAGCATTTTCGCTTTGAAAAGGAAACGTAATAAAAAAATCTCTCATCATTGGATTACAGCAAATCAAATAAAACGTTTTTTATTTGGTTATAGTATCGAAGATAGCTAAAAAATGAGGTTTTGAAGTAAAAGCTTTTTATTTTTGATCATGTAAAATCGCAGATAATATATATATATATATATATATATATATATATATATATATATTCCGTGTAAATGTGTATATTTTTTATTATGTCAGAAATTGTTTGGTTTTTTCTTCATTCTAGTAAATAAATTTTTTTTGAAACTTTTATTTTCGATATTCTCGCGCCCCCCTTGTAGGTGTATCGCGCCCCCCCAGGTTGGCACGCCCCACAGTTTGAGAAACACTGTACTAGTGGCATAAGTTGGACGTTTTGTATTCCTCGTATATCTTTGTAATAGAGTCCATTTAAAATTGAGCTTTATTTTTTTATTTTCGAAATACTACAACCCATTTCACAAGTAAAAATTAACACCACATTGAAAATATCTCAATTAGTATTTATCGTCGTTGTTTTTTATAACCCGAAAATTTCTAATTCGCCACCTCAAACAATATTCCAATTAAACAATAGTTCAATTACCATGGTAGTTCTTACAGTCTCAGATGATGGACTCAAACGTCTGACTCAATGAATTTTAAAATGATAAGATGCAATCAAATTTTAATTTTAAAGCATTACCCAAAATTTATGACAAAGAGTTTTTTTAACTATTATTATTTATAGATTTATAATATTTTACTATTCTTCACAAAACAACGAATGATTAAACACTCATTTTTTAAAACACCTCAAGTACTTTCAGTTTGCTTTCTCTACCTATACAACTTAATAAAAAATTCTAATG
Source organism: Trichonephila clavipes (assembly GCA_019973935.1). Lineage (NCBI taxonomy): Eukaryota > Metazoa > Arthropoda > Arachnida > Araneae > Nephilidae > Trichonephila > Trichonephila clavipes. The sequence goes on from BMAU01006031.1 coordinate 66,115, forward strand.
ATTAAATTAGTTAAAAGATGTGTTTTTGTAAATCACATGAGAGTCAATGTAGAGGCTTAAATAGCTCAAATAGTTGACATGGATATTTTTCTCCTTAGCAAAAGTGAGAGATATGTATGTAGGCGTCGTGTTGCTAATTATTTTTCATAAAGCTATACTCTGAATATGTATGTATACTACATATACTCCATAACATTAAAATTGAGTAATTTACAAGATGCATCTAGATGAAACTTTGTATGGTAATGCCTTATAATAAAATATGAAAATGATTAACCAATGACTGATAAGCTGGCACTCCAGAAAAGGGACAAAACAGAAGACCTTCGAGTGCTAAAGCAAAACTTACACGTGTTGGTCCATCAACCCATGTGGATTGGACGGCTTCGTTGAAGATAGACGACAGTTTTTGTCATTATTTAATAGAGAATGTGCAATTAAAATAACTAAAGCAAAGTGGTCAAACAGAAGGGTCGCTAGATGTTTGAGTCCGTACTATGGTATTATTTGGGGATGTAAATGGATGAACTGTAAGATGTACAGAACTTCGTGAAGTAGACATTAATTCACACTGAAGACAGAAAGCAAGGATAGAGTGGTTGTGTGATTGGTGTTTAACGACACTAGTGTGTCCATATTAACGATGTGACGTGCGTGACTAAAATGAACGTCCTTAAACTGCGAATGAAGCTGAAACCACGTATATAATTGCACAGTTTGCCATTCACCATCGCAAACTCAAGACGTGTTTTCAATGGCTCAAGTCGAGTTTAATCTAAAATTTACCGGACTGAAGTAGAAACTCTTACAGTGCTGAGATATTTGTTTTGTACCCCCAATGGCCATGAAAATGTGTCTAGAGCCGCCTAAGACAGTAGTAGTAACCTCACTTCCCTGTCGTCTGCCAACATTTTGACAATTAACATTTGAGAAAAGGGGTTCCAAACCAGGCTTTCCTTTGGTTGCCTTCCATGAAGCCCTCACATTTTGGCGGCACGTTGAGAAAATTCTATTCACCATAATGCATTAAATGTTGTTTTAATTGAATATTTTTTCAAATATTTATAAAAGTACTAAAGCTTCTTTATTTTTATGCGTATAAAAATACTAAAGCTAAAGCCGATTTACATTTTTAAATTACTCATTCTATGTTTTGTTTCCGTAGTATTTGGAGAAAAGGTTCGGTAAGACAGCAAGAAGATTAATATCAGCAATGTTTGCTTTCCAGTCGGTAAGCTTTATTTCTTTAGATTTAATTTTCAATTTTAATAAATAATTTTTAAAAACAAATTAAAGTCTAGTTATACTTTGATTTTTTCAGGCATTTGTTTAATATTTAAATAGAAGAAGAATGAAAAATGTTTTACTCTGACAATATATTTTTGAATTCTGAAATCGCTTAGTTTTATAAATCTGTTAAAACTGCTAGATGGCCAGTTTGACTCTCAAAATAATGGCTTGTTTATGTCATATTTTTTTTCGAATAACTTTTTTTTAATTAAAAGCTGGATTCAGATGGGGAGTGCACATAATAGCCAATTGCACTTTACATTTTAATAAGATTAAATAAAAATCACTAACAAAAATTAATTTTTTTGCATTACGTGTACAATGGTAGGATAATTATCTCCGTTTTTTCGAAAATAATTTGTATTTCTTTTTGTCTTCTTATTAAAAAAAATCGTAATAACTTCAATGTGCGCCCTTTAGGTAATAGTTATATAAAATGTTAAATTAAAATGACGCACTTCTTCGTTCACATACCCTATTAAAAGGAATTATACTGTTTACACAAACTTGGAAGTTTTTCCTGAAATTCTAGCTCTATTAGACTTTTCACTACTCACATTGATTTACATAAGAATAAACGTCTTTATCTTTACAGCTGCTTCTCACAGGTGCCAGTCTCTATGCCCCCGCATTGGCCTTGAGTGCAGTAACTAACTTGTCCATGAAGATGTCCGTAATTGTAATAGGATTTGTATGCACATTCTATTGCACACTTGTAAGTATTAATTACATAGATCCTTAAAAAGTACTTTTAGAAATTTTATTTACTAATTTATATGGTGTTCTGAAACTGAAAATAAGGTCAGTATTTCTGTGTTATATACAGCTTTTGTTCAATCTCGAAAAAGCACAGTAGCTATAACGATAAAAAACAGAACAGACTGAAAGATTTTAATTATTTTCTTCTTTGTTATAATGTCAAATACATAAATCTCTAGAGACAACAGCTTGTCAGAGCAAACAATGATGCACATTAAAAGACTGCTAGTACGAAAACTATTTTTTCTCTCTTGCAAATATTTTATGCGCTTCTGGGTGTTATTCAGATAATTCAAGTTGTAGCATCCAAAGCACTAGCTCACCATCGTATTTAAATTCCATATTCCCGGATAACTACGCTCACATCACCTTCATATCAAGAAAGAGAAACGTGCTTGAAAAACAAGGGAAAAGGTTCTTGGTTCTTCGGGAAATATTTTACATGCTAGTGGCAGAATTGAATTTTCAAACTCGTTTTACAATTTTGTATTTGGAAACTTTTCAACAGGTGTTCCAAGATACTTCTATAGATGAGATATTTCAAGTTACCAAGAAACTTCTCAGTAACCAATCTGAAAGAACTTTAAGTTTTTTTTTTTTATTTTTCATACATGTTCTGAGGAAAATATGCATCTCAGAAAAGTTATCTAATGTCCGAGCTTACAAAGAATTTTCCTTTTAATGTACTTTAAAGCCTCAAAATACGATTTTTAACGACTTAGAAGAAACTTGGTAATCTAAGTGAATGTATTCACTTCGAAGGACAAAACTGAGTTGGGAAAATTATCAGAAAAATGTGCTCTAAGCTCCAGATATAACATATTAAATCTGATTTGTCTTCAAAATGTGACTTCTAACATCTGACAATTCCGTTTTTATTTGAACAGACTGTGTCTAGAGCTTGAAAACTATACCATCTACTGTGAGAGACTAGGCGGGATAAGCGGCCTCTGTATCATTAAAAGGGGCCCCAACCCTGTATCATTAGAAAGTAATATAATAAAGGCCTAGAAAATTACAAATAATGAATAAAATTAAGAAAAAACTACTACAAATCTGTTTAATGAATATTCTACAAAACTGTTATTGCGTTTTATGGTTTTGGAAAAAATTCTGCTAGTGAGATGGAGAAAAAAGAATTTTATTTTTGGTTTCAGCACACCAAAAAACGTACAGATTAGCAACAATTATCATATTAAATTTTGGGATGTAGATCTGGGTTATTAGCCGTAATAACGTGTGCGAGTAAATTTACATTGTAAAGTTTGTGTTTTATTGCTATCAAAGCATATTTACTTAATCTTACTAAAAAGTTTTAATAAATCTTTTTCTATAATATATACTCATGTCAAAAATTAAGATCGCAAACACAAAATCTAGGAAAACTGAACAATTTATTGTATTGCCATGAAATTTGTCAGAGACGTATTACGGAATGAGAAAAAATATAGCCAAGTAACCTTATAAAAAAGATTTTAATTTTGAATTAAGATACAGGATATATCAAAGAGTTTGAAACTATGAATCACTGATAAAGCATTTAACTGGCTAAAAGTCTGTCTAATTTAATGTGTGATCACCGTGCACCCCTGGATACAAGCTTCATAACAATCTGTTATGCTGTTTATGAAAGTGTCAATAAAAAAAAATATATGTAGCAACAAAGATCATTCTTCTAAAAGCACGACTTTTGACTCTTAGGGGATCCTGGGGTCCTACGGTGAGTAATGGCTTTTTCTAAGCTATCCCAAAGATGTTCAATAGTACTTAGATCCGGAGACCTCGAGGACTTATCCATATGGCAAATACCCCATCCCTATTGAAAATCCTCAATAATGTGAGTTCTAAGTGGTCACGCATTATTGCCCATAAAAATGTTGTTTTGGCCCATAGCACCCAGAAAAAACTCACATAGGCATACATGATCTCATCCATACAGCACTGTGAGTTGACAATACTCGCATCGAAAACGTACAGAGGCGTACGACTACTAAACGTTATGCCGTCATTCAAGAGAATTTCTTTGCCACGAAATCCATAGATCTTTGTTACGTAGGATGAATGAAAGTGTGAGCTCCACTTTCTCTCTAGTTTAAGACCCGTCAAGAATCACTTTATTTCGTACATTTCGACTCATCAGTGAAAAGGAAATGCCTCCATTCTTGTGGTGCTCACGATTGATGTTTTCAGCTCTACAGTATCCTGTCTTTTCTATTGAACACAGTTAAAAGGATACACAAGCCTGGACGCTGGGAGTCTCTGCAAGACGGCAGTAGAATGTTTGCCTGGAAATTCTTCTTCCGAACTCAGCAGCAAGGACACGAACAAGCGCAGGAGCCGTTGTCCCTCTATGTCGTCGTGCCCTTAATAACAAGTAGCGACCCTTTGTATATGTTGATGTTCTATGGTGACCTTGACCAACCATTCTGATGACAGTACCACTTATTTTGAATTGATTCTACATCCGGGAGGCCATTTTTGGGCCACTTTTAACCATCAAGCCAACTCCGCTTGAGACTAGCCAGCTTCAAGCCTACCAACGGCTCTTCATCTTAAGGAATCATCTAAACGATTATGAAAAGTCATCTTCAATGCTAACAGGCTAACTTGTTTCTTTAAATTCAATATTCTCAAAACTGCAAGAAAAAATTTCATATGCTTAAATGGTTTCAATTCTGCAATTCTGAAAAAAAACTAACGTTAAATAATATCTTTTCTAAATTGTGTTGTTGTGGCTAATGCCATCTGTCTGATGTAGTCAGAACGAGGCCCACGAAATTCATCGTGGCAAGGGTCTAGAAGTACACCTCTCGCTGGCCTAAGCCTTGAGCACCATACAAGTGACAGTACGAATTAGCTCGGTGAAATTCCCCGAAGAGACGATAGATAGCGACACCACCTCCACAATTTTGCCATGGGACTGCAGGGAAGGGAAATATTCTCCAGGCTCTTGCACTCGTGATTCAGTCCACAAGACTTTCGGACCCCCTTATTTAATGAGTACGTACTCCGTGTGTACTCGGAGGGTATTTGGTGGCATCGGGCATCGAACCAAGGTCTTCCGGTCTGGAGTCCTATGCTCTAACCACCAGGCTATCCATGGTGTTAATATTGTAGTACCCATGCTTCAAAATATATAAAATACAAATTCTACCAGTTTTTCTGGAAGTAATTTAAAATTATTACGAAAAACACGTTTTTTGTGACCTTAATTTTGGACATGAGGGTATATATATATATATATATATATATATATATATATTATATATATATTATATATATATATATATACTATATATATATATATATATATATATCTATATATATATATATATAGATATATATATATATATATATATATATATATATATATATATATATATATATATATATATATATATATATATATATATATAGATAGATAGATATAAGTATATAAATGCATGTATACTTCCCTGATTTGTGTATCAATAGGTTGTTTCCTATGTTTTTTGTTTGGTCTTACGGTGGTATTCTCAATCGCGAGTTATTGAAAAGAAAACTCGCGGATTGGGTAACCACCTCTTGAGGATAACTCCCAAGTAATTCCCCTTTCTTATTCTCGAACTGACGATTACCGGATCCGAGAGTTATGCGTTCGCGAGATGTTAAACTCGTTGTGATTGGACACTGATAATCACGTGGTATATTGTTTACATGTATCTCGGCGCAAGACATTCGATTCACAGCTATTTTTTTTTCTTCTCATGGCTAGTACGTCAAATAAAAGTAAATTTTCTCTAGTGGAATCTTATTAAAAAATACAAGGAGATGTTACTCAATGCAAAAAACCAGCGCAGATTACAATAAGAAAGAAGAAAAAGCACGGGATTGCTTGACTACTGATTTCAATCCAGGCAGTCTTTCCAAACGAAGTCGATAAGAGCTGCAAAATAAAAAATCGCAAAAACGAAGCTTTAAAATGTTTAAACTTGTAAACAAAACTGGCGGAGGAACCAAAAGTCACTGACCACATCGTTAGATGAATTGCTGGCCGCTATGGGTGCCCTCATTGAACGATTGCCGTATAGATACGATTGAAACGACGATTATGATCCTGCTGTTTTATCAGGAACTCAGGGTAAGTGTACATGGATTTGTTTTGTCTTTATTTAGCTTTTAATTTAAATTTTCCGTATTATTCTGAATCGAATTTTTTGATAGTGATTTGTGTTTTATTACATAAATGAACTCTAATATGAATCACATTATGAAATGTTGAGTAAAAGAATCAATAATTGAACAAAATTTCTTTTCCAAATACAATTTATTATTAATGTTGCATCTTAAAGCAATGTGAGGTCTATTTGCAATGGACTTCATCATTTGAACATCTGTCAAATATCAAGGACAAAACACCTGAATTAGTAACTCATTCTAAATTGCCACAGTACACCAACCTATGGGCTTTTAACGATGACAGATTTAAGGTTTTCAGAGGCACCAAACTCGATGGCTATGAATTTGTGACCACGGCCCCTTGTCTATTGTGCTCACAAATATTTGATTAGAATTATGTAAAGAAATAACTCAGGTTGTGTAAAATGTATGTGTATTTTTCATAAAAAGAATAAAGATGACATGCACATCTTTTGCACATATATAAGAGAAGATATAAATTATTACACCTAATTAAAAATTATTAAAAAGAATTAACTTGCAAAATCATGGATTTATGTGTTAAAGTAATTATCATTGTTTAATGTGTACAATGAATCAAACTTGAAAATGTATAATGTGATTTCTCATTAAATTTTATAAACTGTGCATAATCCCCTTTATTGTATGAAAATTTATGTATAATGAAGGACTTACAGAAAGGTAAAATTATTTAAAAAAAGTAGGCAATAGCTTACAAAATTTCTTTTCGATGAATAAGATTTATTTTAGTGGAATAATTTGTAGTGTGGTAAAAAATTAATGTATCAAAAGCGGTAGTGGCATATTTAATATTAAATTAACAATACTAATGTATGCATTTTAAATTATACTAAATAATATAATTTATGTAATTTTTCTAAATTCTATCATTTATTGCAGCAGAAACTAATTGAAGAAACATCCGACTTCTCTATTTCTCATGTTTTCTTGTGGAAAAGTCACTAGTTTTTGAAGAAAATGAACTTTATTGTCATTTAAATAGTCAGATTTCTTTTTATTACTATTTATTATTATGGCTGGAATTTATTCTATTGTTTGCTTGATTTTTAAAAGTATGAAGATGTCATATTTTTTTATAATGAATTTTAACTTCAATAAAATTTATTATATCTATTTTCTCAAAATGTACAAAATATGTTCACAAGTTTTCAGAATAATTTTATTTTTTTTAAAATTATAGTTAGTATTTTTATTTTAATTTACTTACTATTAGTTACTATAATAACTAATTGAATAAGGTTTTTTTTTGTAAAGTGAAAAGTTAAAAAATGTTATTAGGAATAGTTAGTTTTGAATTTTTTCTGCTACCAAAATATTCTTTTCTGAAAAATTGTAAATATTTTGTATATGTAAAATTTGTTTTCTGTTCTATATTGTAAAACATTGATAAATGTGTGTGCATATATAATGTTTTGTGACAAATAAAATCAGATTAATACCAACAGTATAATTACTTTTGTTAGATGGAATTAGAAAAGATTCAGTAACATATATATGTTCTGTTTTAGATAAATGTAATTTTAGATTCAATTAACAAATTTATTCTTCACAAAAAAACTGGATTTTTCATTCTAAGATTTTATAGAAATCATGAATTAAGAATCATTATTAGACATTAGAGGTAATTTAAATTAATGATTATATACATAATAAACATTCTATTTTAACCTACCAAAGGGTTGCTGGAAAATTTTAAATAAAAAATATATATATAAGGATATATATACTCGTATACAATCAAAATATATAAATCGAAATTTTAAAATAATATGAGTTTTGAATTCTCTTTGTATAACATTAAATCATAACATCAAACGTAATTTTTAGCTGAATCATGAAAAAAAAAGTGTATTGAGAATTGCTAACGTTGTTCCTATGTTAATGAATAAAAACTGGCCTTCTTTGAATACTTTCCAATGTTTCTAAATCCTCAAACAGAAAAAAATCGAAGCGGTCGTCCATATTTGTTTACAAATCCGCGAGTTACCCTACGAAATCGGCGAGTAGAATCCGCGGGTTATCTTTGGATGAATAATCCGTGGATTTGGTGCAATCCGCAGTTGAGAATAACGATGTTTCGCCAATCTGCGAGTTACCTCCGGTTCGGGGATAACTCGAGGATAACCCGCTATTGAGAATACGACCGTTAGTGATGTTTGTTAACTTTTTAGCATGTATAGAATACATATGTATATATATAATAAAGGTTTTGTATCAATGGATGTATAACTAGATTGACATTTAAATTGTGAGAAAATACTTCTGCTTTTCTAACTAGAGATTTAGAATTTAACAATAAATTTATGTGCATGAAATTAACCCACGTTTGGCAGAAAATAAAGAACTACCCTTCAAAACTCCAACCGCTGTTTTGCTGGGAAGTGTTACTTCGTAAATCTCTGACGGCTGTAGTTCAGAGAATTCGTTGCACATATGTTACGAGTGACATTTCAGAAAAACATTTTGCTCATTCCTATCTCTTTGCTTTGACATTTTTTTTCCTTTTCTAGCCACTTCTTGGTATTCATGTTCGATATCATGTAATGTATTTTTTCTTTTCTTTTCCAGGGTGGCATGAAGGCAGTTCTGTGGGCAGATGTGTTTCAAGTAGTTCTAATGTTTGCTGCTCTATTTGCCATTATAATAAAAGGATTTATGTTTCTGGGCAGTATCGGAGATATTTTTGATATCGCTAATGAGGGTGGAAGATTAGTTATCCCGAGGTATAAGTTAAAAATTTCTGTAACCCCAATAACATTTCATTATATCATCTATGTAGATATAAAAATTGGTTTTCGTGATGCTATAAAAAATTTATTTGTATATAAGGAGTAGTTAGTAAAAATGGGTCTTAAATTGTTAATTTAACTGAAAAGGAGCTCAAAGAACGATTTGCCAAGGAGGTCTCCCCCTACATTCCACATCTTTCTCAAAAAATCAGCTTACGTCACAAATCGTGATTTTATAACTCCCGTAACTTCCAGACTCATCCATATGGTCACCAAATTTGATCCTCAAAAATGATACCAACTTAGTTGTATCGCCAATATCCATTGAAACGACATTATTATGTAAGGTATGGCGTTGCTTGAGAATATTGCAATTTTAATATGAATATTAATAAATCACAGGGATAAAGATTTGGAAACGTCAGTTTATGTGTAGCATCAAAGAAAACAATATTTACTCATGGGGAATTGTACATCGCTCTATCAAGGTGTAGAAGCAAAGACGGAATAAAAATTTAGTGCAATTTATAGGAAAAATTGATTCGGAACATTTTGGTTTTGAAGAGGCACTAAATTGAAGTACAAATTAAAATGCGAAGTTGAAGACTTGGAATTTATTTTACTCCCACTAACAATTTATTGAAAAAAATATATCTGCATGATGCATCGTTTCTTAGACTGTGGGGCTCACCCCCTAAGGGGGCGTGATAATTCTACGAGGGGAGGGAGAGCATATTGTAAAATCAGAAATAAAAGATTATTTAAAATACATTAATTTATTGAAAGCAAATAAACGAAATACATTCTGACATAATAAAAAATATAATTAACATTTGTACTAATATAATACACTTATAAATGGTATCAGCACTTCAAAATGTATTTTATAATTAATTTAATAATTCTAAGTTAAGAACAAGTTTAATAACTACTGGTGACCCCATGGGGTTGTCATATATAAAATTAAATATAAAAATCAACACTTATCCCGATAATTTGTACGGTTTATAACGAATTTCTTAACTGCTGATTAAAAGTTACGCGATTCGCTCTCTGATGCCGCCGTTTTCCACGTAAGCGAGAGTATGATGTATTGGGGGGAAGGAAGAGGAATAAATAAGGGAATCCTGTGAAACAGGCCAATCCTTCGCAAACACTGTCAAGGTCCTTATATTGCATTCCAAAGCCTTCGAATAAATTTATGGATAGCGGTGCACAGAGAATATTGCACTTCAGAGAGACGTATATATACGTTGAAGTCAATTATCGCTTTGTCTGAGCAAGACGTTTATATACACGGATAGCGCTGAAGAAAAAGTCATACTTTAGCTTTATTGACAAATTATAGTATTATTAAATTCAATACATTGTATGGAGGGGGGCGATGAAAACTATGGTTGAATATTGGGTCGTAAATATTGAAAGTTTGAGAAGCAGTGACATAATGCGTATAAATTACAGTTTTACAATTTGAGCATTATGTATAAACAGTAGTATAATTTGTACAATGGGGTTGATCCACCACAGGGGCATGAAGTACCCCCTTAGTTTGTTTGATTTAAATATTTAATTGTCTTTGTCCTTAAGACTTAAAGAGAGGAAACACAATTTATATAAAAATAAATTTAAGTCAACTTTCAGATGCTGTCAAATAGTTAAAAAACATTTCTATATATCTATGTATATAAAAATGGATGTTTGTATGTATGAAATCGCATCGCACTCGAACACCGTTCAACCGATGACTATTTTAAAATTGGCATGTATATGTATTTTTCTGTGAAGAAGGTTTTTTGCTACCCTCTTTTTTCAGCTTCCCACCAGGTGGCGCTACAGCCTATTAACTTCTGCACTGTTCAATCATTTGCCAAGTTGCCAACAGGGTCGCTACAATTATGTCAACTTTGCTATATCACAATATTTCGCTATGCTTCAATTGAATCGTCATTATAATGAAAGGAACGATGCATGCGAATATTACAAATTTAAAATAAAATAAATGCAGCGGAAAGTAATATTAATGTATTACACATCCAGATATAAATTATTTACACTATTTTAAGCATTCATTACATAAAATGTGAAACAATGTGTTACTTTTGCTGAGCGGAGATCAGTTAAGAAGTCAGATCAGTGTTTTTAAAAATCGACCCACAAGAGAATTACGGAGCGTTATAAATAAAAAACCCTTTTTATCAGCTATTAGACCTATAGACTTAAAATCTAACAAGCGTGGTTTTTTGTTCAACTGAAATATGCAAAAAGCCTTTCTTTAGTTGTTGTTTAATTTGCAATTCAAGTATAATTAACTCATTAAAAACTTCTTTATCCTTCAAACTTCTGTATTGTTTCATTTCACCCTTGCGAAGAACGGGTTTACAAGGTAGCAATAATTTAAATATAATTAAGTATAAGATCCGGATAATTGCAAATTTTGGCTGCCAAACCATGATGCCTCTATTTAATACGGATGGTTGTTCGTTGAATCTGTCGAGGTTCAAAGTCTTCTAGATGGCGTGGTATGGAAGTTTAGAGAGTGGAGTATCATCTCAGGTGTGTTGTTCTCGCAACTTAACGAAGGTTGAGAATTACGAGGCTCGTCTGCAAAAGTTATTGTGTTACATCAAAGGACAACTTAAATGTATATCATCATATCCCAACATCTTAAATAACTTTTTTTTACTGTTTAACAAAAAAATAAAATAAAATAAATAAATAAATAAAAGTTTTATTTATCTCTTAGGTTTACTTTGGACCCGGAAGCACCATACTCGATGATAAGTGTATTTGCTCAAGGAATGATTTTGATCATGTCCAGTTATGGTGGCTCTCAAAATCAAGTTCAGAGATTCAGGACTTTGAAGAACTTGAATAAATCGAAATTGTAAGATCATATTACTTATTGTGAAACGTAAAACTGAAGCAGTACTTTCATGTTTCAAGATCCTATTGGTTATTTCAAATTTTATACATTTACAATTTTCAGTATCGGTTGATTCACAAATAGTGTGACCAATTTCAGAGGATCATAAATTTTTATTGAATAAAGTTATTTACATGAAATTTTTCATGTGGTTTCCTCTAGCACAGTACACTTTAAGTAAGCATTTCGGCTAAACTAAAATAATTTTTTCTCCATTTTTTGGGGTATTTTTTCCGACTTCCTCTTAAATTGTTTTTTGAAGCTCTTACTTTACGTCTCTCTATATATTTTTTGAGTATCTCTATAAAAAATAATTACAAAGAACACAGACAGGGCATAGTGATAGTCATTTATCAAGAGGGAAAAAATTATTTTTTTTTATATTTCAGTCATTTTATAGTTGGTTTTGCAGTATTGGTGCAAAATGTTGGTGAAAAACAAAATTTCCGTGAGTGTAAAGACGTTTACTTTCTGTTATCAAGTGTTTTAAAACTTTGTTCTGATAGTATTTTGGCATCAATTTTAGCCTTTGGTTCTACAAAAAATTGGTTTTGTTAAGCCTTGAGAGGATATTTCCATCCATACCTAATACCTGACGGCCAACTTACATTTTGAAAAACGACTGCGTCTTTTCGACGTTTTTTGCTTTAAATATACTATATCTTCGTTTTGCCGGTTGTTAGTGACAGATAAAACAGTGCTTCGATAGAATTTACCCATGTATTGTATCTACTATTGCATAGCATTAAACTCAGAGCCCAAGAACGTTTTCTTCGTTTTTCTACGGTCTTAACAGACATTTGATGACAGTCTCGAAAATCTACTCTTTTATAGCCAATTTTTTTTATCTGACAATAAAATATCGATTACTGTATTTGCAGTTTCTTTGCCATAGATTTTGAGGCAAAGGATTATCTACAGCGATAATTATTTTCAATTTCTTTTTTTTCCTTTTAATTAATTTTTTTTCCCTTTCGTTCACATTTTTTCCCTGGAGCTTTTGATTGCGAGCCAAATTTTAGTCCCTTTTGAAGTTTAGATAGTAATACAATAGGAAAATGTCTTATTTTGATATTTAAATGCTTTATTTTTTACAGAATTTGAACAAACATTCTTCAAAAGCTCTAAAATTTCGTTCCGGGTTTGAGGATCTAATTTCAGTACTGTAATTTACTTCCACTAATAAAAATGGTTAGATGAGTTATTTAACTGTTTAATTTTTATATTAAAAACAGTAATAAACTATAGAAATTCATCATAAATAGTCATGTGCTTTTAAAATTGGTCACACTTATTTTGAATCAACCAGTACTTCAAATGTTATCTAAAAAGTTATTACAAAAGAAATAAATTTTAAAAAATTTAATTTTAGTAATTAATACGCACTTTTAGTTTTTGATATATTTTTATATATATATATATATATATATATATATATATGTATAATTATTTGATAATTATTTGATTCAATCGCATATAATTATATTTTAATTTGAAAACATTTTGACTTAAATATTACTAACTATAATTTGATTACAATTTAACTATATATTTCACGTAATGTAAACACGTATTTCGAAATGTATCAGTTTTAATCAACTTTAAGCGGTAAATACTGTAACAGTAGTTGTATGAGAAGATTTTTATTTAGATCGACAAGGAAATAACTTCCCATATTTAACTGTTATGGTCCAGATTTTGATAGTGATAGCATACTAGCACTAGATTGCTCTTAAGAAATCTAGTGGATGGACTTGTAAATAATAATTTTATACCAGAATTCCTATCTTTAGCAGATTCTCTTATGTGTGATCCCTGTGTTTGTTCACTGACTGTGAGACATATCTTGAACGAATGTTCTGCAATTACCTCTGCTCGTATTAAACATTCAAATTATGTTGATCAAATTTAATAACATCGGTTGCAATGAATTCCTCAACCACAAATATTTAATTTTTGCAATATATTAGATTTTATCGATATAATCAATTTTATATACAGGGTGTATCAGTACAATGTTTGCAAAATTTTGAAACGGATACTTACACTTAGAATACCCAATACCTTCCAAACCAAAGGTTCAGGTTTATATCCTTGGGCTGGGAAGGGTCGACTCAACCATTACATCAGAGCAGGGGTACCCAACATTTTTCCTGATGGGCCACATTCATATGTTAGCTATTTCACGTAGGCCTCAACATGAGGATAAAGGGGAAGGAGGGTAGGGAGAAATGCTTTAAGATCCAGATAACTTTGGAAAATTGATCAAAATATTATAATTCCTCTGTTTTGCTATTTTTAACTATTACTTGTTACACATATATTTTTTTATTTTTTAACAAACACTAAATATTAAAAGCATTTAAGAAACACTTCTTACCAATTTCTGCATCAGTTGACGATTTCATGATTACCAATAATGTAACAAACTTCACAGCATATCTTTGTTACCGCGGTGATATTAACACTGATAAAAACTTTGTTGCAGTTGCAAATATTTTAAAAGAAATCCTATTTATTACCTCTGGAAAGAGATCTGCCAGGAAAAGTATAACTGAAGGATTCCTGTTTATTGGTATTTTTTTACATGTATCACTTTCGTGACAAATCAAACAATTACTGATCCATGTTTGTTTTTCACTATAAAAGAGTCGCCCTCCCAATCGTCTTTCAACGGTATGTTTTCTTCGAATATTTTTCGTTTGCTAGATATGAAAGATAATTAAAAATTAGTTCCACACGTAAAATTATTGCTATTCCACACTGTTGTCTTCTATCACTAACCGTAGACGTTACAAATAGAAAAAGAATATCAATTCTCACCCGTACAGCAGATCGACAGCAAAAAGCAAAATTGGTATATTTGATTTCTTAACAAAGAAAATTTCCCATCAAATTTTTTATGCATTGTTCTTAAATAAGTGAATTTCTCAGAGTAATGGGGTATGACTGGGCCACTTAAAAAGGCTTGGTGGGCCACAGGCTGAGTATCGCTGCTTCAGAACCAAGCTTGCTTGGGGACTCAAAACTGGGGGTTTCACTTCAGGCTGATCACCTGATCGGGACATATGCTCATGCAACTCAGCGATCAATGATCAGGTATACTGAGATGGACCCAGTAAGCCTTGGCCCTCATGGGCTGTTGCACCATTGAGTTTAGATTAGTTACACTTAGACAATGGAAAGTCACCTAGCAATTAATAGTCGGAAACGCTTTTCTGGTGTGATAGTGATGACACAGAAAACAGGAAAGACAGAACATGAGTAAGAGGAGAAAACATGTTTATTATCTTTAATACAGGAAAAAATTAAGATAAAAGAAAAATGAAGGGTCAATATGGGTGCATGTCGGGGTGATAAAAGTGCATGGTATTATTTTGCAGGATCCACCATAAGGTCGTATAGGAAATCACGACATAACTGGCAATAAACCACATACTGGTGCCGGGATTGCTCTGTACCAGATCCAGCCGAGTCTCTTCTTTGTTTGGCGTTCTTACTCTTCACTCACGTTCCTGTGTGTCTGTTGCAGGAAAATTATGAAATTAGGAATTTCATCAAATCCCCAAGGGAGTTGATCACTTGACGGGAAATGTTAAAATAACGTCTCTTCAAGGTCTTTTCCCTGATAAAAGCAAAGGATTTCAACGATTCCCTGAGCTGTTTCCGTGAAATGATGAAATAATATTATCAAGAGTTTAAAAGTGTTTATTTACAAATATGGTGCATTTTTAAACGTAGAAGCAAGTAATACAACAATAGTCAATGAAATGCAAATTATTTATTCAAAACTAATTAACAAATAATTATAAAGTTAGGCTGGTACTTTTTGTCGTATAACATCTTTCCTCTCGGTTGCTTACGCACTAAAATATCAATCCCTATGTTAATCCCATGATGCCAATCTTTTAAAGATATGGGGTTGATATTTAAGGGATCGAAAGTACCTGTATGGTTAAGAAGTACAAAGACTCGACGCCCCAGGTCCCCCCCCGTATAACATTTTGCCAATTCAAATCCTGACTAGTTCATTTCGTCATTTCACTGAAACAGTTCAAGGATTAGATAAAATCACCTACCTTCATCAGGGAAATGACCTTGAAGAGACGTTATCTTAACCTCTCCCATCAATTGATCATATCCCTTAGAGATTTGATGAAATTTCTAATTTTGCCATTTCCCTGCAACATGTCCACGATGAAGATTCCTCTCTTGGACACTCTCTGGTGCAAGCGTACAAAGAACGCGTGGATAATAACGTTCCTGGGTATCGTTGGTCGAATAACCACTGTGTGGCTCGTCTATTGCAATCAGTGGGACTGTATGCCGGATGCATTTCAGCATCTGGCATAGGATCCCACTGATCCTGAAACCACTGAAAATTACAAAAAACCGTGAATGATTCGGCTGAATTCCAAGTCGTATGATCCAACCAAATAATGCGAATTGCATCTCTAATTCTTAGAATCATAAAAATATGGGATTAATGATATTGGTTTTTTTAATTCCTTGGCAATAATCTCCAACAGTAAAACTAATTTATAAACAAATCTGTTCTTGTTCTAGGGCAGCCTTTTTAAGCATTCCTTTGCTGGTGTCATTCAATTTACTGTGTTGTCTCTGTGGTCTCATCATTTACGCTTATTTTCGATTCTGTGATCCCCTCACTTCTCCAGACAGTCCGATTGCATCTGCGGATCAAGTAAGGATTAAACGTTTTATATCGTTAATTTCTATTATATATATAAATATACATATATATATCGAAACTATATATATAGTATATATATATGCATACAAATAGCTATAAAAACTAAGTATAACTACTCAACACAGAAAAAATTAAGCACAGTAGTACAATAACGAACTCCTGGCCTTAGGAACTAAGATTGTGGGTTTAAACAAGTTTTAGGGCTAGCCAACCTTCACCTGTAACTTGCCTAAGCCACTGAGCAAAAGGGAAAGGAAAGAATAATATTAGCAGAAATTTAAATATTACAAATAAAATCACTAAACTATTAAAATAAAACGATAAAATTATAGCCTGCTAGTATTCAGAGTTATAGATTTAAAGTCGATGCAATAAGGTAGATTGTAAGATTTACTTCGTGAGTTTACTTCAACTAGTTACGTTTCCCGCCAAATACAACAGAATAAAATCCGTACTGCATAAAATAAGTTAGTAAATTATGTGATAGAATAATATATAAGTTTAAAAACACCATATATATATATATATATATATATATATATATATATATTGATATATAAAATATATATATTGATATAAAAATTTGTAGAAATTAAAAGATTACAAGAATATTTAAAAATAATATTATTAATTTATTAAACATGTGGCGTCATCTATTTAATAATTGTATAATTAATTAAAAATACTGACTTTAAAACATAATGTCAATATTAATTAATACATATTGTATTTTCACTCAGAACTATTAGAAATACTTTTTTACTTCATTGTAAACAACAATGAAGCAAATTTTTTTGACATGCATATCAAATTAGAAGATAATGTAATAGTTTCTAATATTTATGTTAAAAGAGAAGATTTTAATTTCAATATTATAAAAGTTTCTCGTTGGGAGAGTAATGTACATATTTCTATATTCAGAAATACTGTTATTAATTATATACAACGCAATAAATTTCTAGTGTCAAAAAATCAGAAATAAAAAATAACTAAAACATTTTACTAAATGTTGCTTAAATCAGAAATACTCGATTAATTTTGTCAATAGTTGTATGAATAACGCTATTCAAATTAGTAAGGATTAAAAATTCTTAGATTAATAATAGTTTATTACTGTAAATTTACATATTTCAGAGTTAAAGTTACCTCTATATTTTCTAATATTAGTTAGAATTATTTATTATTATTTAATTCATATATACTCTAGTATCCCTAAAGTTATGGTAATTTGTAACTCTCTTATTAATTTTTTTTCTATTCTTTTTATACTTTTGTTAAGTGCTACACTTCAGCCATTCACATGCTTTGAATCTGCATAAGAGTCCAGTATCTGACACCAACTTATTTATTGAACTCAGATTTAGCGCGGGCGCTGCATTTTCAAGTGCAATTTTTAAGCAAGCTACCTCTACCTTGTAATGGATTTAGATATTCCTATCCATATTACTTTCAATATGTTTTTTCTTAGTATTATTTAAATAAAGGGGGAAGGTTGGCTGGCCAAAAAAGGTGCTCAACCCCACTTTTATAAAAATTATTTTATATATTAGCTGTCCTAAGTCAGCAATGTTTATATTACTGTAGCGTCCATTTTATAATTTTTAATCTCAGTTGCTCATGTGACCTTCATTGTGAGATTTTCCTACTGTCTATGTATTTTCCGAAAGTAATTTTTGGATGTTTATCTCTTGTTTGTAGAGAATAAGACTCTCTCTCTCTCTATATATATATATATAAAATTTGATATTCTTGTTAACCTCGTATTAAAAGAAAATTTCATTACATTTGATCAGAATCTTTATAAACAGATCAAAGGATTACCTCAGGGTGGTCCAGCTAGTAATTGTTTAGGGAACCTATATTTACATTTTTTTGAAATAGATCATGTTGTAAATGATTCTTACTTAATTTATTGTTATATAGATGATATAATAATTTTTGGTAAAAATAGTGAATACAAACCAAATATTACGTTCTACCCTGATTATCTCAAGCTCTTTAAAACTAACTTCAACTCTAATATGGTGGAATTCTTGGATTTAGACTTGCATCTTATTAACAATAATGTAGTCAGTAACATTTTTGACAAAAGAGATTCGTTTAAGTTCCATATAATTAAAATTCCCGTATGGAATAGTAATTTACATATATCAATTTACAGAAATATCATTTTGAATTTTTTATTTAGAAATGATAACTTAACTACCCACAAAATAGATAAATACAATAATATAAAAAAAAATTTTCAATGTTGTTTAGATCATGAATACCCTTTTAATTTCTTAAGAACTTATATTCATCACAAATACATTAACCGTCTTGCTACTTCGAATTCCAAAACCACCACACAACAATAGGATTTCAAAGTCAGCATGTTAGTGGTCTTGCTGTGAAGATTATATCATAACACTCATATCACAGTTTACATTTTTTCCACACACATCTTGAACATCTTACACATTGTTGACAACCAACCAAATCAGAGCCTAGCAAATTTACATTTTTGACAATCAACCAATTCAAATTTTACCATATTTGATTGTCGTCATTTTATACCTCTCTTTGCTGGCTGGTTTAAAAGTCAGCTCAAAACGTGTATTTATGTATTTTCGAATTTTTTAACTTGGTGAATAATTGATTTTCATTAATGGCAAGACGATTGATTCTCTTCGTAAAAGCTTTGTGAGTAAAGAAATTTTGTTAAATTTTTTTTTGAAAGATACTTTTCTTATGTAACTGTTTTAGAATTTTTCTACTTTTCTTACGTAATTATTTTGTGATTTTTCTGCATTAAGAGTTTGGGAGAGTTTGTTATATAATACTAGTGAGTGGTTTTATCATGCTCTCTGAGTTATCCATACTCTGAAGTTTTGTTTATTTTATTTTATTTGGTTTTCCTACCGAGTTGCAAAGGGGAAGGTTGGCGGCTTCAAACTAGTTTAACCCCACTTATTCGGTCCTAAGTTCGAAATTGCTTTCTGACTCGCAAGGTTCTTCTTTTTTGTAGTTTTTTTTATTTCTCTATAATTTTGTTCTTCATGTTCAAGCTTTTATATTTTTATTACGCTATTTCTTGTTATGTTCTATATCTATTATTTTTTTGATATATAATACATATTTCTTTTATATATATATATATATATATATATATATATATATATATATATATATATATATATATATATATATATATATACTGGTGTGCAAAAATTAAGGACGAAGTCGAAAAATTAGCATATCAGCTGAACGAAGAGACAGAGCGGACAGAAAGACCAACCAGGAGATTAAGTAAGGTGATGCACGGTAGCACATGCGCAGATATGCAGGTAGACGTAATGGGGGAGTGTCTGAGTAGTTTAAAGCATGTTGTCGGTGTAAGATCAGTATTTCTTGCAAAGACATTGCACGTCGTATAGCAGTTAAAATCACACCGAGTTGCTGCCTCAGCGAGAAATGGAGAATAATCAATCTGTTAGACGACATCTGGATGCTTTTACCCGAGGTCGAATCATTGGGAAGTTGGAGGAAGGCCGCAGTGTGACAAGTGTGGCTGCAGAGTTCGGAATTGCACACAGCATCGTTTCACGACTTTGGAGACAATTTCAAACTACACGAACAGCTATCTGGGGGTTCAGCAGTGGTCGTCCACGAAGAACCACACCCGCAGATGACCGGTACATTGTCTTACAGGCCAGAAGAAACAGGACAGAAGAAACAGGCGGCAGACAGCGGGAGAAATCGCTAGACACACGACACAGGCGACTGGACGACCGATAACGCGTTTTACCGTGGCCAGAAGACTGCACGGTGGTGGTCTGTTTGCACGACGCCTTGTACGGTGTGTACCCTTAACGCCTGCCCATCGGAGAAGGCGTTCTCTGTGGTGCCGGGAACACCAGAATTGGAGAGACAATGAATGGGGATGAGTACTCTTTACAGATGAGAGCAGATTCAGTTTGAGTAGCGATTCTCTTTGCATACTCATCTGGAGAGAGCGAGGAAGCCGCAATCATCCCTCGAACATCATTGAAAGGGACAGGTATGGAGGTCGTGGTGTTCTCGTTTGGGGAGGCAGCAGGCTTGGTAGTCGTACAGACCTTCACATCTTCGACGTAGGTTCAATCAACGGGACCCGTTATTGTAACGAGATTCTTCTTCCATATGTGCGTCTTTTTAGAGGCGCTATGGGTCTGCAGTTCCTTTTCATGGACGACAATGCACCATGTCATCACACAGTAGCTGCCGAACAGCTCTTAGAGAGTGAGGATATTGAACGTATGGATTGGCCGGCATGATCTGCGGATCTCAATCCCTTCGAGCATGTATGGGATTTTCTAGGCAGACGCTTGGCAGCTCGTACCTTACCACCAGTAACGATTCGGGAGCGTCGATTGGCGCTGCAAGACGAATGGGCAGCAATGCCTCCACAACTCATTGACACCTTCATTCTCAGCATGGGCAGACGCTGTGAAACCTGCCTAGCAGTAAGGGGAGATCATATCCCCTACTAAAGACCGGATGTTTCTTGCTGGACACCCATCACAGGGATGTTTCGGCCTTCAGTCGCATTGCGCTCCATGCTACTTTTTCAATCAAGCTTCTTTTTATCCCTCTGGTTTCTCTTTTAGTAAGTGTTGCTTAATTACACATGTCCTTACGTATAGGGGATCTTACGGTACTAAATGTGTTGATTTGGAAAGCTTTTGTACAAAGTTATATTGAAAAAACCGTCTCTCGCCCTTAATTTTTTTTTTGCACACCAGTATATATATATATATATATATATATATATATATATATATATATATATATATATATATATATATATATTAGCTGACCTAAGTCAGCAATGTTTGTAATACTGCAGCATCCATTTTATAAATTTTTATCTCGGTTGCTCATGTGACCTTCATTGTGTGATTTTCCTACTGTCTATGTGTTTTTCGAATGTGATTGTTGGATGTTGTGTCTTGTTTGTAGAAAATAAGACTATATATATATGTATATATCTCTTACGTTTTTAAAATTTAATTAATAAAGAAATCCTTTTAATGATTTAAGTAGTCAACTCGAAATAACATTTTACTATACACGAACACGCATATATATATATATATTTACTAGAAAATATTGTCCTAGATTCTGTACACTTCAGTAATCATAATTTAATACCACATTGACTAGAAGAATATATGTTTATATATATATATATATATATATATATATATATATATATATATATATTTTCCTTTATACTTTTTTAAAATTTAATTAATAAAGAAAACCCTTTAATTATTTAAGTAGTCAATTCGAAATAACATTTTACTATGCACGAACACGCATATATATATATATATATATATATATATATATATATATATATACTTATATATACATATTTACTAAAAAATACCATCCTAGATTCTGTACTTCAGTAATCATAATTTAATGCCTTGACTAGAAGAATATATGTAGCATTTACTTAAATACAAGAGAACGTCGAAATCTCACGTATATTTTCTCCCCATATTTTTTCAAAAAGCTAAATACGTAGTTTTAGGTAAGAGGTAGAATTTATATGCATTTATACATACATGCACACATGCCTATATTATTAACATATGAGAGTCTGTTATTGTGGAAAACCATTTACTTTTCTTAAAATAAACTTACTAATTTTTGATAAAAATCTCAAAATTCATCATGGATATATACTATAAACGATTGTACGGAAGTATCACTTATGAAAAACAATAATATTTATTTTGTTGCTATAAAAAAATTTATTTGAAATAAAAATGATAATTGGAGAGAATTTTGGAATAGTATGTTAATATGGAATCGATCGCTTAAGCTATTGGAAAACGAACTAAGACTTCATAAATGCTGTTATTTTTAAATGTAAATGTCATATCTTTAAATAAACGTGGAAGTCATTTCTGCGTCGTGCCTTACTACAAAAGTCGTACATATAATTTTTCTTTGCTCCAGTACAATCAAAGTCAGCCCACGGAAAACAGCTGAAGCATTGAATCCAAATTTTCTCTTGTTGGTGTTTGGAAAATTTTCCATTATAGAAGTTACATTCAGGGCTTTTGTTTTCTGGTCATTTAGTTGATGGAAAGTCTATTACAAATTATACATCAGAATGGAATGATTCATTGTGCTACTAATACTAGAGTCATCCCTAGTAAGTTTAGATCTAAAAGGTCGGAAGGAAGGTCAACAAAGGATCTTTCAGTGTTTTTTTTTGTTGTTGTTTTGGAGCCCTTTGTACCTTTATTTGTCCATTTCTCTTAGTTTATTTTCTAACTCTTTTTGTATGAGGAATACTGCTTTTAGATTCATCTTTCCTGCCTCTACATTTGACTTCCACTTTTCCGAAGGTGGAGGTGATGTCTCTACGGGGAGAACAATATTTGTTGACTTAGACGCATCAGGGTCCATATCAGAACAGTCTTGGAAGGACAGAACTTAAATGAATCAGTACTCGTAGACGAATATAGAACAGGGCCATTTGGTTTCATGGAATAAGACCTAGAAGAAGTGAGTGTAGAAGCAATAAAATCTCCACTGCTGAAGACATTTCTGTTGACATCATAAATACTAGTCACTTTAATGCCGTTTATTGCAACATCCTGATCTAGACTACAATGATTTTCAAATAATAGAGACGTTATATTTTGTTTCCATTCTAATGCATTCTACTTTTAAAATATGTACTTTAGTTTTAAATCACGCTATATTACTAAAGCCCTCAATATTTAAACTGAAAGACAAAACATTGCCAGATGAAAAATAACCACAGTATTGCAAACTACAATTTTTTTAGTGCACATCATGCTTAACTTTAATGTTCAAAACACAAGTGTTCTAGTAGGTTAAAATGTTTGAAGACATACCTGCAAAAAATTTCCGAAATCGCAAAACACACTTTGTAACGAGTGGTATTGCAACAACAAGTGATCAACTCTCTTCGCAATTGATCATGAGAGTCTTCCTTCACTACTTCACACACAACGTTTTTCCACGAATTAACAACTACAAACAGAGCCAAAACCTCGGTATTCCATAATACCCGACTCACATCTATATAAATATGGCCATTTTACTTGAATTAATACACGTTTACAATAATTTGATAGAAATCCCTTTACTCAAAAATAATATTACTGAATTATGAATTTCATAACATACTGTTCGGTTTTTTTTTTTTTAGTCTCAACTTGTAAAGCACGCATTTTCACAAGAATGCAAATACAGTTGAAACTCCATGTTACGAACCATGTTACGAATGTTTCTATATAGCGAACTTTTCCCTGAAACCAAGAACATTTCACGATTTTCTTCGTAAAATAACCTCCCCTTTTCTACACTGGTGTGCAAAACTTAAGCAACAACAATGTAAAAATTTAGCAGATAGCCATGAAATTGCAGAAAAGGAGGTCTGGAGATCAGTAGAGTGAACACGTAAGTCAGTAGAAACGTCATGCGTATGTAAATATCAGGAACCAAACGTCAGAAGCGACGTGAGCGTACGCAAAACGTGTGATGTCGTCGCGCGCTGCTCAACAGTAGAATAAAATGAAGGACGGAGACGCAATTCAACATATTCGTTGCAAGTGCCAGTGAGTCAGTTAGTGGAATATGGCTAGAAGAAATCACTTGGATGACTTCACACGTGGAAGAATGATTGGAAAGTTGGAGGAGGGGCGTACCGTCACCAGTGTAGCTGCAGAGTTCGGAATCAACAAAAGTTTCGCGCGCTTGAAAAGCGTTCCAAACCACAGGAACAGCTGTTAGAAAGGTTGGTGGTGGCCGCCCGAGAACGACAACTGCAGGGGATGACCGATATACCATCCTGCAGGTGAAAAGAGGCCGACGGCAGTCAGCAAGCGTCATTGTTCAGCAACTCTCTACAGCAACGGGGTGACAAGTGTCGCGGTTTACTGTGGCTAGACGCCTTCACAAAGGGGGCCTATTCGCCCGCCGTCCTGCACGCTGCCTCCCGTTGAAAGTTGACCACCGACGCCACCGTTTACAGTGGTGCAGAGAGCACAAAAACTGGACAACTGATCAATGGAGTCGTGTCCTCTTTACGGATGAGAGTCGGTTCAGTACCAGAAGCGATTCTCAACGCGTTTTGATTTGGAGAGAGATTGGGACACGGTTTTATACCAGTAACATCAAGGAAAGACACCATTATGGTGGTCCTGGAGTTCTTGTCTGGGGAGGCATTATGCTGAACGGCCGAATTGAGCTCCACATTTTTGACAGAGGGACAGTAACCCGGAATCGCTTTGGGAAAAGGTACTTCTTCCACATGTGCGTCTGTTTCGAGGGGCCAATGGCCCAGACTTCATTTTTATGGATGACAATGCACAGCCACATCGGAGTCTTACTGTTAAGGAGCTGCTGGAAAGTGAAGATATCCCTCGAAAGGATTGGCCAGCGTACTCTCCAGATTTAAATCCCATTGAACATGTGTAGGATGCTTTGGGGAGACGTATTGCAGCACGCTTACATCATCCGGAAAATACCCAACAACTCAAACAGATGCTGATTGAAGAATGGGTACTCCTATCGCAAGAAATGTTGCACCAGCCGCAGCCGGTTCTGAGTATGCGGAGACGGTGCGAAGCAGCCATTGCAGTGAGGGGAGGTCATATACCATATTAAGGAACATCTGCTTGTTGTTCTTCCTGTTGGATAGATCATCATGAGTCACGATACTATTCGTTCAATAAAGCTTGTTTTTGTTTGATTCCATACCGTATGCATTGTATTCCTTTTTCAGCGCCGATGCTTTCGTCATCCTTTACGTACATAATACTCTCCCTCATTTCTGAATTTCATGTCTCTCAGATGATTTTTCGTGAAGTTATGGCATTAAACCCACCTGTTTCTTGAGTTTTGCACACCAGTGTATATAAAGAACTTTTTCTCTTGTGATTCAATTGTTTTTCTCCCTATTTTTAAAGTATTTCTGGAGATTTCAACTTATTCTCTCTTTTAACACGCTTTATGGTGGTCATAAATCTTGCATTGGTTTTATTATAAGCCTAACTCACCAACAGCAAAATAATTGTGGGCCTTGCAACCTTTAATCCGCATTGTCCAGTTCACTAGAATTATCTTCGATTGCATCAAAGCATTTTTTCAAGCACGAAAAACTCAAACAAAATTAACAGATTTTATGAGTAATTGCATTTAAGGACACATGTGGTAATGTATGTTAAAATTTCTAGTTATAAAATAATGTATGTTTAAAATTACTTGTGTACTTCAAATTAGAAAATATCCTTTAATATAAAATTGGCTACTAAATGTTGAAAATACAGCGTATTCCTCGACATTCTTTTTTTTTTTTTTTTCGTTTTCCTAGCAGTTTTTCTTTTTTTATGGGTATATAAGATGTATATAAAATAAATAGATATTACATAATTTACAAAAAGGCGTGAATTACTTTTTTTCTATATATAGTGTTTATGAATTTAAAATTATTTTTGATGCTGTTTATAATGTATATTGAAAGGTGAACCTCTGTATAACGAATTTTTCATATAACGAACTTTTTTTCGGGATACACCGACTTCGGTAAATAGTGGTCCGACCGTATTCTTATTTTTAAAAATGTGCATTTTCAAATCCGGTGATTTAAATCTCCAAAAAATTGCTAAACTTCAATATATACAAGATGTATGAATTTTTGCAGTTGCTTCCTTACTTCATCACTACGACCTTAAGCGATTTTCCCGGACTTCCAGGCCTGTGCATCTGTGGAATCTTCAGTGCCTCGCTCAGTACAGCATCTTCCTCCATCAACAGTCTAGCGTCTGTCGCATCAGAGGACTTTCTCAAACCCATCTTTCCAAGTCTCAACGTTACTGTCTTCCACAACAAAATTATCAGTAAGTGATACAACATCTTTGATAATCGCTTAAATTTTTTAGTTCATTTATACAAAACATATAGACTTACCGTCATTCCCCGAGCATTGGACGTAATTGAAACATAAGCCCTAGCATAAGTTTTCAAGATGCTTGTAACATAAGACGTATCCCCTAAACAAGTTATAATTAAGATCGACTGCCAAACAGACTCCAGGTATTACTGAAAGACCTTTTATTGCAGTGTTCCTCAAAGTGAGGGGCGCACCCCCTTGGGGGCCGTGACAACTTTACGAGGGGGGTGCAAGCATATTGAAAAGTTGGGAACAAAATTTTATTTAATTAAATTTGCTTGTTTACCCTTACCAAATTAACATTTGATAATTTGTGCTGTTTATAATTAATCCCTTAACTGCCGATTAAATGTTACGCGATTCACTTCCCAATTCCAACCGTTTTCCACGCAGGCGTGCGTATGCGATGTATTAGGGGGAAGTAAGGAATAAAGAAGCAAATAATCTGAAATAAGTAAATCCTTTGCAAACACTGTCCAAGTTTTTTATTGCATTCCGAAGGCTTCGGAATAATTTAATGGATATCAGTGCACACAGAAAAGATCGTATTTCAGAAAGACGTATATATACGTCCAAAGAATTAAACGCATGGGTTGAGCGAGAAGTTTATATACGCCAGTGGCACTTAAGAGGTTAAAGTCGTATTGAAGCTTTAGCGACAAAGTATAGCATTAGTGAATTCAATACATTGTTATTGTATGGGAGGGGCGCGATGAAAATTATGATTGAATATTGGGTCGCGAATATTGAGACTTTGAGAAGCACTGAGTTATTGTAATATTTCATTAGCTAATGGCCTCATTTTTGTTCAATTGTATATCCATTGAAAAATAGTGATTTCAAAATTCCAATTCAATAATTTCAGAAACACGGCAATACTTATGTAACACGTAAAACTACAATAACAAAACAGAATAAGACGATAAAGACAACATGCAGCAAATGATACAATCAAAAAATGTATAGAAACAAAAACTAATGTTGCATTGAACCAAAAAAATGAAATATTTTCTTTATTTTTTTTAAGTATTCTGCTGAAACATTAAATTTCTAAAACTTTGTTATTCGGTTTTACGGAACAGTCTTTTTATACCGATTATAATACTCTAGTCTAACTTCGAACGAAATGAATTTCTATCTATTTGAATTCCCCATTTTATACGGAAGATATATATATATATATATATATATATATATATATATATATATATATATATATATATATATATATATATATATATAAGCTTAATATTTCATCCCATTATTATAAAAAGATTATCAAGAATCCATTTTATGAGTTGCCACACCATAGAAGTGCCAGATACACCCCAAGTGTACATTTGGTGACTTATGAACAGCGCTCGTTTTGCTTCAGAGGGACATGTTAATAATCAAACAAAAAATTCATGACTTTTCGCCGTCTTCTAGAAGCTTACAACTCGAATTACAGCACATCTCGAAACTTTTAATGTTATAATAAACAAGTTGTTCAAAGACATCTTCTACAAGGAAATAAATTGTCAAAAAAGAGATTGGAGTGAAATCAGCGAAGAAGCATTGTGAAACTCGACCAGAAAATTTCACATGGCAGAAGACTTTGTGGGAAAAATTTCGGGTTTATAATATCGAATGTATTGTTAGTAGGAGACAAGTACATGGTATATGAAAGTATGAATATTAAAAGAAATGGAGTTGCAAGAAAATTAGACCACAATTCGGGGGCTGAATAACTATGACCATGTTGCAGAAGATGTGATGACTGTATTGAAACCATTTGTTTTGTAAATAAATATGATTCGTGAAAACAAAATGTAAATTATTATGCATGAAAAAGAAACAAGTCTTCTCCAGGAAATAAACTCTAATGCCTCTTTTTCACCTAATGTATTAAAAGATCGGGTCTTATTCTTAGGGAAACAAGATACTTAACTACAAGTCGTTTATTGAAAGATACCGAAACTATAACCGAAAAATATGTACATTCTGTAAATCCGAAATCTGCTTTTTTGTGTGAATAGTTTATTCAAACATTAATTTTTCAGATACACTTAAAGACATTTCTAAATCTAAGTATAAAATTGAAACATATTTAATAAAAGTGTCGGCAATAAGGAAATGTAAATACATTTACAGAGACCCATACTTTCGCAAGAGGCAAACAACGAAAGAACAAGAATAAAATCACTTAACGACTGGCCCGAACAAGAATTTATTTTCATTCCAGTAATCTAGGCAGTGATGTGCAAAACCCATGTTGGGGACTAGTACCGCTTCGTGGGTCAAATGGTACTGGGCCACCCAAGGAACACTAAATTATTTCCACTGTGGTTTTCCAGCACTGCTACCCAATCTAAAAAAAATTGGTAAGGAATAATGGATCCACGACCTATTTGTCAACAAATCAGACAAACCTAGCATATCTGTTCAATATAATCAACTACCGGAGATTGTAAATGACATTAGCCTTAAAACTACTTTCGAGACAGCATCTCTACCGGTGTTCTGCATTAAGAAATTCGACTACTTGTGACAGCATTTTTTTTAAAAAAATGAAATATGGAGATTTTTTTGTGGTTTTTAGATTTATTTAGAGCATTTTAAGAAAAAAAAGGTCAAATTAAGAAGAGAAAAATAAACTATTACTAGTAAAATAGGTAAACGTTGACAAAAAAAAAAGACATAAATGGGGCCCGCTATATACAAATAGTAAATTAACAAATTCTCATTTTATTTATAAGTATTACTTTGCTATTCCTTTTTGAAATGACCTTCAGGATAAGAGATATTTTAATTTTTACAAAAATTAGAGCACTTTGTCTTAGTTATTCTATGAAATTGCTTAAAACAACAGCGATTAGACTCACACAAAGAAATGTAAATTTTGTAATAAAACAGTGATTGATAATAAGGAAAGTTAAAACACTTCTACACTTATACAGAACAAACAAAAAAAATTCAGCAAATTATTTTTAAAACTTTTTGAGCAATCGCTGTCTCCGTTTGAGCTTTTCGAAAAAAAAACAAACACATTTTGAGTAAAACGCATTTTAAAGTTTGGCATCTACTTTTACTAAAACACTTGTAGTTTTTGTTGTAGTGAATGGAAAATAAATAAAAATTATTATTGTTATAAAGCTAATAAGACGGTCTATAAAATAAAATCGTATTAAAATTCGTCATTTTTAAGAAAAATCATAATTTTAGGGTAGTTGGATACCTTTAAGTCGTGACCCCTGAGTCGTATACCCTGAGATAGCCCCCACTGCTCTTAAATCCCTATTGCCATTTCCGACAATCTCTCTGTGTAAAACGGGTTTTTGGCGCCACACAAACAAAACACAACCAAAAAAATACAGTGTGAAGAAACTGGAAATAAGCAGCAGACTTAGGTTGTAATTTTATCTCTTATTACCCCCAGATGAAACCTCCTGGTTGCAATAAAAAAAAAAAAACTCTGGGTTCTCATTGATTTAACATTTAGTGAGTTAAAATGCTAAATTACTTTATATTCATTTTTTGGTGTAAATGTATTTTATTTTGAAGGCTTCTTTAAATACAAGTAAAATTATTAAATTGAAATTGTCTGGAATCTGATCAACAAACGCCCCCTCTCCCTCAGCGGGCCGTGGTAACTTATTAAACGTTGACCAGTCCGCGGCGATAATAAGGTCGAGAAACACTGATCTAAGGCACCCGCGGAGTAGATGTGGACTGGTAGGTAGGTGCTTCAAATAAAGACCCTTGCCAAGGTCAACAGCTTACGGCCCGATATCTATGGTGAAAAAAAAAGCGCACCTCGAAAAAATCGTGACACAATTTAAAACTTTGAATATAGCAAACATTCAAACGATCTAAATGACAAGTGTTCGCGCTTGCGTACAATCCATAAGAGTTTGCACACTCTTCTGAATAATACATAAGCAAGTACAAATATACACATCTTATCGACCCCATATGAACACGACAAAGATATTTACTGATGCAGTCAGGTATTTGGAAGACGAATAATGCTTTCTCTAGACCAAAGATGAATATCCAAATATTCGACATGCTTGATATGTCTCATTAAGAGAATGAAAATCATTGAGTGGTCGAGAGGCAGTTCAGCATATCTCTTGAATCGCTCCAAACATAACACGTCTAGTCACTACCGCATTCTTAATGAAATGATTTGGACATATATGTTAAAGGAAAATAGGGTACCACACGTTAATCTTATTCATAAGCAAAAGGAAAAAATAAACTACGTCAGAAATTTAAATATGCAATTCAGTCCGTTAAATTGGTAAATAAATTTGGAAACTGGGGGTTTATTAGAGACGGTGAGACACTCAAAATGCGTTTCAAGAAATAATAAAAATATGTTTTTTTTGTGAAATTAAATATTTTACTTCTGAAACTCTCTCTCAAAGCTATAACTTATGAAATCTTAAGGTATCCGACTACTTGCGACAACTTTTTTTTGAAAAAATGGAAATATGAGGATTTTTTTGTGATTTTTAGATTTATTTAGTATATTTTAAGGAAAAAAATCTTAAAATTCAATGCAGAAAAAAAATTTATTATTATTAAAATGGGAAAAAACTGGTAAAAATGTACAAAAAATTACATAAAGGGGGCCCGCTCTGTACAAAATTTTTTTGAGAAAATTCTCAATTTTTCAATTTTGATGTGTTACTTTATTATTCGTGTTTGAAATGACCTTCAGGATAAGAGATATTTCAATTTTTACAAAATCTAGAGCACTTTATCTTAGTGATTATACGAAATTGCTTAAAAAGAAAGTGATTATATCCACATAAGGGACTGTAAATTTTAAAATAAAGCAGCGATTGATCAATCTGAAGATCAAAACACTTCTACTGTTATACATAACATACTCAAAAAATTTCAGCAAATTATTTTCAAAACCTTTTGAGCAATCGCTGTCCCCGTTTGAACTTTTCGCGAAAAAACACATTTCAAGTAAAACGCATTTTAAAGTTTGTCATCTTGTGTAAAGTTATGGCATCTGCTTTTACTAAAACACTTGTAATTTTTGTTCTAGTGAATGGAAAATAAAAAAACTTGGTATTTTTATTGAGCTTATACGATGGCCTATAAAATAAAATCATAAACAAAATTTGTCAATTTTTGAAAAAAATCATGATTTTAGGGTAGTCGGATACCGTAAGCGAATGAAAACAAAATATTTTGTAATCATTTAAGGTTACACATTAGACAAAGATCTATCAAATTGATTTATCTTGCTTAGTTTGTGCTGATAAATTTTGCTCAAATATGGAGGTTTGAGAAAATATATAACTCCACTTACTCTACGATGACACCCCTTCAAGTGCAAGGGAAAGATTACTTCAAGTATTTTTAACGGAGGGAAAATAGTTAAAAATTTCTACTCAGAACTCATACAGGGTCCCTTTTTATTTTGAATTGGGTATTATAAAAAAAAATTTCATCGAGTGAAAGTAATTTTTATAGAAAATAAAAACAGTTCAGAATGTTTGCATAAAATATCTAAAAATAAACATATCAGTTCACAGACAGAATTCTCCAATGAACTAGTGATATTTCTTACATCCGAGCAAACAGAAAAGCAGAATGAAGGTAAATCTTAAAGAAATCAACATTATTTCTCAGATACCGGTGGTAGGAAAATTAGAATTTAGTTGAACCTGTATCATAACGTAGGATCCGTGTGTTTCTAAAATAATCTTTATATTCTTGCCAGAACTTTGAATTACATTTATTCTACTTAAGGGGGTAAGTTCACGAAACAGGATCTGTATCTCAGTAATGTTAAAAATAGGCATTTTTAAGGAACATTTATAAACATTCTATTAAATAAAAATCTCCAATTTTTTTACTGATTATTCTTTGAACCACAACACATATTGTAATCAGAGGTTTTACGGATAGGATGTCTAGTTATTTTTTTAAAAAATAATTCTTTGCACAAATCTGTTTTTCTTTTCAAAAACAGTGAAATTTCGTGGTGTTTAATGCTATAAATTAAGTCAGAATATGTTTTTGAAAAAATCCCTTGATTAAAGTATGCATCAGAAGTGCAATTATCAACTATGCAAAGTTATAAGCGGTTAAATGCAGTAGTTTAGAAACAAGTATTCCTTATATGGTAAGAATGTATGTTTTGAGAAAAATAGGTTTTAGTGGGCGGTTCAGGTGGACTCTTACAGATGAAAAGAACATTTTCAAAAAAAAATATTACAAATACTTCTACTGCACGTAGAATGATAATTTTTACACCATTAGTAGCATAAAAATTCGTATTTTATAAAAATGGAAAAAGTGAAAAATGTGTTTTGAGGCCATTCGTGGACTTACCCCCTTAGAATCAATCCGGTGAGAGAGGGAGAGGTATGTCAACATCAAAACTCCACCATGCTGGCATCCCCTCTCCAAACTACTACATACCTCGGCCTAAGAATAGGGTGAATTAATGGGAATTGTATTTTCTTGTTTCCACATTTCATCTAGAGTATTCACAATCTTGAAGCCATAAAGATTCAAATTTAGTGTAACTGTTAGCAGAAACAATTACAAAGAATATGTAGTACATTCTCATTTTCAATTAACACCGTTTTGCTTAGCATAGTATTTTCTTAGAAGCAATATCCTAGTATGCTAATCGAGAGATTAACTGTAATGATAATAAAAGTGTTTTATGCCGCAGGTCTCGTTTTCGGAGTCATCTGCGTGGGAATGTCCTTTCTCGTCGCTTCTCTCGGACATCTCGTCAAGATTTCGATCATCATCTTAGGGCTGGTGAATGGCCCCAACTTGGCTGTCTTTTTGCTCGCTGCTTGTACTACCCAAGCAAACGAAAAGGTACACGCGTTCATATTATTTTATATATATTATCATATTATTTCGTAAACATCATAATATTTAAGATTAGGTCGCAGTCGAACGAGGAAAAATTTGAGTTCACTGTTATATATATGATTTTCAGTGTATTTCTTTGAAACAGAGTACGAGTTTCCAGCGTAGGAGTCCTGTGTCCTTTTGGAATTCGTAGAAAGCTTCCAGAAGCATATGAGCATATACTATTTCTTTCCTTATCTTAATATTATTGATAAATGATTAATTCTAACATTCACTTTATATATTAAATTCAGTAAGCTACAAATATATTAAACGCATTCATCAGAAAGTAAATTACAATAAACAATTTGTGTTCTTCATAAGAAGTATTAACTTAACAGTTTTTATACTGATTGATTTTAAAGAAGAGAAAATAATATCTTGCTTGACAATTTCTAAATAATTTGAATGTATATTTTTAGATTATTATAAATTAGGATGTACAATATCAATCTTATTGCTACTATTCTTGTAGTAGTTAATTATAAAAATAGTAACCATTTTAATACGGTATTGCATACGTCACCATGTATTCATATAATACCATAATGTATTATTTTAACCCTTTATCTCCCGATGGTACTTATACGAGGGATGATCAGAACAAAAAGGTTAAAAGACGAATAAAAAAATATTTATTAACATTTGTGACGAATCTTTACGGAACCTTTCCACTAATATTCTTAGGCGTCTTTGGGGATTATAAATTCTCGCGTATATTTCTAATCAACTCTAAAAGGAGAAAATGGGATATGTAAAGTAGGTAGGGTATTTAAGTAGAGCGTTGTAAGTTAGCGATGAAGGTATTTGAGCCAGCAGCAGTAGTGATAAAGTTTATAGGATTCAATTGGATTACGATAGTGGAGCATTGCTGTTAGTACTCAACGGAGGAACCGTAGGAGGTTAATATACCTGTGAAGAGATCACAAGTACTACCAGGTGATATATTCTAGTTTAATACCACTTACCACGAGCGTTAGTTTAATAAAATTAGTTTAAGTTAATGAAAGCTAATAATTCAAGTTGCGTGCATTTCTCAGACTTCCTATTCCGGTAAACCTTATTGATACTGCGCGTAGTTATTGATTAATTTCTTATTTCATAATTTAAATTTAATATTAAAGGTAAATCCCTTTTTGACGTAGACATAGCCTACTATTTGTTATTAGAGTTTGATATTTGAACCAAGTGAATAAATATAAGTTATTATTAAACAAATGGCGTCTGGTCATTCTTTGCCACAAATTAATCTTAGTGTCCAGGGTGGACAGAAAATAGGAAATGGAATTATGAGGCGTACATGTCTGTCACATTTCGACATAGTCTCCAATTGCAATTTTTCAGAAAGACATATATCCGAAAGCAGTGGCGCACACAGGAATTTTTCAGGGGTCGATTTTGTCGATTTTCGGGAACAAAACACTGTAAAAAACTAATTTTTGAATAAATAATTAGCATTAATTAATAAAATTAATCATTAATAACAAGTAATTAATTAAATTTTACGTGCTATATACTCAGAGTTATGATCAATCGGAAAAAAAATCAAGGGTTTTGGGGGGTCCGGTCCCCCAGGACCCCCTTGTGTGCGCCACTGTCCGAAAGCAAAACCAACTTGTTTAATGCCGCCTCGGTAGAAATCTACTCCCTGGCCATTGAGCTAGGTCTCAGCGGATGTTTTCACAGCACTGTCTTGGAATATCGCAGCACATTAGAAACGCAATATTCTCCGTCAATAGGTATAGACATATAAACATTTTCTCTTTCAAATTTGTGGTTGTAGATTGATAATTACCGTTACAAATATAATATTCCCCAAGAGCTAGTATAACTTTTTAGTGTAACACTGTTATGACCAAGTATCACAATGTAATTTTGACACCGAGAGGGAAGCTCCTGAGAATCATGAAAATCCATCGACTTGAACTCGCGAAATTGAGTACAAGACCGGCGCCTAACCAACTGAGCCACACAGAGGTCTAGTTGAGAATTAAATTGAATGAAGCACAAGAGAGTTTCGATTAGGTTTCTCGGTAATCCTCATTTATTTGGCTGGAAGTTATTATTTATACATTAATTGTGGATAAAAGAGCAAAATGTTCATTTTCTTGCAAAGCCTATTTCAAAATATTACCCTTTTAAAATGCTCCCCATTTAGACTAATCACCAGAAGAATTGAGAGTATCAAAATACGCAGGATAAAGGGCTTCCTTTAATAATGTGAACAGCAATAATGGTATTATTTTTTTAAAAAAACTTGGTATTCAATTTCGTATTAAAACATATCCCACGATAGGTGAAAATACAGTTCTCCTGGACTGTAATTGCTATTTTTTTTATAATTGAACTTTAATAGATTTAACAGAGAAATTTCTTGTAAGCTTTTGGCTCTTTTGAAAACTACAAAATGCTTTAATAGTACTTAAATATCTATATTAAATTTAAATTTTAACTAGAAAGTGAAGCAAAAAATCTGAGTATTCTGAGGGAAAGTACTACTTATTTTTCCACGCTCCTGTATCGAAAAATGTGTATTTCACAATTTAATTTTTCAACAAACTTAAAAATCCTTTTTAAGTATTCTTGTTATATTAAAAATAATACTTTAACTTGAATGTTTTAAAAAGAGTAACTTACCATGCCAATTTTAGAGAGTTTATCCGATTCAAATTTAATATGCTAACTACCTTTTTAACTTCTTGGTATAAAATGAGTTACAAAACGTGATTTAGTACTGTGTAAAGTCAACGATAAAAAATTTATTTTAGTCAAATTTGCATTCTCCATCTATCGAATTCATATATATAAGACGATAATAAAAAGAAACCACTCTGCAGTTAAAAGTTTTTAAACAAATACATGTGTTGTATGTAATTATATCATTTTAGTAGTTGATTTTTCAATAATAGCTTTTCATTTGGTACTTTTTAGGGCGTAATTCTTGGAATTTTGGTTAGTTTAGTTCTATCTTCTTATCTAAGTTTCAGTCCCAAAAGTAAGCCATATCCCGTTCTTCCACTCTCCAATGAATGTCCTTCATCAGAGGCAGCGGAATCTACTTCCTCAACATTTTCTAACCTTTCATATTCCTCTACAAATCTTTATTTCAATACAACATTTTCTTCCACTTCAATACCGGAAACTGAAGAGTAAGTAAAACCTGCTTACCGTATTGTATAGTTGAAACTCATTATTATTTTTGGCTACAAACATTTTTCTTGTTTTACTTTGTATATACAAGTGGAAAATTACCTTTTTAAAATTTTTTAATAGTAATCATATAGCTCGTTTAATGTTCAGTGGTGGTTAAAATTGTGGACACTACTTTAAAATAGTTATGTTTTCACGTTTGTATGCTTATAGAAAATGTTATGTTGCACAAAAAACGCAAGGTTTTTTATTTCATTTCAAAGACCATTTAATACTGAGTTCAATACAAAACACTCGTTTCAAATATTTGCAATGCTGAAAATGTTATGTGACAATAACTATTTATATATATTAGATAATGATGATATTAGCGAGTTATTAGTATTTAGAGGAGTAGCATATTACTTTATTACAGCTTCACATCGATGTTTTATTTAGCTGAAAATATTTTTAAGCTCTTCCTTCGTTATTACATGGTGTCGGGAAGCAAAATCATCAATTAGTTCCATTTTATTTCGTGGATACCTCATTCGGACAAGAACTGTCAAAGAGTGCCACAAGTTTTCGATAGGTTTGAGGTCAGGACTGTTTTCTGGTCAGGACAACAATGATATTTAGTCAAGAAGCAATGGCATCAAATGAAAGAGTAGACTGGACACCTAGAAAGATATCTTTCCTCTGTTAAAATTGCAAGACAGGTGGATGGTTCAGTGACTACATCTGGAAACTGAAAGTTTTGTTTAAGATGACAGGAGACAAATTTAATAAAAAAATAGCAAACAAAGTCGCAAAACGTGCACGATATCTGTTGATGACAGAATAACAAAAATACTATGTCTGTAAGATAAAAGAATCTCATTAACGGTCATCAGAAGTTATCTGAATGAGGCTGGTCTATCTGTCACTTCAAAAACAATCAGGAGAAGATTATCGGGGTTAGACTAAGAAGTATCTTATCTTCATATACTTACTGAAATAAAGCTGATCCATAACATATAAGTACTATTTATAGCAAATCCGAGTTGATAAATCTACTCTCACATAAATCAATAAACGTTCTATCTTTTTTCCCTTCCATCAAAATATAAATAGAAACCCAGAGCGCAGAAAATCACGGCCTTTTAAATATCTAATCCTCTAGAAAGTGTTCAACACTTGCACCCCTTATCAAATAAAAAAACCCGAACAGAAACTGCATATTGTGAAACATTATTTGAAATTATCACAGACTTTAAACATCATCCAGTGTCGATTAAAATAAAAACGTTCCCAATTGAAGACCCTTTCCCGTAGGCTGATTCAGACGGAATGGCTGTTCACATAA
The DNA here is from genome assembly GCA_019973935.1 of Trichonephila clavipes. Lineage (NCBI taxonomy): Eukaryota > Metazoa > Arthropoda > Arachnida > Araneae > Nephilidae > Trichonephila > Trichonephila clavipes. The sequence goes on from BMAU01006031.1 coordinate 104,047, forward strand.
AAGATACCGCGGGGAGTGAAATTAGAATCGCGTGATCACAGAAGTAGATCGAGATCTTGTCCGGGTTTTAAATTTTACGTAATGCTTGGTCATTCGCGGGGATGAAAAAAGCCTCCAGAAGTTAACGAAACCAGAAAAGGATCTCAATGCAGAAAGACATAATTCAGAACATTGCAGAGCATCTGGGCAGCATTTAAAAACATTCCAGTAACAAAATCATCAGCAGAGAGGTGTGTAGAAGCCCTAAGGAAGAGATGGCGAACCAATAGTACGCATGCCATTGATGACATGTGACGCAATATTTTGGGAACGCCTCCAATTATAATGGTTTGTATTTTAGTTCAAAATAGCAAAGTTCACCATTCAGTATTACGAGCAAACACGAGTGATTGGTCGTGGTGCGCGAGGCGGTGGGGAGCACTCTCGTTTACTATTGTCTTAAAATCCCAACATACGTTATTTGACATCTTAATTTGCAACAACAAAAGTCACCCTAATGTCATTTTAATTTGAATTACAACTAAAACATATCCAACACAATACACTTTACGAAGTAAAGAGTTTTTAGTATTTAGTTTTATTATTTTCCCAATAATCACAAATCAAAATTATTTGACGGCACATCTATACCGCGTTAAACATTACTATAAATAAAAAATTGGCACGTTGATTCATAAAATTTCACCGTTCCTGCCCTACGGTAATAATATAAAGATTATGTATGAGTATGAATAAAATATTTTTATGAAAATGAAGGTCATGTATTTTTTAACACATTTCACACATACCTTCAGCAATCATTTTTGTTTTGTCTGGAATTCCAACTTATTTTATGACACAAAGCAATTTTATGATTTTTCCATTGCATTGAGTTCCATTCAAAATACTTAAATTCTAATATAACTGTGTTTTTAATTAAGATTTTAACTTCCTACATTCTTTCTACAGTGACTCGTTTCATATATCTTATATGTGGATATCAACCTTAGCCTTCATCACATGCTTTATTGTTGCTTATTTTGGAAGCGTAATAGTCTCCTGTCTGGGAGGTAAGTATAGTATTAAATTATTCCTTCTACTCTAGTATTATTTTATGCTTCTACATAGTATTTCAAGCCAGCGCTTCTTAAGCTTTTGTTTGCTTAAGAATAATACGTTTAGGGAGAGTTAGAGATAAAATTAAATGAATGAACAAGTTATTTCTTTTCGTTTGCAAATAAAAATCATATATTGGTTGATTTAATTTTTTGAGTATTTACAGATGAAGTAAAAACAGCTGGTTTACATACTCTTGTCTCATAAGAATTAAATAGGAATATTAATTGTAGAATTATGAATGTAAAATAATATTCCTAAATAATTCATTTTTAATACTCCTAAAATAATTCATTTTTTCCATGGCGCCCAACATGGGGCGGATGTAATGATCGCTCCGCCACGTCCATTAGTGTGGGAGAGTCGGAAGGAAGATTAACCATATTTAAAATAACTTCTATTTATTTACTATTATGAACAACAACACAAATTCTATTAACCAAGCTAAGAGATGTACCAACGACTAAATAAGGAAAGGTAGATGAGATACGAGAAGTCTTAATATATCGGATATCTTACGTCCAGGCAATATACCTTCTAATTCCAAGTGACCTAATCAAATTTAATTACTAGTTGACAAATCGTCAATATTTAATATTACACTAATCAGCTACGAAATATTCACGTCTCACTTTCCATTTAATAAATCAATGCTATCCATTAGCAGTCTAACCTCACTCCTTCTAACTTGAAAGTTTAATCTTTATATACAAGTCTTAATCTACATACTCGCATCTTCTTCTTCAGGGGAAGGTTTATAATAGAATAAATTTTACAGACCCAATATTCCCCAAGAGAATTAGTTGAAAGAACGCGGATAGATCCGTCACAACTTGACTTGGAACCTGATCTTCAAGTTTATTTTATTTATTAAAGCAATAACTTTAAAATATTTTTCGCTACAATTATATGTATATTCTTATGTTTTCATTTAAAGGGAAGTCCAGAGAAGTACCTGGTATTTATCTGAGTCCAATTAGGACATTTTTTTTTAAAACGCAAAGCAATACAGAAGAAGAGAAATACAAGTATAGAGCAGTAAAAGCTGAAATTAAAGAAAAATCAGTTGAAGCAGGCTTCAGTTTGACTGTAAGTTCCCCGAATTAAACTTTTTTTATGAATAAAATGTTTAAACGTGCATGTTTTTTCCTAGAAGGCTCCAACTAAATTCAATGTTACAATTCTTTTCATTGGAAATATAAATATAATTCTGATTACTAAATTATTATTCTAGTTTTACAAAACAAACACCTTATCTATAATGTAAAAGAGCAATCTTGATGTTTTAGAATAAATTTTAAAAAAGGGAGCTGGAAATACTGAGCAAAAATTTTTTTAAAAAAGTCATTCGCGCGAAATCCCAAATTATTCTTTTTCTCAATTTAAGCGTTAAACTTATTTCTAAATTAAATCAATGTTTGATTTTTTTTTAAATATCTATATGTATTGAAATCCAAAATGTATATCTCTGCACTGTTAAAATATACAGAAAAATAAACAAACAATGATATGCACTTGTGTTTTTTTTATTTTCCATAATTAAAATATCAAAGTTTTTTTTTTAATGAAGTGTATACAAGAAGCGCAACGTTAAAGTATTGCAATATTCTCCTTTCAAAATGTCTTCACCTGAAGAACAAGAAAAAGATGTAGTTTCTTTTATAGAACTTAAAACTGCTACACAGATAGAACGTAAATTTCTTTTGTTGTGTTTTTGTTAATGCCACCTGCCTGACGGTGACACATAGAGGCCTACGAAATCCCCCTTGCGACAAAGGGCGAGACGTACGTCGTTAGTCGTAGCTTTGAGCACCCAGCAAGTAATTTGTCTCGATTCCACTCCATTTTTGAGGAAGAGCACCCTGGAGGTATTCAGGGGTCTCCCACCTTTCTTTCCCCTTCCACCAATCTTACGAGAGGACTTGCGATTCTATAGCTATTTAGTGTACCCCCTGCCGCAAAGGTCCTATACATTTACAAATATTCAGTTGTCCATCCAGTAAAAAGGTTAACGACGCTGACTATTGTGCCGTAGGGCCTGGGTTTGAATCCCGGTGAAGACATGGATGTTTGTAAATGTTTAATGCCTTCGCAGCATGGGGGTACTCTAAACAGCCGTCGAGCCGCAAGTCCCCTCGTGAGGTTAATGGAAGAGGATGAGAGGTGGGAGGCCCTGACCCTCCTCAGGGTGTTCTCCCTCAAAATTGGTGGAACCGAGCTAAATCGTACTGTCACCTGTATGGCGTTCAAGGCTAAGGCCAACGACAGACGTACATCTAGCCCCTTGCCATGATGAATTTCGTGGTCCTCGATCTGACAAATCGACAGTGATTAAGATCCTCAATGTATGTGAAAGGCATTAAAAATTTATCACGACAGGTTGTGAGCATATTGCTAATGTCAAACTCCGGCCATCTTACCTTCTCTTTATGGAATATGAGAAAAAAGTTGCTTAGGACACAATCTCCATTTCTTGACACTGGTAAGCCAAAAGACGAATTACAGTTTCCATCCAAACTGTTGATTCTGCAATGCTTCTTAGTAAAACGTGGTTAGAAATCACATATAGATAGATGTATTGCGCATTGCTAATGGCAATACTTTGAAATTAGGCAATAAAAATTGCAAAAAAATTCATATTTTATTAGTGGAATATAATAAATCACAAGTTTGTGTCATTGATTGTTTATTTTTTGTTCATGCCACTATTAATTTATTTTAAGCTTATAAAATTTTTAGAATTTTTTGGATAATATTTTGTAACCCGTTTTTTCTTCAAATTTGAGAAGAATTATATTTTCTAAAGTTAGTTAAACCTAAATAAACTAAATATAACAACATTTGAATTTTTTAAATGTTTTATATACGAAACCTGACCCGTCCTCTAAATAGGACACTGGTATAAAGGGATAAAATTTGCTCTTACATATTTTACTGTTTTCTTCAATGATGAAAAGTTGAATTTCCCTCTAATCTTGGTGGAAAGGTTGAAAGCAAGCCTCTAAAAGTGTTTTGTCACATATACGCAGCATGTTTTTGGTTTTCCCTTTGCAGCTCTCTCTTTAGCAAAGACTATTCTTCTCGCTTAAGTCAAAATTGACCATTACTCTCTTTACAGATGTCTTATTTTGCACCAGAAGGTACAGTCGAGATCCTAGGTCTACCTCTCGTTCTTATCACACTTCTTTTAGATAAACTATCGTTACAGCTCTTTGGAATTCCTTCAAGTTTAGGACTTCATCTTTGTTGAGAGTTTTGTGCGTTTACCATAGCCATATTCAATGAACGTATAAAAATGGGCCATTACTACTTGTTCCCACGAATTTTAATGGAACAAAGTCCAGCCAACCAGTCGTGGTGATCCTCATCACCCATATGTTTGTTGTAAGACTTTATCCTGTTTACTTCCTCACGTTAACTTTATCTTTGTGTCCTCATACCCGTCTCCAAATTTCATAAAACTATAATTAAGTATGTCAAACAAAGGTTTTACTTTAAAGGATCGATCCTGAGCATACTGACTTACTGTTCCATTGCCTACAAACTGTACACAAGATTACAACTTTCGCAAAAGATTTCGTAGCCTGACATTTTTCAACAGGGTAATGCCAAGGTTTTCAGCGTCTGACTAGTAATCACGTTCACAGGTATTTGAATGATGTCCAGTTAGAAGCGAAATTTCTTTAAAAGAACGTATTTCGTTTCCAGTGATCAAGAAATCGTCTTCGTTTTTTACATTATTTGTATATCGCACAATTTCTTTTACAATGAGATCATAAACTTCACTGGAATAAAATTGCTCAAAATGCTTTGATGGAGTTTTACTTCCAATGCGGTGACCATTTGATTGAGCAAATCATTTGTAGTTGATTCAGCCTGTAGTACCCATTTTATATATTGCGGTGATTTATTCTTTATCCAAGATGACTGATGTCTTTTAGATTTTTTTCTGTTCTTTGTTGTCGAAATAGTAAAGCTCTGTTCAGGCTCGAAACTATCTCAAATTCTAACCTCCAGATACCCAGAAACAATGTTTTCTGTAATCTCATGGGTATTTACTTCATTCTCTTCCCCTTCATCTTCTTTAGTTAGTTCACTGGCATCTGGTGGCAACACAGCAATTTCAACGTCAATCTCATCTGAATCGAAGCTATTTAATTATTATAATGTTTCCTCTAACTTCAGAAACCTTTTAACTGACATAACTCAGAGGTGAAACTCTAGAAGGGAAATTCATTTTTTTACTCCTATTTATTAAGAAAGAAAGAACGCGTGAATTGCATGTGTATCATCTCACTGTCCTATTTAGAGGACAGTTAAACAATAATGCGCTAAAAATAACCTAAGTAAAATATAACTCTAACCACCAGGATGATAAAGAGGGAGTACTATCACATAAAAAATGCCCCACCAAATGTACAAAGAAAACTGAAAAAGAATTATGCAACCGCAAAGCGATGATACAAATCATGCCCACTAATGCAGTGAATAGGCAAAATGTCCTTAGAGGAAGGAGAAGGGGAGAGACACATAACTCACGATAGAAGAAGCGAATACATATCCCTATATATTCCAAAGGACAAAATATTCGCAACATAAATATAATGAATTCCACATATTTTTCAGCTGTTAATAAATGTATGATGCATATCAAAAGTTTCAAATTTTTATAAACATGCCACTTTAAATATTTATATATATATGTGTGTAGAATAATTTATTTATTACCAAAAATCAATTTCTGTTCATTTTTAGAAGCTTATTGCACCTTTTACACTGTAAAACTCAAAGTGATGTATAACACAGAATATTTTATTTATATTTTCATACTTATTTAATTTTTTTCCTTTCATGCGATAAATTTAGCAAAATTTCGTTTTATTTTATGGTATTATATGAGAAAAACGGTAATTGCACATGAATCTCTTTTTTTTTTGCATTTTTTTTATATTATCAAAACAGTAATAAGAGTATGAAAGAAAACACTAATTTTGCAAATATTTCTTCTTAATATTGTTTTAACATTCCTTCTGATATTCAAGTATCTAGCCTTTTTGTGATGAAAAGTATAATGTAGGGTTTTTTTAACGTAAAATATATATATCTCTATATACACTTTTTATACTTCTATCTAATTGTATTTTTTACTTTATATTTATATTATTTTATTTAAATGTATTTATATGTTTACAAAAGTGTATGTAATAAACGAAACAATTAATTAACAATATTATGATAATGCATGATTATTCTTTTATTTTTTTCTTTATTCTTCCGCTTCATTTCAAATTTATAATACTTTTAGAACAAAAGAAATACAATTTTACAAACGTTTAAATAACGTCAGTATAGCACATATTTTACACTTCAATGGTATATATATATTTTTTTAAATTAAAATACGTTTTTCCTCCTTCCTTATTAAATTGATTAGAATAGCTATACAAGAAATAGTACTTTAAGTTTTTCACACAGTAAAAGCAATTAAATGATATGAAACAAGTAATAATTTTCTTGACTTTTTTTTTCAGCACAAAGCTCAAGGTGAAGCATATTTATGAGGAAATATTTCCGGATCAAGTCTTGCAAAACAACATAAAGGGAAAAGAAACAGGACCTTAATTGCTGAATATTTTGGAACATTGAAAAAATGAACAAATTTCTCTCTTATCACAAAATAATCCCATTAGATTCTATGAAACGGAAATACTGTTATAAATTTAATTCATACTTTGCATAGAATTAACAATTTATGCAAACAACAAATTATTTCTTATAAATCCATTAATATATTATAGTAATTTATATACGAGTATAATCGTGCATGCAAAAATGAAGTGACATTTAATCTAATTGACAAGAGCTCTAGGTCATTAATGAATCTCTTGTGTTTATCTCAGGAAAAGTTTCTTCGCGATTTATCTCCCTTCTCGGAACGTTTTTGAAACGAATGACTTTCGCACTTAAAATTTTTGTATTAGTTAGTAGACTTTTCGAATATTATTTGCCCAAGTCTCCAATTTAATAATTTCACATTGCAAACATTATAGTGGGCTATCATGGGGAATCAGAGCGAAGAAAATAAATTTTATCACTTTAAGAACGAATTATATTGTCTTACACCTCAATTCATGTTTAAAATTTCATCGTGAAATTGTTTACTTAAAAACTCATATGTATATAAATATCAATATACTCTCGATGTGTGTAAAAAATAAATAGCTAAACCATTAAAACCTCCCGATTTACTCTCCAATATTGACACGCTATAAATAATTTTTACACGGATGCTATAATTTCTTACAACAGTGTTTCTCAAAGTTTCGATATTTACGAGACCTTCAATCATAATTTTCATCGTGTCCCCTCCTCTTTGTATGTATTGAATTCAATAATACTATAGTTTAGCGCTTTGGCTACAATACAACTTTAACCTCTTAAATGCCACAGGTTGTGTATAAACGTCTCGCTCAGCCAAAGCATTATTTGCCCCGGACGCATATGTCTTTCCAAAGTGCAAACTTTTCTGTGCACAGCTATCCATATCATTATTTCGAAGGCTTTGCAATGCAATAAAAAAATCTTGACAGTGTTTGCGAAGGATTCATTTCAGAGGACTTCCTTACGTATTATTTTTCTCCCCCCTCCCCACGCAATACATCAGATACGTGCACGCACGTGCAAAATGGTGGAATTATGGAGCGAATCCCATAACCTTTAATTGGCTGTTAAGGGATTTATTATGGTATAAACCATTCATATTATTAAGATAAGTGTTAATTTTTTTAAAAATGTAATGTAAAATATGACAAGACCATGAGAGAGCGCTGATAGTTATTAAGCTTATTCTTAACTTAGTATTGTTAAATTCATTATAAAATAAATTGCGCAGTACTGACACATTTATAAGTGTATTATATCAGTGTAAATGTGTATATTATTTTTTGCTTTGTCAGGAAGTTAATTAATTTTTTCAGTAAGTTAATCTTTTGTTTTCGACTTTTCAGTATGCTCCCTATGGGGCGTGCCTCGTAGTTTGAGGAATGCTGCTTTAAAAGATGACATCCCAAACGTATTGTATTTAATACATCCGCGCGAGCTCCTTAAGCAACTGAAGCCCAATTTAAGACTTCTGTAAAGGACGTTGTACTACTATAGAATCTTTTTGATGTAGACACATGGCATGTAAACACGCAACTCGTCTGTAATCTATAGTCAACGGTCTATTGCAGTCCTTCTCAAACTTTTAATATACGCGACCCACTATACAATCATCATTTTCATCGCCCCTTCCCTTTATACAATAACAATGTATTGAATTCAATAATGCTATACTTTGGCACTAAAGCTACAATACGACTTTAACCTCTTATGTGCCACCGACCTCTACAAATGTCTCGCTCAACCAAAACATTAATTTCCTGAACGTGTATATACGTCTTTCCGAAGTTTTCTGCGCAGAGCTATCTATAAAATTATTCCGAAGGCTTTGGAATGCAGTAAAAGGACTTTGACAGTGTTTGCGTAGGATTTACTTATTTCAGAGGATTTTTACTTATTTATTCCTTTTCTCCTTCCCCTCACCCTAAAAAAACCCATCAAAATTTACTCATCTGGGTGGAAAACGGTGGCATTGGAAGCGAATCGCGCAACTTTATATCGGCAGTTAAGGAATTATTATAAACCGTACAAATTATCAAAATAATTGTTAATATAAGCTTATGGTGTCACTGATAACTATCAAACTTGCTCTTAACTTAGTATTGTTAAATTAATAATAAAATATACATTGTACAGTACTGATACATTTATAAGTGTATTATACCAGTGTAAATGTGTATTTTATATTTTAATATATCAGAAAGTACTTTGTTTCAGTATGTTTTTCACTAAATTAATAATTTTTCTAATAACCTTTTCTTTTCGACTTTCAATATGCTCGCACCCCCTCTTAGAATTATCACGCCCCCAGAGGGGGGCGCCCCACAGTTTTACAGACTCTGGTCTATTGGATAGTTAGCATCTTTGAAGATGGTTTCTGCTACAGTCAACGGTCTCAGATGCCAATGCGAACATCTCCTGCTTTAGAGTTCCGTTTGTCTCAAATCATATTAACTTAGAGAACATTTCCCAAACAAAAATACAGATACCACAGAATTATTTATTATTTGTAGAACCCGTATTCACTTGAAAAATGAGAGTATCCTGAAACGGCCATCGACATGATGTAACAAGTATCGTGATTTATTTTACCATGAATCTCTCTTTCATTGTTTCACGAATCATTCACAATATTCGTTTATCCACTGTATGTGTAAATAATTATTATGTATGGTTAAATGGGGAATATGAGAGGATATTTCATGTCTACTGCGTAGTTATATATACAACAGCATCACACACACACACACACATTCGAATAACAATGAATTAAATAACATCCAATTGAATTAACTTTTACAGACGTGTCTTGAGGTGCTCTCAAAATCATGACCATGTTGCACGTAGTGGTTCTGTTTTCAAGAGAAACCCAGTTTTTAAAATTAATAACAAATGTTAAAATTGTTAATCATGCAAAATATTTAGATGTAATAATTGTACTATGTGTGTGTGATAATTTCCTCTCCTGGTCCCTACATATTAATTACATTAAATATTAAGTTTATAAACTATCAACTCATTTCAATAGCGTCGCTAAAGTTAAATGTTATCACAACAATATTTTAAAATGTGGTACACTGTTTCAACTTATCTTCATTCTTTTATCATCATTTCTTACCTTTTTTGAATTTTTAAAATTTAAACGAACTTTTGGTGCCTTGTAATTATTTTATATTCCTGATTCTAATTTTAAAAAAACGTAAGCACACACAACTGGTAAAATCTGAAGTTTTGAACAAAATTATATATAAATTTATTTTTACAATAACAAGCCGAAGTATATAAATTTTTTATTACTTTGGAAAATCGGAAAAAAGAAACTTAAAATAGAGATGAAGAAAATGAAGAGAGGAACTCATAGTTATGATACAAAACGGGATGAAATGTATTTAAACTCGTGATGGCACCACTGAAAAAAAATTAGTTGAGGTTGCAGCGGAAATAAGAATTTTTATTATATGATGGTAAAACAGAAATAAAAAACAATGTTATAACGGCGAAAACAAAGTAAAAAGCTTAATGCTATCCCAGGAAAGAAAAAGTAAGGCATTGAAAAGTTTAGAAAATGACAAAAAAACCAAACGATATTTATTATAACTAATGGCAATTTTTGAAAATTTGCCATCAGAAGATAACTGAAGAATTTTTAAAATGCTTGTTTGTTAAACTCCATAGTATAATAATTTATTTGCTATAACTCTGAAATAAGAAATTTGTATCACTTTTCTTCTAAAATCATGAATATGTATCGCTGTCAATTTTTTTATTCATTTCCTGAGGAAAGAAATAAGAAATTAATTAGAAACTCACACAAAATATTCTATATTTTAAAAATTAAAATCGTCAGTGAATAACTTATAATACTTAATATATTATTTTAAGTATATTTACATTACTTTTAAAAATTATTGGTTTTATTATTTGATTTGATATTGAATTAAATTAAATTATTTATTAGTATGATGTTAATTTAATTTTTATTGGAAGCAAAACCATTGTACATATTAAAAATAATGTAGACTGTATTCGAACCTAATTTTTATTTGAATGATTGATTTATTTTCTTTAACATATTTGATTTATTAGTATTTCAGTAATTTTATTTCATTTACTCGCATTTCGTAATTACATTATTTAAATCTACCAAAAGACTACAAATGAAAATTGAAAATGGAAATTATTAGATTTCCAAGAAATATTGTTGTACTTTCTTTTTAATTATTAGCCTTCCTGAAAATACAGGAATTTTCATCAAAAACATAACTTTGTTTTTACTTTCACCAAATGATTTCTAAAGTAAGCTTTATTTGACTGTCGTTTGGTGTTAAGAAAGAAAAATTATGAATTAGATCGTTTCATCACCAGAGGGCACTGTGATCGTTTGCCGATTATAACGTGATTATCAAGTAAACAATAACATCTAATCGTATTACACTTAACTTACGTATTTCTTTATGACTGTAAAATTAAAATTCCTTAAATTCAAAATGCTTAGAAAATATATTTCAGACTGTTTTTAAAACTTTAAATATTATCGCCTTATTTGATAAAAAAAGTATTGAAAATAAAATTATGTTACTTACGTATTATTGCAATCAGTTGGCGACATTATATGAAACGAAGTACATGATTGCCGATTCAGCACATACGACTCGTGTGAATTCAGAGTCGTCAACCTGGCGAGTTGTCTTGAACGTTGACGATTGCTGTGATAATACGTGAGTACCGAAATAATTAAAAAGTACTCACATTTCAGTCGAAATGTCTTTGGAACATCTTTTGTTTCTGTGACTTCTAAGTTTTGGATCCATTTTTCAATTCCTACACTATTAGCTCACAATCTCTATATATTTATTTATTTGTTTGTTTATTTACTTATTTATCTTGATGGAATTTTCAATCGTTAATAAAATACATTTTAAAGCGCTCAATTGAGCTGAAATTTTTATATACATGATTATTTTGGATGACAATACAGTAATTTAATTATATTTAATAAGTATTAAGTGATTAAAACTAATTATTTAAAGAATTACAAATACAACCATGTTGGCATCATTTTTGGCGACTTCTGTCAAAACTTGAAAATGATTTTTTCTCATGTTTTAAAGCTTTCAGTTGAACTGAAATTGTATATACACGATCGTTTTGGATGACAATACGATACTTTTATGATAATTAATAAAAATTTATTACCATTTAATGTAGTTATTCTTCCATATGTATATACATATTTATATTAATTGTAACTATTTAATAAAAAGTACCATAAATAAAAATTTTCTTTGCTGATCTAAGTAGGAATTGACTTAAATTTTTTTATATTACTTCTCTCTCTCTCTCTCTTTTTAATAAATATGGATTCTTCTGTAGAAACCGAAAATCACTTTTCATTCTACAGTCATTATAGCAATTTATTACGCTCGGTAGTTTATTTGGTAATATGATAGTAGATGCAGACCCGAAAATGCCGCCAAAATACTCATTCGAATCAAATACGAATGAAAAACGTGGCTATTTGTTTAGTGCAGCATCATGTGATTATGACGTCCGATGAATCGAGCCCATTAGTGCGGTAAATGAAGTTATTCGAATAAATTACAATTTGATTTTTTTTATACATATGAATTTTAACGGAAAATTATTTTTTGAATTGCAACGGAAGATTTTACCGTCAGATTAGCCATCACGAAATGGTTTTCGCATTTTGGGACTTACCTCGTCCGCAAAGGCTTAGTTGTCAATATACAGCTCATCAGAAGTAAACAGAAATAGTTAAACACTTAGAAAAAAATCTGTTTCCAAGCGATAGTGATTTTTGTTTAATATTCCTGAATAAAACAGATTTTGTTTCTGAAAAGTTCAAAAAATAACATGCAAGCTTCATTTGTCTAAAAATCGTCTGAAATTATGAAGATTTAAAAAAAAATGTTAACCATGTGCGTGTTCGCAGAAATCAAAGAGAAATAATGGAAGAAGTAATGTTTCACTTTCATTATTTCTGTTAGTTCCTTAAAACTTGAGAAGTTCGCGCGCGCGTTTGACTTAGTAATCTTTTTTAACTTGTAATGAATAATTATGTGCGTCAAAAACATTCGTTAATATCAAGAATTTTTAAATTCGGTAAGAATATTAAAACCTCCATTTCTCAAATACTTTTCATTGTTAGTTTTAATAAATTTTATTTTACTTTGGAGTATGAATTCTTCATGTATTTTTGAGACTTTGTAACAATTAAAAAGTTATTAAAAGTGTTTAAAATATTTTCACTATTGTGATTACAGTAGTACAAAGTCGATATTGGGCACTTTTTTTAATTATTTCTTCTCCTTTCTTTTCTTCTCTAGTAAGTATTACAACATTTATCTATCAGAAAATGAATTTATTTTATGAGCTTCTCTCTCTCTCTCTCTCAAATGAAATTTACTATTATTAATTTTCTTATAATACTGTAATAAGAAATATATACTATAAAAAACTACAATGTATTAACTAGAAAGAAATTAAGAATTCGAGCTCATTCTAAGAGCTGAAAATTTTTCATTCTTAAATATCTGTGAAAATGAGATTTAAAAAGAATAGAAAAAAATCTCAGATTACACGCGCATTTTGTCCCGCTGCAAATCCGTTAAAAATTAATTAATCCAAAACTCATTAAAACGAACACCTCGAGACACCAAAACCATCTTTTTTTCAACCAAGCAATAGTCTTTTGCTATGAACATTTTTTTTTGTTCTTATCCCTGATAATTTATTCTGTTACAAGCTTTTGGTGGGGTTAGCATAAAGTGCTTTAATTTGGATCTCCTAGCAATAGGTTTTTCGAAAAGGTATTTTAAAAATATAGTTTTAAAAAACTAAAAAACACGCACACTTTTATAGTTAATCAGAATAAAAAGTAAAAAAAATATTTCTTAATATAAGAATAAAATTATTAACGAGAAAGATTAATGTCAATGAGGTAAAAGCGTGTAGTGATTGATATCAGTTGTGTGTGTGCGTGTTTTAGTTTCTTACTTGTTCTATTCCAAAATGCAAAGTTAGTGTAAAAATGTAGTACAAAGTACCCCTTGAAAGTCTTTTACCACTATGACATTAATTTTCCCGTTAATCATTTTATTCTTATATTAAATTATTTTTTTTACTTTTTAGTTCAATTCACTTTAAAAAAAGTGTGTTTCTTTAGTTTTTAAAACTATATTTTTAATTTTTTTAGTCCAATCTACAATAAAAGCATGTTTTTTTAAATATATTTTTAGCTATCATTTATTCATTGATGAACTAATCTGAAATGCGTCATTTTTTAGAATATGGAATACCTATTGACATCCTATCAGTGCGTCAATACGGCATGGTTTTCAAAATGTTAGATCAGCCAACTGAAGGAAATCTGGAAGGCTAAGTTTGAAATATTTAATTCGGAAAAAGGTATAAAGTCATTCATATGAGAACACATTTTTTATTGTATTTGTATTAATCATAGCGTTTTTGTCTTAGGGTTGTAACTTAATCTTTTAGTCGCCAAATCCGGAAATGAGAAATCGTTAACAATGAAGATCCTGATCAGGATAATGATACAAAATTATTCAATTGTACTGTCGTCGTCCTTGAAAAGTGTGCAAAATTTTGAATTAATCTGACCCTTTAAAATAGGTAAAAATTGAGTTCAAGATTCCGTTGCATACAAGTGAAACATATAAAAGCGTCTTAATTAAAAAGAAAATGTTCACTCAGATAATTTTAGAAAACCTGATATTAAAATTTCCTCGATATATTTTCCCTCTAATTCATGCCAAACATTTTGCAGTCAGTGATTTGGAGAAATCAGTTTTTTTACTGCTTTTTGCATTTTGTTATTATAAATTGTTTTTGCAATCTCTTATAATTTAGAATATTCAAGTTCTTATTAAGCCTTGAAATTAATAAACATTAAAGAGATAAAGCAAACTAATTGTTATATCCATTAGCTTAATAACTTTGGGAAACCATTTCTAATTAGGAAATTAGAGTGTTAAAAATATACTGAAATATTAGATACAAATATTTCATAGCTGGTAAGGTATTTAGCATTTCAAATCTTTTACTTTCATTAATTTTTAGTTAAAAAAATCTTTAAAAAAGAAATTTAACTTTTTTAAAAAAATTGTTAGTTGAAGCTCATGGGAAACAGTTCATTTGTATGATTAATTCTGTTTTATTATTTTGAAAATTTTGAAGAATCTGATTGATGATGTGCAAATTAAATTTTATTTATTTCGCATTTCCTTTTTCGACAAAACATTACTCAGATGAATGCTCGAAAGTTTCATATTTTTCTTAAACTTAATTTAATTGGTTTCCTACAAAAGAATTGTAGAAAGTTTTGTGATTACTTTTCGAAAAGGTTGTAGAAATCTCAGACACATAATTCGACTTTTAAAACTAAATTTAGGAAAAAATATAACACTTCTCTTTCATACTCTTAGTTGTAATTATTGTGGAAAACGTATTGACTGCATGTCTGAACAACATTTCAACTTATCTATGATTTGAAATTAAAAACTTTATTTCAAAACGGTTTTTTATTTTTCTGTCGAATTTCAGTAAGTCAGGGTTTCTCAAACTGCGGGGCGCACCCCCCTGAAGGGCATAATAACCTTAAGTGGGGGGGCGAACATATCGATAAGTTGAAAATAAAAAAAAGGTTCTTTAAAAAAGAATTATATAAATTTACTGAAAGGAAGAAAAACAAAATATACTACGCATTCTGTCAAAGTAAAAAATAAAATACAAAATTTTTACACTTTAAAAATATAAGTACTGCACAATGTATTTGATAATTAATTTATTAGTATTAAGTTAAGAAACAAGTTTAAAATTATTTCTATTTCCCACACACACACACCTGAGCTTGTCATTTTCAAAACTTAATACTTACCTTGATAATTTGTACGAATTATAATTAAGTTCGTATTGCAGTTTCGGTGTCTAAGTACATTATTAATGAATTCAATACATTGTTATTGCATGGGGGGCGATGAAAATTATGATTGAAAATTGGGTCGCCAATATTGAAAGTTTGAGAAGCACTGGAGTAAGTGTTTATTAACGTCACATTTAAAGTAACACAAGGACTATCGGTGATGTAATTTTGAACCTCGGTTAAGTGACGAGGATGACACCTGAGCCGGCACCCCACTCTCCTGACTTCCACATAACCCTCAACATTAGGTTTTAGAGCTACGGCAGTTCATCATCATCAGCCCTTCTGCATGGCGTTTCTTCTGTGGCATCAGGAAATCAAGACTTGACAACGTGGGCCTCGAGTTCGTAACCAGCATCACTAGGCTATCGTGGTCCTATCATATTCTATACAATCAATTAAAGATCTAAAATAAACATAGGAAAGTTATATCCACTTCTAATATGTTGTCAGTTTTACTTTTCTAGATAATAAATTTGTCATAAATAAAGAAGAAAACTCTATTGTCACATAAATTTTCCATAATAAAGATTCTTTAAAAGTATATGGTAGAGTATAAGAAACCACTCTGGGTCCTTATTTTTTTTGTATAATGGATAAAAATAATTTTAAGGGGACATGGTATGATTTACACTAAAATTTTTAATTTAAGGATTTTCAAAACTTTTTTGGTTGCCTCCTATGTGCGTATACTATGTAAAACAGATTTTATGCTCAAAATTTCATAAAAAGCTGCTAACCATTTAAATTTTTATGGAAAAACTTAATTGTGGAGTGATTTTAAAATGCTACTACTCCTACAAAAATTTACGTACGCGCATGAGATTGATTTACAAGTAAATCAAATCACGTATAAATGAAAGTTGGTATGAGTTTTGCGATAACATGATTGGTATTCGTAAAATACTTCTTTTTATGAATGCTTATTGAAAATTCCTTTAAAAAAGTATAAATTCTGAGTTCAATTATTTTTAAAAAAATAAGTATTGCTTTGATTCAAAAATGCATACCAACTTTTGTTACATGTACTATTAGCAATAGGTAAAAAATAATCAAAGCATTAGGAACAGTAGAAAAAAAAGTCTTTAACATTTTAATTTAAGACAAACTAGTTATTTTATCTTTCTGCTATAAATCCGTTTAAAGCTTTGATTTGCCATAGGAATATGAATAAAAACCAACATAAAAGCTATAATAATTCTGCGTTTTTTAAGTTTAGAACTTTCGAATTTTGTGAGGTTAAATAAATATATATAAATAATAATTTAGGCTAAAAAAATTAGATTTGATTTTTTTGACCAATTTTTATCAATTGAATCGTACTGTGTCCACTTAAAATGGCAATAAAATTTATTTCTAATACAACAAAAGTTTCAGTTAAAATATTTTATAAAACTTTATTTTGGGTAGCGTGATAAGCATTTTTGCTTATTTAAGTTTAATCGATTATTAGAAAGGTGTTCATATTGTCTTGTTACACTTGTCTCTAGCATATTTCACCGTTTTTATAATTCCAGCTGTTGAAAATCTAATTTCACTTTTGTCTTTAAAAATGTTGCACCTTTGATCAGGTCTAAAAATAAGAAGTTTTGGCATCATCCATGGGAATCACGCACTAAGAAATCCATTTTTAGAATATAAAAACTTGATAAAATACTGTTGAAATTCAATAGATGACAAAAAGGAAAGGGAGGAAAATGATGTAGAAAGCCTCACGTATCTTGAATTCCATTGAAAGAGTATTCTTCAAATTTTCCCAATATTTATTTTTTCGAGATTGACACCCCTTTTTTATAATTTATTTTGGTGTGGATCGAAAATTTTTTTCAAGATTTCAAAAACCCACCTGTGTGGAAAAAAGTTTTCAGATAAATAAATAAAGGGGGAAATATAATAAAAAAAACTAATTTTTATATTAAATACTGCCACAGGGAGGATTAAGTTTAGGTATTTGAGCTTTTTATGGTACTAAGTCAAAATAAATTTTTATTAAAATGAAACAGTGAGTTTGGTACTTTTCCACATTTATATTGCTACGAGAAGGCGCATACTAAGTAGTTATAAGAAAAAACATCAAATGCATTTAACAGCCCATCTTCTTTAGAATTTTTAAAAAAATAAGCCTACTCTTCTCTCTCTCTGACGAGAAATTACAGTGAACAATAAAGCCGAAGATGGAAAAAGTGGAGATTTCATTCGATGGTAAGAGGAGTTAAAGAGCTGGATTATGATATGTTGCAATGTTACATTGTACTATTCTCACTAACCAGTAATCATCACTTATGAATATTTAAAATGTAAAAAAGCAATCATTTCGAATCTAAAATCATTTAACCAAAATTAAATATTTTTTTCCGGAAATTGAGCACCTTTGTAAAAATATTAAGTTTTTAAATAACTTTTTAATTATTTTTCTAGTGATCTCCGTACCATAACATAGAACATCTTTTCCGTAGATATTCCGATAGATAGTAATTTTTTTCCCTCCCTGTAACCCTACGCGATCTATCCTAATGTTATATGCTTTCAAATACATTTAACATATATTTTATTTACTAAAACTTCACTCTAAATGTTATAAATATATAAAATTCATTTTTATTTCAAAAAGTAGTGATGGAGTATTGAATAGTTCCTCTAATATATAATCAAGAATATTCCTTAGGACAGAAGTCTCCAGACTAGGTTCCCTGGAACTTTAACTGAAATTCCACAGGTGACCACTATATTCTTAATCAAAGTGCCAGAATTTTAGTTAAATTTCAATTTTTATACAAGATTGAATGATTTGGTAGAATATTTTACAATTAATCACGATTTTGTTTCAACCAGAGAAGAATCCCATATCCATTTCTATATTTCAGTAAAAATTAGGATTTATCACTGTGAAAAACAAGAACAACCAATTGAACTACAGTCAGATTCTATGTTAAATTGTAGATACGATTGATTTTTGGTTAAAATATTTACGCGAAATAACCTCTGATTTCTGCTAAAGTTGTAACAACCTTAAGGCTGTCTTCGGTTAATGTTAAAGAATAGGACCCAAATTTGGAACATTTTTTCAGATATAAAAGGAATGAAAAATTAATGAGATATTCCGGTTTCACTATCCTTTAGAGAGCAGCATTTTTTGTCATACTTCCCATTTTAAACTAAGGGACAATCATTATTTTGTCGCCCAGCCAGTATGGTGGCTATGACCTTCGGCTTGTAACCGAATGGGCTCGGGCTCGAATCCCGAGTAAGACTTGGTTGTATCTTCTTCTTCGAGAGAAGTCGGTCTTTACGCCTGAAATGGATTTCCGTCTCGAAAGGAACAGCAGCGCACACTTCTTGTTATATGCTGGGACCATCGTTTGTAATAAAATCTGTATTCTTCTGTGGTTGTGTTATATGTTTCTGTTCGTCTATCTTTCGTATGTATCCCAGTAATAAACACACGACAACAACAATCATTATTTCCTGTATAAAATGTGTTTTGAGTTTTTTTCTCCTATACTGTAATGTTAAATGAGCTATACCTTCGCGTATTAAAACGAAAAAGAAAGTATTCATGGAATATTTTAAAATTTTTTAAAACACTATATTGTTAACAGACGTGTGAATTATAATATTGCAAATTTCCATGAAAATTCAGGCATTTTTCTGTCTGAAAATGTGCTTCGCGTTTAGATGAAGCTCTCGTACTTTTATCGAAGACAGCATTAATGTCCTTCACTGCAACATATTTGTGCAAAAAAATGTTTTCACCAATTCTGGAAGCAAAAAAAAAAAATGTTTAGAAATATATTGGATACTGAACATGAAATATATTTACAAATAACAATAGAACCCGACTTTATAATTATCAATATTATGTTAAAAAATTTTGAATAACAAATGCAATTATATTCTAGAAGCGGGAATGTGGTTCCCCAAAACACCTTACAGTTATTTTTAAAGATCCCTTGATTTGACGAAATTTGAAGATCACTGTTTTAAGAAATTGTTCTGATTATTAATATTTTATTACTCTGAAATCAGAACGTAATGTACTCATCAAAATAAATAAATTTCTTGTCCCCAAAAAAACGTTAAATGTCTTTGAAGTAAAAACAATTTACTCTAATGAAAATATTATATAATATTGAATTCTTTTAATGCAGCAAAAAATCAAATGCGACCTCTACAGACTTTCTCTTAATACCTGCAAATCGAATTCCTGCAGCTGTGCGTAACACCATGTAATCACCAACACCCCACGGAGACGCGATAGCTCTCCCACTGTTTTATGATCTCTTCCCATGATTATTACTCCGGTCCACTGCTCAGGTACTCGCTTCCCAGCTTCCACGCTCCTCTAATTACCATCATTCGTAGTTTGCACCTCCTTGTCCTAGCGATGAATAATGGCTGCACAGGCTGGCTTCCATGTAAATGCATTATGGTCTTCCAGAGATAAATGCATTTAATCTCGCCAAATGTTCCGATGATGAAGGATCGAGTCTGGCCATTCGAGAAACGAAACCCTCTTTGACGAAGTGAAGATCTGTTATTAAATTCTCCATTGCATGTATTGATTATAATGGAGAAATGGAGTTTACGATGTGAATCGTGCACTTTAGTCAGGAATATGTTACACTAAGGCTCCCATCATTTTGAACTCGCGAACGTAATGTTATTCTTGTGGAAGTTGTACTCTCCTCCTTTTAAACCAAGACTAGTGTATCGATTTGAATGCAATAAAATGCATACTTCGAAGCAGTAAATAATTCCTCAGGAATTAGACTTTTTCTCCGTTTTTTGGGAAATGTATTTATATATATGTGTCTGGTTTTTTTATTATTATTTTTATTTATTTATTTGTAGATGTTTAGATTTTTAAAACAATATTTTAGATATTTTCAAATATTGGGTGAGTGAGTGAATATTAACGTCGCACACTGTTTAGCTACAGGAGGGCTTTTGGCGACGAACCACATAATTTTGAACCATGGTCAAATGACGTGGACGAAACCTGAGCTGGCACCCTTCTCCTAATTACCACACCACACCAACGGGAAGACGTTTTGTGATATCCCCCTCGGGGGAATATCTCTTAGATTATCAGCGTGAGCTAGAGGTGTAGGATTAACGCAAGAACTAGAAGCATACATAATCTTAATATATCTTTATTAAGATTTTGAACTTAAGCCTTTAACAAATTAAATTATAATAATATATGTGAGAGAATCTACGGTGGCAAAACACAAATATATATATATATATATATATATATATATATATATATATATATATATATATATAATACCGAATTAACCTAACCCGGACCATTATCAATTACTAACTCGCCTAAACTCAACTAGAATACTATCACTGATCCTAATATTAAATAGACAATTCAACCTTGCCGTAGTTTGAGTAACGATCACAACAATCCTATATGAAGCCTTGTAAATACTCGAGTGCAGTGATATGCACCTTGACTCAATGGATCTCTATCACGTATAATTTCTATTCATCGCCACGTTAAGTTTTCCAAAACTTTTTACCGCTTGAACCCCGGATTATGTTTACATTCCACAAATTTCCACCCCGCTTTACTCTAACTTCTGACATTTAAAAGCTTCCTAATTTGCATCTTTCTTTCTCGCTTCACTTTTGGATTTGGTTGGAAAAGAGTTGCCATTAATTCTGGCTCCAAAGGACATGTTAAAGTAAAGACGCGTGAGCCCGTCACAGTTTGAGCTCTTGACAGATTTAACGTGCATCGCTTCCCCTTCACGGTGGGTCTTTAGTGGTAATGGGCTCGCACTCGTGACAAGGCCAGCCACGATCCGATACCTTGACCACTCGGCTACCACGGTCACAAAAAGAACGCCCGAACAGGGACACAAATATCGGAGGATAGTGCAATTCCAGAGAAAGAGTTATTTTTGTTTTTTAATGCATGGGATAGGTTTGAGAAATAAATCAGAATTTCAATAGGATTAACCCCTTAACTACCAAAGAAAAGTTTCAAGATTCCCCCCCTAGGGCCACCATTTTTTTCCATAGATGCGCGTTGTTAAGCGGTTTTTTGTAAAGAAAGCTTTTTTTACCTTAATATTGTTTACCTTCACTTTAAAAAGGAAAGAAAAGAAAAAGACAAAATATAATAAAATGAGATTGAAAGATTTAATCTCTAGAGTTACAATATAATAAAAAATAAAGTATAACTTCTATGTTCTGTGATATATCCTGAAACATGGTTGAACACATTAACCAGCATCACATACGGTGCACTCGTACAAAAATTAAAAAGCTCCTATTACACAAGGTAAGCAAAAATTACAGCAAATAAAGAATAGAAAGGTGCACACTCAAACGAAAAAAAAACATGAAAAACTGCTTAGCCATGAATTTCCTTAGCGTTAAAATATACCCTTCAAATCCCTTCCCCACCCCTTCTCCGAAATAAGTAAATTCTTTAGACTGCCAATGTTATTTTATTATATTCCAAAGCCGTAGGACTAGTTTTAAACTGAGCAGCACAATACAAAAAGTCCTCCTTTGAAAGGACGAGTATACACGTCCGGGGCACTAAACGCATCAGCTCAGCAGTACGTGTATACACGCCTGTGGCACGTAAGGCGTTGACAATGCGTTCGCGAATTGAACATGGCAAGTTGACGAGAGTCTTAACACAAGACTTTCCCTCATGCCATGAAAAATTTCCCTACTTAGTGTAGGTATGTTTAGATTTTTAAGGTAGATAGTAAAAAAAAATGTGTGTATATAAAGAATTTTATTGTCATTTTAATCTGAACTATTTAGCGTTAAAACATATCAAAATGGAATAGATATGAGACTAAAACACTGAAATCAACCGAAAATTTTGACAAATTTAACCCAAATTTTATCGCCTTGCATGTATGCTTACATCTGAATCAAGTTAATATATAATGATAAGAAAGTACTAAATATATATATATATATATATATATATATATATATATATATATATATATATATATATATATATATATACTAATTATTTAGGTGATATTATGTATAAGTGATAAAAACTTCAAAAGAAAATTTTGATCATTGTAACATATCTTAAGAATTGAGATCATTACCAGTAAAAGCAGGTTACAACGCTACCCTGCAAACAAGACCTAAAACTAAGCCCTAGTCAGACTTTTCACAATACTCGTAATATTTACTCGATCCCGAAATTAACCCTTAATTAAGAATGTCAACCGGATGTTGCAGAATAATCAATCGGAATTCAGATACAATTCAGGGGTATATTTGATACTTAACGAATATGAATGTTCAGAATCTCCGGTATTCAATACACCATTTGTTTCAACGGTCATTAGCACTTCATTAAATAATACATTTAAATTGAATAAATATTGATTGTCGGTAAGATAAAAAGAAGAAAATTATTCCGTTGAGTAAAATAAAAAATTGATAAGATTCCAAGTGTAAGAATCATATTGCTTTCTGGTAAAAAAAATGGATCTTCGGAAGGCTCAAAAATCAATATAAGAGTAAGATAATCTCAGTCAATAGGTAAACGAAGAAAGTCTAAAAAGTGTAAGTTTGAATCAGATACTGGCAACTATTTTCTTCCTATGTTAGAAGACATCACTTGTGAAGGATTTCTGATAGAAGATTAAAATTTATAATTGCACGAAGGGCTGACGTCCAAGCATTCGTTCTTACAGTGAAATCACAGTCAGACAAAATACCAAAATGCAAGTGGATTACCTGTTCTGTGGTGACCTTCTTAAGGTATCCGACTACGTTCGGAACCTTAATTTTAAAAAAGCGCATAAATGGATAATTTTCATGATATTTAGTGTCACTTAGATTAGAATACATGTATAAAATTGTTTTAAGGACATTTTGACAAAAAAAATATTTAAATACAATATTTCGGCAAAAAATTAACTTAGAATAACCTTTTTTCAAAATGTTCTACTTTTGTGAAAAATAGTTCTATTATAATAATATTTTGCCTGTATATAGCTCAAACCTTTATACAGAGGCTCAACTAGGAGTTTTGAGAAATTCACATTATTTTCAGAGTTATAACCCATTGAAATAGATATCGGCATTTTTTTCTTAAAATTATCCCCTCGTAAAACATGGATAAAAACCCACTTCTAAGTTATATATTTCAAATATTCTTGTTGAGCCTCTGTACAGAGGTCTGAGCTATATACAGGCAAGATATTATAATAACAGAAGCATTTTTCACAGAACAAGAATATTTTGAAATTTGGTCATTCTATGTTCATTTTTTGTCAAAATATTTTACTTAAATAATTTTTTACTGTAATACTATTCTTAAAACAATTTTATATACATTTTCTAATCTAAGTGACACTAAATATCATAAATATTATCCAGTTATACGCTTTTTCAAAATCATGGTTCCTAACGTAGTCAGATACCTTAAAGACGCTTCAAAAAAGTACGACATAGCTGTATTTTAATGAATGCAAATTTTTGACATTAATACATAAATGAATATTGTTATGAATTTTGTGTAAAATAGTGTAAATAATTTGTATTTGGATGTGTAAAGCCTTTATATTAATCCAAATTATATTGAATTTACGCGCGTTACAATTGTAATATTCACAAATAACGCCGTCCTTTCGTTATAGTGTTAGTTATTCAATGAGAACTTGTCGAAATCCTGGCGATAGTGCCGGGTTGTCATCATTTTTGGTGAATGAGATTTATTCTGCGAATATTGCTGTTGAATCTTGTATTTCAAGGACTGTTTTCTCGACAATAAATTCTCAACGCTCTTAAAGAACTGCCTTGTTCTTTGCGGCAGATATGTATAAAATCCTCGAAACCCAATCAACGTAACAATACTATTCTTAAACATAAATAATCTGTAAATTATTAAGAATGAAAAGAGTAAAAGATTAACTAAGAAGAAAATATATCTAAGGAAAACCCCCTTTGCGGCAAAAAAAAAAATATGAGACCAGATCTTATTTTTGAGGAAACACTGAATGAGTACGTGTGTGTGTATAGATACACGTGTATATGTGTGTGTATATTTGTATATATAATGTATTGTAACGTAGATCTGGTTTCCAGGACTTAATGCAATTAAGTCATAAAGAACAGGACATTTCTTCAAGAGAGATGGAAACTTTTTTTTGTAGAAAAACAATCATTGAAATACAGGATGCAGCAGTGAAATTCGTAAAATAAACACCAGAAGGTCTTCACATTTTCTACAACACTCAGACCCAACTATCAGCGTCTAAAATACAAGTGTGTTAAAGATTATTCACGATCTTCTATTCAAACAGCCGAAGTATTTCCAAATCGCTGGTCGACTTTTATCGTCTCTGCACGGATTTTTCTCTAAAAATCCGCTTACGTTATAGATTAGGATATTAGTTGAGTATTCCATTTATTTCCAGAGGCATCCATATAATAGCCAAAATGGTGGCCAAAAATGATGCCATCTTGGCTCTTTCGCCAAGTTTCCACAGAATCGCCATTATGGATGTAACGAGCAGTGTTGCTTTCGCATAATACTATTTTGGCATAAAATGAATACAACAGAGAGTAATATCAAAGTATTATATATCCAGATATAAATTATTTACACTATTTTAAACATCCATTACACAAAAAATTCGAAACAATATATAAATAATATATTTCAAAAAGTCAGATTTATATTTTCAATTTAAAAAATGAGCTCTGAATGCAAAATGTACGTGTTTAATTTCCTGAGTTGGATTTTTTTTTAAATATTTGGAAGAATTTCATTGAAAGTAAATTACTAAAAATTTAAAATTTCAGGAGTTTGCGGATTGGGCGATAATTAATAGTAAAAAATTTTGTGTTTTAAAAATTTTAAAAAACAGATAGTAAGATATAATATCTGTTAAAAAAATAATACTCATCTGTATTAAAATTCTAAAAAAAATGAAAAAATCTAAGAAAAGGTGAAATTTTTTTAAAAAAAATGCATACGCAACCGTTTTTATCTTGCAAATTTTCATTTTATCAAAAGTTGTTTATTTAATAGAAGTGTTACCGTTAAAGTGTGAAATCCGTTATTTCATAGAATAACTAGGCATTTCATGAAATAGCTAGACAAGTCCGGTAAAATTTATAAAATTATTGAATTCTGCGATTTAACTAGGCATTCTATAGAATAACAATTACTTGATCGTTAAAGTATGAAATACGGCAATCAAAAGTTCTTTGAACCGATTCTAGATGCTTTGGGAAAGATTTTTCCAATTTTGATCTAGAGATGGCTGAATAAAACAATTGTACTGTAGATATCAGTTCAGTATACGTCAGAGAAAATTAATTTCCATTGAAGAAGTTCCAAATATCGACATAACGCTTCGATGTGCTCCAATAGTTCTTTGCTGAGGTAGTGGACAGAGATTTAAAAAGTACTCATGTAAAAAAATGTATAGAAGTAAAAGGCATGCTTGTGTTTCTAAAAATAATAAGCAGTGCAATCCAAAGTGTCATCACATCAATACTTGCTTTAATAAATAATGAAAAGCAAAATAAAGGTATCTCATAAAATTTTAATTAATATTCCCTTAAATTTTTGTTTTAAAAAGTTTACCCAATGTTTTTATGAAGCAGCAATTTTTCTTCTCAGCATGTATTTTTGTTGATAATATTTAAATATAATCTATTTTTGCAACACGCACACATATTTTTTGTTCCCCTTTCTGTTTAACTAATGTTATCAATATGAACAATAATAAATTATATCATCTGCTTTCCCTTGTTATTTATCAATTATTCATCCGCAAAAGGGATAAAATGTATTTTTGGAGAAATTTTAGCTATTTATCCTCAATTAATTTTTATAAAATATCTTTGAAAGTCTTTATTTTTCCCTTTAACGGTTTATCCTTAGTCATTTCGTAGAATACCTAGTTATTTCATAGAACAACTTGGCACAGTATGAAAATTTTCACAATTGCGAAATTTTAGGTACAGTGTGAACTTTTTTACAATGAAATACAGTATGAAGTATATAATAGATGAAGTTTTCCATTTATTATATACTTTAACTGACTTGCCAAGTTATTTGATGAAATACCTAGCTATTCTATGAAATAACTGAATAATACACTTTAACGGTAACAGAAGAGTCTTTAGAGAAACACTATCAATTATTTTCTTAAAAAATTCTTCTTTAAATAAAATTTCACAAAATTTTAAACACTTGCGATGGTAATAGATACCGATAGAAGTGAAAAATAAGGTCGCATTTTATTTTCATCAACTTATCTTGCAGTTTTTCTTATGTGTTCATTTCACAACCACGATAATCTTTCAAACGGAAATAATTTATAAGAGGTGTCAGAAACACTTGGCGTTGTCAGGACTTTATCCACTTAAAGAAAATAAATGAGGTTCTTCAGTCTCGCAGTTTATTGGGACTTTGATAAATATCAAATCACAGTTCCTATCTAGTGAATCTCATATTTTCTCTTATATTTTCATAGAAAAAAATTCAACAAAAAGATTATTGCCCAAAGATAAGCAAACTGTTATTATTTTAACTAATTATCATGATCTGAATAGTTTCGAAAGGATAAGTATATTTGAAGGTATTTTCAATCTGCTTGAAATTTTTTAACTCGCGGGGTTTAAACATATTGTAATTTTGCTACATAAAAGCCTGCTATTGTATTAAGTCTTAACTAATTTTTTGATACTCGTTAGTTAGGTCATCTAAAACTATATAAAAAGTGCTGCTAGTAGATGCCTAACTAGAAATGTATATTTTGTATCTATCCCCATACTTCTACATTTTTAGTAAGAAATATACGTTTTGCGTGAATGCATTTCGTATTTTGTGTGGATGTAAAAAAATTTTTTACTAGACATCACATAAATTAGTATAGCAAAGAGAAGATACCCCCCTGTACGCCTAATGGTGGACCAAATCCCATTGCACAAATTATTACACAACTGTTCATACTCATTGCTCAAATTGTAAAACAGAAATTTGCACATGTTATGAAGTTCTACTTTTTTAAGGTATCCGACTACCTTCGGAACCGTGATTTTAAAAAAGCGCCTAAATGGATAATTTTCATGATATTTAGTGTCCCTTAGATTAAAATACATGTATAAAATTGTTTTAAGGACATTTTGACAAAAACGAATTATTTAAACACAATATTTCGGCAAAAATTAACTTAATATGATCTTTTTCAAAATGTTCTCCTTTTGTGAAAAACGCTTCTATTATAATAATATTTTGCCTGTATACAGCTCAGAGCTCTGTACAGAGGCTCATCTATGATTTTTGAAAAATTCACATTATTTTCAAAGTTACAACCCATTGAAATAATTATCGGCGTTTTCTTCTTAAAATGTCTCCCCTCTGTTGTCGTAAATCATGGATAAACCCACTTACTTCTAAGTTACATATTTCAAAAATTCTAGTTGAGCTTCTGTACAGAGGTCTGAGCTATACACAGGCGAAATATTATTATAATAGAAGCATTTTTCACAAAAGGAGAATATTTTGAAGATGTGTCATTATATGTTCATTTTTTGTCAAAATAGTGTACTTAAATAAATTGTATTGTAATACTATTTTTAAAACAATTTTATATACATTTTCTTATCTAAGTGACACCAAATATCATAAATATTAACCATTTATACGCTTTTGCAAAATCACGGTTCCAAACGTAGTCGCATACCTTAATATATTGGAAGTAGGAAAAAAATAATAATTTTCAAGTCTTCATTTCGCATTTTAATTTGTACTTCCGTCTAGTGCTTCTTCAAAAATAAAGCTCTTAATCACCTTTTCCTTTAAATTACACTGAATTTTTATTCCCTCTATTGCAATATATAGAATATATTGTTCTTAACACTTCTCTTCAGTTAAATTCAACTTACTAATCCTACCATAAGTTTAAATAAATTTATTACAACATCACAAAGAACTTTTTTATGTACATATATTGTTTTGTGCAATTAATGTTTTATCTTCTATTGTAATTATTGTTTCTTCTTAAAATGTGTAAATAATTTATATATATTTGGATTTTTAATACGTTGATTTTATTTTCTGTTGTATGTATTTTATGATAAAAAAATGTATTATTCGCACGCAAGGCCGTTTCTTACATTATAATGATGTTTCAATGGAAACTCGGCTAAATATTAACGATATAGCCAATTTGGTATCTTATTTGGCGTATAAATTTTGTACTGCTTCGCGAAAAAATATTTATTTATATACAGAGAGATAATGTCGTGAAGATAGTTTTATTCAGGAAACTCAATGAACACTAATTTTAAAATTTTTTTCGAAATAAAATTCCTTGTCTTAAGGTAAAATCGTAGTGTCATATTCTTGCACATAACAAGTACCTTATTTTCTAATACAGAGCCCTAAAAAGAGAAATATACGTTGATATTAAAACCTATTTGTTAACCGAAATAAACAAAATTCAAAATCTGAAAAAATATTACTGTGGTACATGTTATTCAGATCGATGCTTAAATAACTCTTAAAATTAATAGCTCAATCTTCATAATTTATTTTTAAAGATTTTGTGACATTATAAATCATTATAAACTCTGTGAGAATTCAAATTTAGAGCTTCGTCTGCAAAACAAATTCAAAACAATTTCTCAGGAAATATGCTTGTTTCAGATTTCATATTGAGAGAAATTCAGAAAATCCTCATTTACTCAAATTGATAAGAACTATACTTTGGAATACACATTCTGAAGAAATTAATAAAATAAAATAAATTTGTGAATTTCTGTTGTAACCGTTAATACACAGAATAACACGAAACAAACTTAACAAGTTGCTCTTTAACTATAAGCAGTATTTTTTTAAAATTATTCATTGATCCAATTTAGAATAGACACCAAATAACAGCACAAAAATTTTGTAAAAGTCACAAATTTTCTAAGGTTATGGATAAGTAATAATTACTGAAACAAATTACTACCTAAAAATAATAGGCACTTATGTAGAAAAAATGTGTAAAAAGCTTAATAATAATTTAAATAATTTTTGTGCAATATATTGAATCTCAAACATGGAACTAATTTAACTAATTTTAAAAGCATTACTATTGTTTTCTGTTCATTTAGAATTTGGCGTCCTTAAAAGGCTTACAAAAAAGTATTTTCTTAAAGAAATCAGAAAGGGAAAGGATTTATTTCAGATATTATTCACTTCATTTCACTTCATATAATTGAATAATTAATCCGACAGCTCATTTATGCAAGAAATAATTTTAATAATGAGTTCTCAAGGATATTTTCGAAGAATTATCTTCACATAAAAAAATGTACCTATTCCTTCTGCAATATTTCTTTCGAGCTCGAAGAAAAGAATTTAAACTTCAATCATTTCTGTGGTAATTCTTCCAGAAAATCTTAGAACTTAGAACATATTCTCATCGAAATGAAAAATTAAAATAAGTTCTAAATGGACAGCTTTTAAACATTTCTGTTTTCTTTCCTGTAATTGCTTTCAAAATACTTGAAACAATGTATTTTTTTTCTTTGTAGTTGTATTGAAAATGATACTTTATGTAAAGATATTTTCTTCAAATGCAGGTAATTAGAATGACTAATATTTTTGTTCCTTTGTTGTTAAAGATCTAACCTATTTATAAAAAGTATAGCTAATTAATTTAGGATAACAAATTGGTTTTAATCCTCTTTAGTCAACATTTCTCAAACTGCGGGGTGCGCCCCCTAGGGGGCTTGATAACCCTACAAGGGGACGAGAGTATACTGAAAAGACGAAAACAAGAGATTATTTAAAAAAAATTATTAATTTACTGAAAGGAAGCTAAACCAAACACAATCTGACACATTAAAAAATAAAATTCATATTTGTACTGATAATAATATACTTATAAATATACCAGTACTGCACAATGTATTTGAGTATTAATTCATCAACACTAAGTTAAGAACAAGTTTAATAATTACTAGTGACCCCCCATGGTATTGTCATGTACAAAATTCAATATATGTATCTAATAATTTATATGGTCTAAAATTAAAGTCGTATTGTAGTTTTATCAAGGTACATTATTATTGCATTCGGTATATTGTTATTGGTGCGATGAAAAACATGATTGAAAATCGGGTCGCAAATATTAAAAGTTTGAGAAGCACTGACTTCAATGATTATTTCTTCAAATTGTAAGCGAACCTTGTAACAAATGAATATCATACATTATTACTAACCGTTACCCTCCTACTTATGCGTATTTCATGGCGTTCTATGACTAAATTCTGTTACTAGGTTATTGAAATTTAACTCCTCACTTAAAGCTTTTATTTGTATTGAGAAAAACTTTTTATAGCCCCACCTCTTGAATTAAAAAGAACAGGAATTATCCATAAAGACGGAAGTATAATTATCTTTAAATCCCCCCATAATCTGTTCCCCAAAGTTCATCTGTATAAAACACATTTTAACGGATCTCTGCTCAACAAAAGGGATATACTTACTAAATTTCTAACCTGTCAATTTAACACTTCAAAAACCGATTTTTTTAATCCCGGAGTCCCTTTGGGAGTCTGTTTCAGCAAAACCATTCTCAGACGACATCTGCTGAACAAAAGAATAATACTTACCAAATTTCTAGACTGCAGTTCTTATAGTTCTAAAATGGGAATTTTTATCTGTAACGTCCCTTTGATTCATCGCAACTCCCTTGAGAATCAATTTCTCTAAGAGTGGTACTTAGTGGATCTCTACTCTGTAAAAAGGAACATGTTACAGACATTTTGAAGTCTGTAGGTCAAATAGCTGAAAAATGGGAATTATATCCGTAATGCCCCCTTAACCTGTAGCAAACCCGTTTAAAGTCAATTTTTATAAAATCCGTTCTTATCGGATCTCTACTCAATAAAAAAAAGAAGCATAGAAAATTTAACGATTGTATGCTTAACACTTGAAACACAGGAGTTTTATCAATAACGCGCCCATAACCCTTCTTAACTCGCTAAGACAGTCGATTTCTGTAAAGCCCGTTTTTAAAAAATGTATACTCAATAATGAAGTATACTTGCCAAATTTCAAGTCTATAAGATTAATATTTCAAAAACGGAAATTTTTATCAATACAAGTTTTTAAAACCTCGCAACCCTGACTTGAGAGAGATTCGATTTACACAAAACCCTTTCTTAACGGATCTCTACTCAACAATATAAACATGCTTACCAATTTTCAACTCTGCACGTCTAAAAGTTCAAGTTTTAAGGAATATTTTTTTTACCCCAAATGTTCCTAAAAATGCATTAATTTTATTGCATATAACTAAGCATAACATTTAACAGAATGAGAAAATGGAAGATTTTTAAGTTTTTACCTTCTTTTTTTTCATTTTATAAAAGTGAAACACAAGAGCCCCTGAATGTTTGCTTTTTATAAATGCATACTATGAGGAACAATCCATAGGTCTTAAAAGAATTTATCTCATAATTACAAAAATTCCAAGCTTGTACCTCTTTTCCAAAGGTGTGTGTGTGTTTCAAGCAGGGTACAGTACTAAGTCTTACATTTCAATAAACGCATAGATAATATCGGCTTCCTTGAATTATCTTTACATTCTCCTTTCTTCTTAAACAACAAAGTGAGCATTGCCTTGCACCAATCCCTATTCCTTATCAAATATTTTCAAGAGTCTAAATTCCTCCCTTCAATGAAAAACTCCCACCTTCACTACAAAGAATATCCCAGATGAGAAGTACTTCAGTAGCATGGACAAAAAAAAACTGCATCCTTCAAAGCACTAACACCAATAATCTCAACATAATTATTTAAAATATACGCAAGTCGAAGATTGAAAGAATAAACTGACAATGTGCATACAGTGCACGGACAAACCGGTTGTGGCTAGCTTTCGGTAGCCCGTGCAGTGTTTGGGCAAATCAGGTTTAAGAGGTTAACTCATCTAGGGAGTAGATTACCGCAAAACTTATCCTTAGCAGATCTCTACTTAACTGAAGAAATATTCTATCCAAATTCCAAGTCTGTAGGCCTAATAGTTCCTAAGATCTCGTGATGAGTGAAAGAATGAGTGAATCGCTTTTCTCATTTATATATTAGGTTAGGGAAAAAGAAATCCATTATTTTTGCATGAAAATCAAGACTTTATTTAACATGCTTCCTATTATCCGATTTGGGTCAAATATACACCGTATAATTTATTGTGATTTTAAAGATAGCCTCATAATGCCTCTTTCAAAGAAGTCTTGGTCCTCTTATTGGCGAAAACATCTAGTAATTGATTTTCACATTCTTCTCTTGATCCCGATTTCTTTTCCCACATGAAGTTTTGCAATGCGTGAAAAAGGTGGTAATCGCTTGTGCCAGGTTCAGACTATGTGGTGGAGGCTTTAAAACTTTACAAACAATCTCCCAGAGGTTCTGGCGAGTCACTACAGAAGTGTATGGCCTAGCGTTGTTCTGATGGAACACAATGCCTCTTCTGTTGGCCATTTCTGGTCAATCGCTAGCTTCAAACGGTCCAGTTTTTGACAGTAAAGATCTGAATTTAGTGTTTGGCCATGCGAAGCAACTCCTAATAAATTATTCCTTTCCAGTCCATCCAAATACACAGTAGAACCTTCATGGCCATTAGTCCTGTTTTGGCCACCGTTTGAGCTGCTTCATCGCACTTTGACCATGATTGTTTTCACACAATATTGTAGTATGTGACCCATTTATCATCCCCAATTACCATCCGCATAAGAAATGGGTCGATTTCATTCCGTTTGGCTAAGGTTTCGCAGATGGAAATTCGATCCATCATGTTTTATGGTTTTAATTGCTGTGACACCCAGACATGGAGCTTCTTTTCGAATCCAACTTTGCGCAAATGGCTTAAAACTATTTTATGGTCAATCTTTAGCTCCTGGGAGATACTACAATTACTAACATGCTCATCAACTTCAATTATTTCTGTGATTTTCGACGATGGGCTGCCTGTGCGAGGTGCATAATTAACATCAAAAATACCTGAGCGGAATCGACGAAACTAAAATTGCACGTAATTAGCTGTTACAGAATTGGGACCATAAACACCATTTGCAATTTCAGCCACCTGGCTTGCAATTTCGCCTTTATCAAAGAAAAACTGTAAAAAGAACCGAATTTTCTCTTTGTTGACTCCCATTTTTAACACCCTGTAACTCACAACTGAATGGATCAGACAAAAAAAATGCAAAATAATTTATTAAGCGTGAAAGGTCATCTTCACAAAGAGCATAAATTTGAAATTGTTTGATCAATACTTCACGAGATATCGACATTACAGCTATCTACCGAAAAAATAATGGATTTCTTTTTCCCCAACTTAATATATTTGAAATATATAATTCCCAGTATAATATCTTAATTCTCCACTTAAAATTTATCATTTATTTTTTCCTTAAAAAAACATATTTTGTTAGGAACATAAAGCAAATAACAAGCCCATGGATCTTTTAAAGTAAACAAAATAACCATGCGAAATGCTTTAAAATTCTTATATCTATTCACATTGCTTAGATCATTGTTTTTCAAACTTTCAATACTTGCGACCCTATTTTCAATCATAATTTTAATCACGCCTCCCTCCCATACAATAGCAATGCATTGAATGCAACAAAAATGTAGTTGGACGCTAAAGCTACAATACGACTTTAATTATAAACCATCCAAATTTTCAAGATAAGTATTAAATTTTGTACATGAGAAAAGCGCATGGGAGGTTCTAGCGGTTATGAAACTTATTTTTGATTTAGTATTGATAAATTAATCATCAAAAACATTGCGTAGTACTAATACATTTATAAGTAATTATATCAGTTTAAATGTGTACTTAAATTTTTTATTATGTAAAATTGTATTTTGTTTTGCTTCCTTTCAGTAAATTAATACTTATTTTAAATTTTTACTTTCGAATTTTCAATATGCTCGAGCCGCCCGCATAGGGATATCAAGCCCCACAGTTTGAGAAACACTGGCTTAGATCTTCTATTTCGAAGCCTATCTAATAATATTTACTCAGGATAAGCTGTATATTGATTCTCCTGATATATTTTGGATGAATTGCATTTATTATTGAAACAAATGTGTATAACATCTTTTGGGAGACAAATGAGCAAAATCTTCCGAAAAGTGCAACGAGGAAGGACTGATTTATATCAGTCAAAAGGATACCAAATGTGTTTGCTGTCCTTACTAACTTCTATTATTAGGACTGTTAAATATTTATTAATGACTTTGCCTTTGAGATTCAAAATGGAATATCACTAACCAGCCCAAAGTATCATTTGTTATTTGAAAATGCGCTACAATTTCAAGTCGCATTTAGCAATGAGACAAATAAGCGTAAAGTGGATTTAAATTTTGCAGAACATATCCATTTTCAATAATTACTTAATACTTACAATACTTAATAGGTCTCGAAAAGGGATGTACTTTATATATTTTAGTGTATTTAATTTATATACTAAATATTTTAGTGTATAAACAAACAGGAGTTGGGGGAGTTCTGAATAATTTTCAGGAAAATTATTCAAAACTCCTCCTTGAATTCCTGTTAAACATAAGATAATTGCCGATGCTTTGATAGTTTTCTCTTTAATTTTCATCATAAGTTATTTTCTTCTAAACCTGAAATGTTGGGAATATGAAATCCCATTCACATTTCCTAAGAGCTCACAGGACTCTTAACAACTATTCGTGCTCACGAAAAAACATCCTTCTTCAAACCAATGTAACTTAACATTGAAACAAAACAGTAATTTGAAATTTTTGCCACATAATAATCATATACATTTACAATATGTTTCAAATTTTCAGAGAATTTGAGAAAAAATTTAAAAAGTTATAAAGATATAAAAACTGGACAATTTTTCAAAAATATGAAAATTAGTACTTAACACCGCGCAGGATTCTGAAGTACAAAATTGATCAAAATTTACAAAATTACTCTTACTTGGTGTAAAAATGTTCACTTTTGAAGTTATACAAACTTTAAAGGAATTTAGAGGGAAAAAATGTGTTTTAAATACAATTATAACGAAAATCTTAAATTTTTAAGAAAAAAATAAATTTAAATTCAAATAAAAAAATTCTATTAATTTTTTTTTTAAAAAATTGATGTATAAGTTATGAAGAGACTTATTTTAAACGCGCGTATAAAATTTCAAATTGATATCATAAATAGTTTATGAGAAATCCTGCACGGAATCTAAAATTGTTTGGTTTGCGAAAAATGGTTAAATATAAGAAAGAGATAGGGTTTTCGTTTAAATTTCACTCTACATATATCTCAATAACTTCGGAAGTTTTCACAGTATCAACACAATTTTGGTACCAAAATAATCAGAAATATTGAGGCTTTAACATATATTTTATTCAAAACATTGAAAAATTTGCAATTTAAGAGCCCTGTATGGATTTAACAATACTAAAGTTAATTCAATGAAGTCAACTCTCCAAATCGAAAACTCGAAAATATGCCTTTATCATGTGAGTCACGTCGAAAATACATTTTCTTTCCATATCAAACTTTTATCACAGTACCATAATTGGAGAGGGGAAACAAAAGAAAATTTAAAACTAACATACATTTCAAAACTTATTTTATGTGGTATTTTTCATTCATAGAGTTGATGAATTTATTGATTATATGTAGGGTGACGCCGAATTTGACCAACAGATTCAGAGAGGTGATAATAGGCAGCATAGAGATGACAAATCAACATAGAACATGGGGCCGCAAACCAAGTTTATTCGTTTGAAAATCGCGATAATAGAAGTCGTCGAGAGGACCCAGGCGAGGGGAGAGGGCCAAACGTATGAGAGGATTTGTAGCGCCGTAGTAGGATTGAAGAAATGTGCACGTATGCAAATTTCCCACTTCTCTCGGAGTTGCACGTAGTAGCGGCCACTGGCACCATAACGTATGATTGAGGCACTATAGTGCTCCAGCACACTTTTCGAATGAGATACAAAATCACCTCTATGTTACATATCCCGAGAGGTGGATTGAGCACGATGGAACTGTTCTTTTACTTCTACGTTCACTGGGCCTCAATCTCTTGGATTTATTCTGGGCCACTTGAAATCGCTTATGTATGAGATGTCGGTGACTACAGTGGAGGAACTCGGGGCACGGGTCATCGTCGTTTCAGCCTATATCGGTAGCACACCGTATTTGTTTGAAAGCTTGTGACGATACTTCGTTCGTCGGTGTCAGCTGTGCTATAATCTACTAGGCAGCCACTTCGAACAATTCTATTGACAATTACTTGTCGTTGTATTTCTGACGTCGAGCTTATGTCAAGCGTGTTTTATGTCTAACAAATGTACTTCTTATCTCTGTTTTCCCGTTTCGTTCCACTCGACATCACATCTTTGGTATATGTTTTTGCTAATTACTCCAGCCAAACGTGGTTTGCGACCCCATTTTCTATAATGATTTATCGTCCTCATGATGGTGTCACACCTCTAAATTCGTTGGTCGAATTCGGCAACACACTGCATTTTATGTAGCTTAGCAAATTTAAAGATTTAGCACTATAATACAATTTAGCGTGCGTGGTGGACTTTAAATTTTAAGTAACTGGCCTTTACTCTTTTCTTATCTCTTTACATCATACCTTGTTTGTATTTAATTATAAAAGCACAACGTTAGCCGATTGGTCACTATCTCGAACGTAGCAGGCGTTGTTTTCGACGAGTCGTTGAATCTGTTGATAAGCACCCGTCGCGAAACGGAGCTAACGCACGTTAAGTATCTCGAGGCTAAAATATTTTTTGAGTTGATATGGTGTGGAAGTTTTGAGGCAGATATGTCATCTCAGAGATGTCGTCCTCTTCACTTGAACATGGTTCATAAATACGAGAACCCCCATCCCAAAGAATCATAGTGTATCTTCAGAGTGTGAGTTGACACAAAGAATTTTTCGATTGAAGTTCGATTTTTTTAATAGCTTCATTGTTAAATTGTCCTTTTTATGTAATACTGCCCTCCTTTTAAAGATGCTAAATGCATTCACGTCGGAACACATGTGTTCCAAATGCATTAATTTCTGTTCTAGGGCATATTAATTTATTAAAATGCTTAATGATTTCAAATAAAGCCCTAGTATATGCTTAAATTTAAAATGACCAGCTTTCAAAACTAGATTTTTTTATATTCCCGTCTAACGGTCATTCTAAATTTATAAACGTATTCTTGATATCTAATGGAAGTTCTGCTTTTCTCTGAGGTACTAGATGAATTTGAAAGCAATAAAATACATGTGAAAGAGGAAAAAAGAATAGTTTATTTATAAATACAATATTTTTTCTCATATTTAGACCTTTTCTCTTATAGATCTGAAAACTCACGAGGGAATCAATAAATTAAGAAAGAATGTTTTAACAAATTGGAAGAAAAATATATTTCCACAAAAACCTTAGTTATTCTTTCGTTTTTATGCATTTTATCGCATGTAAATTAATATAATAGACTTTGATTTTGACGGGTAAAAATATTCCATTAGATATTACGGCCACCACGATCACCACGATCACCAGATCTTTCCCTGCTTTATTTTGGTATGTGGGGTTTTGTAAGGGATCAAGCACTCACTACGCATTCCCTGGTTCTATTCCTGAACTAAGATCAAAATCTGCCCTGCAATTAGTTGTACTGACAGAAACATACTGACAAATCTGTGACAATAATTGATTTACCAATGGGACATTTGCGAAGTAACGAAAGGTATTGAGATCACCTGTAATAATGGTAAACTTGGACTATATTTTTCAAACTTACAGCAATATGTACGTTAATTTTTTCCCTGCGAATTACATGCAATAAAAAAATCATTCTTTTTGCTTCACTAATTTGTAGACTTCCTGTATAATATATACAATACACATGAATACACAATACAAAACAATTCTCAAATATTTTCCAAAAGTTTTGCTTTGAAAAGTATATTTATATTTTATATTTATATTTTATTTTAACTATGTCTTTATATTTTAACTATTAATATTTATATTTTAACTATATCTTAAATGTGGAAAGTATATTAACTATTCTATTCAGAAAATAGAGACAGTCTGGGTAAGTTAAATGAAATATACGTATTTATATCAACTGACAAAAGTTCTACACTAATATAAGCTGACAATATGAAAAATTGAATGTTTGATTAGACTTTAAAATTAAACTTCAATCAAATACTGATGTCTGAAAATTTAAAATTGGGCGTACGACTTCGATTCAGACAAATGTATCCCCCCACACAAATATGTTTCGTTAGATTTTTTTAAAAAAAAATGTTTCTTTCCATGAATTTTTTAAACAAAAATTTGGGATCTGAAGAATTTGGATTAATTCTAAAATATTGATCTAGATGAGTCTATATTTCAAATGAAAAATATTGTCTAGACATTGAACAAAAATATACTTTTAAAGTGAAATCCCTGCTAATATACAATGAATTATTATTATTTTGTTATTTCTTGGTAATAATTTAATTAAAAATTAATTAATCATTTAACACAGTGCTTCTCAAACATTTGATGTATGCGACCTACTATCTCATCATCCTTTTCATCGCACTCCCCCCTCCATACAATAACAATGTATTGAATTCAAAAATACTATATTTTGACATTACAGCTATAATACACCTTTAACCTGTTATGGGCCACCGACGTATATAAACGTCTCGCTCAGCCAAAGTATTAATTTTCTGGACATATATACACGTCTTTCCGAAGTACGATCTTTACTGTGAAATGCTATCCATAAAATTATCCGAAGGCTTTGGAATGCAATAACAGAATCTTGATAGTTGTGAACGATTTACTTATTTCAAAGAATTTGCTTGTTTATTCCTTTCCTACATCACACCGAATACACCACATACGCTTCCCTAAGTGTTAAATAGTGGCATTTGGAAGCAAATTGCGTCGTTTTTAATCGGCATTTTAAGGCTTTATTATATAAACCGTACATATTATCAAAATATTTTTTTTAATTTTCGCATATAATTTTATGTTTGACAAGCCCATGGGGTCACACGCAATTATTAAACTTGTCCTTAATTTAGTATTGCTAAATTAATTATCAAATACATTGCACAGTAATGATATATTTATAAGTGTATTATATCAGTGTACATGTCTATTGAATTTTTTATTATGTCGGAATGTGTTTTATTTGCTTTTCTTCAGCAAATTAATTATTTTTGAAAATCTTTTGTTATCGACTTTTCAATAGGATCGCGCCCCTCTCATAGTATTATCACTGCCCTCTAGGGGGGCGCGCCCCACAGTTTGAGAAACACTGGTTTGACAGAATAATTAAATCTATCTAAGCCATGAAGAGAGATGAATATTTTAGTTTTAAAATATTCCATCTCCTCAAACTTATTCATTTAACAATTATTCGTGCATTCGGGATATATGGAAGATATATAAATGTAAAAATTTTCTTTAACAACTTCATTATTTTGTAAGGTATTCGCCCGTGGGTGATGCCTTACTTCTAAGTTATATTCGTCACCTAGGGGTGTGGAAGTGAATGAAGAACCAGGCGTTGCCAGGATTTTAATATATTTTTATTAAGATCTTAACTTAAACACTAACAATTATAATATTTATATTTTAACTTAGCGGATCTAAGGTGAGAAAACATTCAATACGTTTTACGAAATAAGCGCGATCATAACCACTATATTTAACTTTCCCTATTCCTAATCTTAGTCTATACACAGTTCTTAATAGGTACTAGAATTATCCTACCTTAATATCTTGTTTAATCACAATCCTCTAGGATCTTAAATGTCTTTCCTATATCTCGCGTGGAATAGTACTCACCTTGATTTGATCACTCTGTCACAGATAGATACACACTCGAATAACGGCTTACTTCTCTGACTTCAGTTTACGCGCTTAAACTCAGACTAACATAATCGCTTCCCAGATGGTCATACGCTTACGTAAAACTTCTGCTATTTAAAAGGTTCCTAATTTGCATACTCACGCTTCGATTTGTTTGGAAAGAGTTTGCCTTTTTCGGCCCCAAAGAACCCAAGAGGAGTTTTTAGTTGAAAACGCGATGAGCCTTCACAATTTTCCAAATTAACGCAGTTCCCAATCCATGCAATGTTTATAACTAAGATAATTGATAAAAGAAGACACACACAAAAATGTGCGATGTAACACATGTGAACATATTTATTTGAAATATGAAATTTTCAAAATCGAAGGTTTGCTTAGTAATTGTTGTAATTTCAGATGCATTTAGTAGGTATTTGAAATTCTAAATATTAAACTAAGAAAGGATTCTAACTGCTTCATAAAGGTTGATAACAAATGAGTGTAAAGCAAAAGGAAAGCAGTATTTTGTTTAATGGTATTTTAATGGTTCAGAAAATATCAGGGATAATCAAATGAAAGTGATTCGAGGTGTGTATCCATGAGATGCGTAGGGTCAGAAATGAGACAGATACAGAAATAGAAACAATATTTAATGGTATTTTAATGGTTGTCACGGATAGCGCTGAACACTGGAATATCGGCTTACTTCAGCTCACACGCTTAAACTCAGATTATCATAATCACTTCCCAAAAGATCACCCCGCTTACGCTAAACTTCTGCTATTTAAAAGGTTTTTACTTTGCTTAATAACGCTTCTCTTCTGGATTTCGTTGGAAAGAATTTGCCTGTATCGGCCCCAAAGGATAATTAATAGAAAACGCGATGAACGCGTCACATGGTTCAGATGAAATGGATGTTCAGATGGATGTTCAAATGAAAGTGATTCGAGATGTGTATCCATGAGATGAGTAGGATCAGAAAAAAGACAGATATAGAAATAAAAACAATATTTAATGAGTGAAATGCATATACAAAGTTTGTAAAAAGAAATCCCCATGGCATTTAGGCAGGCATCTCATTGCTTAGGAAGGTTACGAATTCCACCCGCAAAGAATGAAATCGGTTGATCATGGAACCAGTGCAGAAGTGCAACCTTTACACCCGGGGTAGGCATTGAGTCGATCACTATCGACTAGTGGACCGCCAGGACATTTTAAGGGGACCACCTTTACATAAAAACTAAGAATGGCATACTAAAATAAATATATCTGTAGAACACCAACGACAGTTAGACTGGTGTATCGGCTCTTCACAATGCAAGCGACTACGTGTAGACGTCACATGTACCATTTTTAGAAGCACACGATGACCCTTAACACATTCTCTGCGGCTATAGAGGGAAAATGCGATCACCACGATGGCAGCCTAGAAATGCGTTTTCCCCGCTCACTGACTGAAGGTGAACATGCACGTTGACCAGCTCCTCTCGCGATAACATGGTATAGGCTACTAAAACATCCCCCTACAGCTCACGCTTCCACGGGATTGGATTCTTGTGTTGATTTTCGTCTCGCAATAGAAGACACCCGGAAGCGAACGTGTTAAGGACATACATCGGTCAATGAACGAATTAAAGTATCCTAATTTAATAAATTACAGTTTAAAAAAAACTAAAAAACACGCTTTTATGTTAAATCGAACTAAAAGGTTAAAAGATAATTTGTGTAATTCTACATTTTCAACAATGTAAATAATTCAGGCAGCATATCCTTCCCGTTTCACAGATGTTCACTTGGAATCCAGTGCAAGATTAGCAGTTAATAATTATATAACGAGATATTCAAAATTGGGGCGGACAGTACGCAGACTAAGTCTTCTACTGAGACAATAAAATTCTACGAGAACTAACTTTAAGTGAAAATGATTTATTTTTGAATATATTTTGAGTTGTTTGATAACAAATGCATCATTCGATATTATTAAATTTGTGGGTATAGTTATTATGTTTGTATCTTGCGTTTTGATTAAAACGTGGTTTTAAAAAGGGTAATTTTTTTTATTGTAATTATGTAGTAAGTGCATGTGTTCTGTATATATTACTGTTAGAATATAAATATTGCGTGTTGAGCTTTTCTGTAGCTTACCACATCTACACCACTGGGTCGACCGCAAAACCTTACAGAAAATTAGAAGTAGATCGTACCATGTAAAAGTCTACCCACCCTTGATTTAGACCATCGTCGGAGTGAAATCTTTGACTCATTAAACCGTCAATATCAACTTTCCAAGTGACTGCGGAGCTTTGGATTTTTAGGATCTTTGTGAATCTGGATGTTTCCATTGCATGATGACGGCGGGGAGTAGTGACACCAGGTTTTATCCTCTGCCACTATGTGCTCTTTGACGGCCAGGGAAATAAGCAGTTTTCGTTTACTTAATTCGCGAAGTATTACGAGTAAGCAGTAGTCAAAAGATTGACAGCTGTTTTCATCAGCCATTCTTCCAAAAACACCACCCTTCTCTGGAGAGGCCGTAGATAGCTCCCCTCACGCATTTTAAAAAATTCTTAAAGTATTTGTAGTACATAAATAATAGTTTATAAGAACTTTAAAATAATAAATAGATGATAATTATTAAATAGTAAATTACAAATGATTGTAATCAATTATATAAATAATGGTTAATTATAAATATAAGACAAATATTAAAATGAAAGGACTAAATAAATACAACTAATGTAAAACTTTATGAAGCATTTAAATACAATAATTACCTAAAAATCTTTTTGTGAGTGATATACTTTAAAACATGGAATTGCACATAATGAGGCTTTACAGTCTTTTCTGTTAGGTCTTAAAGTTAAAAAAAAATCAGTTTTAGATTTCAATAACATTTTCCCTAACTCGGGAGAGTTGTAGTAATTATCCATAGTAAGGCAATATCATTTGTTTAATAGCGGTTTAGACAATTGCAAAACTACCTGAGTAGAAACGAACATTATTTATTTTCTTCCGATACATGTGTGCCTTTACCGACATAAATTATAATAAACCACACGTATATCCACTATGAGATTCACATAACATAAACATTTTGAT
This sequence comes from Trichonephila clavipes, assembly GCA_019973935.1. Classification (NCBI taxonomy): domain Eukaryota; kingdom Metazoa; phylum Arthropoda; class Arachnida; order Araneae; family Nephilidae; genus Trichonephila; species Trichonephila clavipes. The sequence continues at coordinate 147,750 of BMAU01006031.1, forward strand.
ACCGAATCTGGCCCTTTTAAGGTATCTGACTGGGTTCGGAGACAATTTTCAAAAATATAACTTATAAATAATCATTTAGTTGTTATTTTTTAATTAAGTATGTTGCAAAACTCTATGAAAATACAGCAAGAAGAATTTTTTGAAAGCTTATTTTTCAAAATATTGAGAAATTTCTACCAAAATATTACAAGAAATTGCTCTTTTGCAAACAACCCTAAAATATATATATGTATCACAAAAATGAACAAAATGTTTGTCGGAATACAATTCTTCAACTTTTAATTATGCTTTATACTAAAAAAGCTCAAATTCTACTGTAAAATAATGAAATACAGGTTTTCGAGATGAAAAAAACACAGAATTTTCTTAAAAAACTTTTTTCATATAAAATTAAATAAAAAAATACCTTAATTGAAAAATTACCGTTAGCTTTTAGCAGACATCATTTATTATAATACAAAGAACAAACTCAAAAAATTTCATAAGAATATTTCATTTACTTTAAGAAATATCACTCTTACCGTGTTATATATATATATATATATATATATATATATATATATATATATATAATATATATAACCATTATGTTCACAAATAACATTCTTCAAAAATGCAAAAAAGAGGTTTATATTTGCAAAAAAACCTTTTTAATGATTTGGGAAGGTTTTAAAACTCTGTAGATTTGTATGCTGTGCTTTCCTGAACCTCATACTTCAAACTTTTATAGTTTTGAAGGGTCTTTCTTTTTTTACGAGACAGTTTCTTATCTGGTTTAGAATGCCTCGTAAAATCAACAATTTTCGTTTTGTCGAGGTACTCAATATCATTTCATTTCATGACATAATTTCATTCCTAACTTTTGAAGTAGATGTAATATACCAGCAAACCCAGAATTAAAAAGTATTATTGCGATATAATTCCTTAAATGGAGTGTTTGTTGCCCAGCAAAGTTGTCTTTCGGGATTATACTCCACACGACATTGTTAAGACATTCACTGCAGTTCTGAGCTTTCCCGTGAAGATATTTTCTTAAGAGATTTTGATCGCAAAGTTCCTTATAAGTCTTTTTAATAGAATTAATGACTGAATTTGTAAGATCCGTTGATTTTTCTCTATCGACGTTTCTCCAACAAATACTGCTCTCTGGAAATCTCATCTGTTTTGGCCTCATTGATCTTATTTTGGGCATGATAAATTTAATTTAATTTAAAGTAACTATTAATCTATATAAAAGTACTAATAAAAAAGTTATAAAGATATCTAGTTTTGAACACAAATGATAAAAAGATAGCAACTCGTTTTAATCAAAACCAACATTGCAATTCAGTTAACTGTTGCCTATTTTAAAGCACAATATATCTATTAAAACATTTATAAAGTGAAAAAAAGTTTACTTAACATAAAAATAATTCGTTAAAATATTTTAAATGAATAAAATCTCTTTTTGCCGGTGAAAATCAACCTAAAACTCACTCTTTCGGTTTCGATTTGGGCTTATTACCTCAAACAAAAACAGCTATAACTTTTTTTCTAACAGACTCAGAATTGAAAGTACGATAGTTTTAGAAAGCTTATTATACAGGCTACAAAAATAGACTATAAAATAAATTTAGCTTCTTTAATGAAAATGGTGATTTTAAACCAGTCGGGGGATACCTTAAGTGGTAAGTATTGGGTCTAAGAAAGTCTCCTTTATACAACAATAGTTATACAACAGTAGACTTTCATCAATACATATGTCTTGTTCGGGTGTATAAACTTAAGAAAATTTTTTCTGTAAAACGGTCAATATTTTTTTCAGTTTTGACTGAGGATGAGAAGACTCAGTATTTTCATTACTATCAAAATGAATAAATTGTATAATAAGGTCAAACCTTCTCGAACTCATGAGGTTAGAAAAACTAGGAATTTCAATTAACTTTCTTTTTGACAAAAACATTCTTACAGTTGGTTTCCTAATTATTACTTGCAAAATTAATGTTGCAATACATACTCTTAATTCATTCGCATTAGTTTCACTCTAATTATGAGTTCGGGAATGTTCTTTGCTCTTAAATTTATTTAAATTTTCAGCTGGTTCATGTTCGTTTCGGTAACAATATGATTTACAATCTCATCAGTAAAAAACAGCTCGAAGTACTCTAGGGGATCAGAAATATTTGTCACGCAAGCTTTCATGCCCACTTCACCAATAAAACTAAATAGGCTAGAAGCGTGAGAACTTGAATCAATTTTACACCATTGTCGAACACTCGAAAAATCGTCCTCGTCGCTTGAATCGTCTTTTGAGCTTGATATGATGTGAACAAAGTCTTCATCAGACTCAAAACTTGATAAATTTTCTGTTTCGAAATCATAATTATCATCATAATTATCTAACTTTCTCTCTTAAGCCATTTTACTTTACAAACACCCTAAGAAACGCGCCAAAATATGCATAAAAGGAACAATGTAAAAAAAATTCCCCTTCATTATGAAAAGAAACTCATGGGACCCGTTCTGCCATTTGTAGACAGTAAAACTAACTAAATTTCGCGAGTAGGATTCTTTTGTAACATAATCAATGCAGAATAATAATGCCGAACGAGTTCAGCTCGTAAGCGCGCTTTGGGGGAAAATTTCACTACGTGAGTAGTGCTCGTTTCTAACCATTTCGGTTGAAATCTTGCTCCCGAGCGGACTCGTTTGCGCGCATTCTGATGCACGATTCGATTGCAAGCTGAACTCGTTCATAACCATCAAATGGTTAATTAACAAAAAGATTTTGTTTAAATTTTCTACGAGACATGATGCTCATAACCTTCAGCAGCATGCAAATGCGATTAACAATATTACATATTCCTTTCCAATACAGCCAATGCGTACAAATTTTAACTTTTCCACTTGGTCAGCCTGTCACTGTTTCGAGTTCTGGTGCCACTGAAGATCTGTCCTGTAAAGGGAGCTGATGTACTTTAAATCTGTCGAGCTTAAAATCTTCCATCGACATTGGGGAAGGGGTGCTGTCTCAGATGGCGTCTTCCTCACTTGATTGGGTTCGAAATTACGAGGTTCGTCGCCAATAGTCCTCGTTTTGTTTTATAATGCGATGCGACGTTAATATAACTCCGACTCACTCACTGGAACTTTTCCCATTTTATTTCAACGAAAACTACATGAGGGAATTTTGAGCCTTTCTAGCTTAACTGCAGCTTTCAATGTCTCCTCAAACTAACAATTAAGATACCTCTGAAAATTCAGTTTTCTTATGTTGTGAAGTTTAAAAAACTAGTTTGAATTCGAGTCTTTTCAAAATTCATAGAAAGCAAATATCGCGTTAGACGTATTACAAATTAAAAAAAGAGTTATTTTATTAATTGAATGATTTCCCAATATTCTCAGAATGACGAATTAAGCAAATGCAAACGTTATCTTAAAGTGAAACGAATTATCAAGTAGACAAAACATGGAAAGCTTATGAAGAGTGATAACACTAGGCAACAAAAAGCAACTTTTTATCTGTTTCTTAGTTTTAAATAGCCTATTCTTACTAATTTTGGGTTGGAAAAAACGAATATGTAAATGAAATTTATTTATTATCTCTTGTTTTTAAGATATACAACAGTCCAACCATCAATTTATGTGTAAATTTGAAGAACAAAACATTACTAACTAATAAATACAATACAAAAAATCAATTTTCAAGAAAATGTGTTCATATCAGAAATCAACAGTATTTTTTAGCTTATTTCCCGTGGACATTTCCTTTTGGATTGCCTCTTGTATGCCAAGCCTGAATATCCCTTCAGACTGCTTTCTCTTTCCCTTTCAAAGTTTGTTCACAATTGTTCTTCATGATTTTGCGTATTTGAGGATCCACGAAGATTCCCTCCTCCTTAAACTTGGGAATTGTGATCCAAGGAATCGGAAAGCCTCTCCATCCTTGTAAATGGATGTCACAAAGTTCTTGATTATTTCCAGCTTAATGTGCAGGGGTGGAAGCAGAATGTCATTACTGTAGGTTTATTTGGAACATTTCTCTCACAGGATTTTAGATTTCTAGACGGCCATTTGTCTTGTATATAGTGCGATTTCTGATCTCTACTGTCAATCAAACAATTTCAAATTTATGCTCGTTGCCAAGGTGAGTTTATAATAAACACACTAAAAATTATATTGTTGCATGTTTTACTTTTTGTTTGGTCCATTCATTTGTGAGTTACCGGGTTGGGGGAAAATAAATCCATTATTTTTTCGGTAGAAGTACCTATAGTCATCAAAGAAAAATTCGGTATATTTTACATTTTTTACCGGGTGTTTGATCAAAAAAAAAAGGCGAAAATGGAAGCCAGGCTGCTGAAACTATGAATGACGTTTATTGTGTCCATACTGCAACAGTTACTTACGTGCAATTTTGGTTTCGTTGATTCCGTCAAGGCGTTTTTGATGTTAAAGATGTACCTCGCATACGCACGCATGTCGTCGAAAATATCGATAAAATCACAGAAATAACCAAAGTTGACCGACATGTTAGTGGTCACAGCATCCCCTAAGAGCTAAATATTGACCATAAGAAAGTTTTAAACCATTTACGCAAAGTTGGAGTCAAAAATAAGCTCGATGTTTGGGTGCAACACAAATTAACACCAAAAACATGAAGGATCGAATTTCCATCTGTGAAGCCTTGGTCAAATGAAATGAAATCAACCCATTTCTTAAGCGGATAGTGACTGGGGATGAGAAATGGGTCACATACGACAATATTGTACGAAAACGATCGTGGTCAAAGCACCGTGAAGCAGCTCAAACGGTGACCAAACCAAGACTAATGGCCAGGAAGGCTCTATTGTGTTTTTGGTGGGTTTGGAAAGGAGTAATTTATTATGAGTTGCTTCCGTGTGGCCAAACACTTAATTCAGATCTTTACTGTCAAAAACTGGACCGTTTGAAGTTAGCGATTGACCAGAAACGCCCAGAATTGGCCAACAGAAAAGATGTGTTCCATCAGGACAACGCCAGGAAACACACGTGTTTAATGACTTGCCAGAAACTCTGGGAGCTTGGTTGGGAAGTTTTAATGCATCCTTCATATAGTCAGGACCTGGCATCAAACGGTTACCACCTTTTTCTCGCATTTCAAAACATCCTGATTGATAAGAAATTGAAATAAAAAGAAGATTGAGAAATTCGATTACTATTGTTTTTCGCCAATAAGGACCAAGACGTCTATAAGAGAGGCATTATGAAGCTACCTTCAAAATGGCAACAAATTATACAACAAAACAGTGCCTATTTAACCCAAATAGGACAATCCGAAACATGTAACATAATGTCTAGAATATCATGCAAAAATAATGGATTTCTTTTTCCCCAACCTGATATCTAACTGCTAATAAGGACATTTTGCCTTAACCCTCTGAGTGGTTAACTTCCTCCTGAAAAGTTATTCCGAAAGCGTTTACTCTTATTTTTGCCATTCGCTTTAAAATGCAACATACTTCTTTCCTTTCCCCCTTTTAAAACTTGGGAGGTCGAACGGGGACAATTTTATGACCTAGTTCGGTCCCTTTGTAAAGTAAGAACCAAGAGATCAATCGTTTACAGCTAGTTGTCAAGTTGCCTGGGGCAATCTTATTTGAAAGTTGTAGTGCAACTGGGTCGTTTCCCCTATATGTTTAGTCATAGTAAAATTAAAACAAAATGAAGGGTGGAAAAAAGGAAATAAATATTGTGTTAGAAGTTGAAAAATAATTATATTTTCTTCAAACAAAATTTATTTTTCTGTCATTTTTTAAAATTTAAATATATATATATTGGTATTGCGATTTGAACCAGAAAAAAGCATCCTGTATTCATTTTTGAATATGAGAGAAAGAAAACGCGCTCACTTTCCTGTTTTTTAAAAAAGTAATGAGGTAAAAAGAGCGAAGGCCCTATCTCTTTTTTTAAACAATAAGACAATAAATGGTGCATACGGTGATATACATACGATGATTATATTTATGAAATAAAACCGATCTTTCTCTATTCAATTATAATTTAAGTTTAGAATAACATAAAAAAAGATTTCCATACTTTTAATTTATTTTAATTAAAATCATATAAATGATATTTTTATGTTAACTGAATATTTTTCGGAAAAAAATCTAAATGTTCATTCCTAGTGTTCTCCTTTTCGAACTTCTTGTATTAAATGAAAATTTCTTTTCTACATCGGCATTTGTGATGGACATAACACACATTCAGTCAATAATTTTTAATTTAAATGGGGGATATATTTCTTCAAAGGCGCGTGACAGTACTTCAAACCATATTCTATACAAGTTTAATTTCGTATCTTTCTGTTTCTTTTATTACAAGGAAAAATGTCACACATCGATAACTACATTTTCACACAATTCAGCCATTACAAATTCTATTGTGAGAAAAGTTCTCCCTAATTAATTTTGTCTTTCAAAACAGTACACTTAAAACAATTTTGTTCAGTGAAGTTAACCAACAGTTCCACAATGTATCCATACCAAATTTTAAGAACAATTTTAATATTTTGAAATGTATCCTGTATTAAATTTTTCAGTATACACAAATATTTCCTGCTGTATGGAAGACATAGTATGAGAGAGATGTGGTGTGCGGTTTTGAAAGAATGTTTTCGTACGTTTAGACTATTTTTTAAAATTTAAATATCACTGAAGCTGATCATATAACTGCAAATGAGCCTTATTTTAAAGTGTGCTGGTATCAAAATAAAACACTTTACAATATTAAACAGCCTATGGGTTTATATTCAATATCAAACTATTCGCAAAATGGTTTACAACTTCTATTCAAATTGTAAAGAAACTGAAGTATAAATATATCTTACTGCAGTCAAAAATATTCACTATATGTAAATATCCTATTCCTCCAATTATTTCAATACATTTTAAAAACTGCAGCTGAATGCAAATTTTATATTTATAAATGAGGCATAAAAGCTCACACAGTCGTAAAAATGTCTTTATCATTTTTAAATATACTACTATAAAACGTATATGGATTGTAAGATCAGTTCTAAAATCCTAAAAGCTTTTAGAGGAACAAAAAACATGTAATTTTGATTGATCAAAATTTTAATATAATACACAAATATACATGTTATTAAGCAAATACATTTGAAAAATCAAACTTCCTTCTGAAATAAACGTAATTGAAAGAAAAATGTTTAATTGCAAATGAGTGGAAATACATGTTTATCTAAGGGGTATCCCCAAAGTGAGGTAATCCTCAAACTTAAGACTCAAACTCAGTGGCACAACAATCCATGAGGGCCAGGATTTACTATGCCCATCCTAATATACGTGACCATTGGGCGCTGAGGTGCATGACCAGATGTTCCGATTTGGTGGTCTGTCTGAAGAGAGACCTTCAGTGTTTAAGACCCCAAGCAAGCTTGGTACTCATTTATCGACCCAATGTAGCGGGGATGAAAGGCAGAGTCGACCTGGCCTAGCCCGTTAATAGAACCCAAGACCTGTGGTGTGGAAGCACGATACACTACCACTCGACCCTATTCGGTGAAAAATAAAACTTAATGTTAGAATCTTATATAATTCCCTAATGAATGAGGGAGTCCAAACTTTTTTTTCCATGTTAACTGTTTAGACGGAAATGGTTAATTATGAACATTTCACAAGTTGCATAAATTAAAATTAACCGTTATAGTTTATATAAATTTTTAAGGGTGCAAAAGGTGTATTTCGGCTGCACGAATTAATTTTAAAAGGAATACGGTTACGAAAAAGTAGTACAAATCTATCTAAAGTAGGGTTGGTTACCTTACATATTGTCAAACACAACAATGCATTGGAAGCCAATTACACAATTCGTTGTTATAAAAATGTATGGAAAATTACAAGATTTATTTTTGGATTTGTAATTTATATATATATAATTTTTCCTGGGAACTTTAAAAGCTAGAGCTGCATCCATCAAAACCGCGGTTCCCTCTCTGTTTTTCCAAATCGCCCCTGACTATGCCGGCTGTGCCATAGTAAGTGAAAATGCCGTGTTTTGTTTGTCAAGATTATTTTATAGCAGACTGCATTTTTCATGTATTTTAGATGGTCGTTTTATATTTTCTTCATCAATATCTTAATGTCTGAATTTAAAATTACATAAAATTCTTGACATTCGCATCAATGGCCATTATAATTTTTATTAGTATATGAATGTGTCGTCAAACGATTATATGACTATTATTAACATATTATTTTAACCATTTAATTAATATTAAGTATAACATAACGCACACAAATTTTCTGAACTTTAAAATAAATATTTCGAAAACTACTTCAGATATACTCAAAATTTTTCATTCCTATGGTTTAGCTTCTCAGTTTTGCTTCTATATAAAACTTTATTGTATATTCATCAATTTTTTTAGTATATTTTTTGCTCTTAGCATGCAGTTTCCAACTGAATTGTATGAAATCTTCGAAATATATTAAAAAATACCAAAGGAAGCTATATAATAAAATTCGAAATTTATATTATACTCAAAGAATTGCTAGAATTTATGGTAAATAATTTTTAACTGTGCGATACATTATTTTTTCGAAATTTCAAATGGAATTTCTAACATAAAATTTCTAGCTTTATACGGTCGAGATTTCAAAAAATATCCAGATTTTAATTACTTATTCAGTTAGCCTTTAAAAAAAGATAAATGTTGAGGTATTTTGCATAAAAAGATATTTTTGAATAATAATTCGAATGTTTTTGAATAGCTCGAATTTAAAATTAAATTTTTATGTTTATTTATATGCATAAACATCTACTGTAAATGTTTCCGTATATTTTTGATTACCATTTATTCAAACATTCAAGTTATAAAAAAATGTGGGAAAATCATCATTCATGTTGTCTTTGATGTAAACTGAAGCTCAAGCACTTAAAATTCAAATATAATTCGGTGTATTTTAACAATATATAACTAGGCACTGTACGTAAACTTCCCTGAACACTTGCGCTTTGAAATCTAAAAAAAAAAACTAATAGATCTTAATTAGTTTTTTTTTGTTATTATTTTTGTCAAAGTGTAAGAAAATGTTTCAAATTATTTGATGAAGTTTAAGTTTATTCATTTTTTGTGGTTGGAAAGTTGAAAAGGTTTCAAATTTTAAAGTGTTTGGTGTTTTATTAATTGTTTTTGGCATCTTATAATGAAATAATCATGTTTCAAAAACTGAAAGCATTGATTAAGATAAGAAAAATGAAGCGAAAGAATATACTTTAAAAAAGATATAATTTGTCTAACTATATAAAATAGCAGATTGTCCTGACACGCCCCAACTTGTTACAGTTTCAAATTAATATGAAACCAAAAGGGAATTGTAACATATTTTACTTATGCGTTGGGACTTTCAAAACTTTTAAAATAAAAGCCAGCAAACAAACACTTCCTGGGGTCTAAAGAAACTTTTCCCCGATTGCTCCAGGGTCAAAACACGGGGTTCCCTGCGAGCCATAAAACTTCCTATCAGTGTCCTGTTGTGTTGCTTCCACCGTCCCTAATTATCTTTGAAGATGTTAAACTTTTAAAAGGGGGAAAGGATTTCAGAAAAGTACGGCTAATCCGATTTTGAAAATGTTACTTGAAGGAAAAAAAACCCGTGCATTGCATTTTTGAAGTATCTTTACAATGTTGGAATTTTCCGTGCTAACCGCTTGGAGGGTTAATGTGTGAATAACTGTAAAATAGTAAAAAATATAACTGTATTCTATTAACGTTGCTTGTATGATTCAAGATTTCGTTGCCATCGTTTGTGAGTGCGACGTGGGCGTTACATAAGTCACTGCTGCTGTATAGGTAAGTGCTAACCATGTGAGTTTTCATATCTGCCGGTTGGGTGGCGTAGTTGGTTTGTCACTGGCTTTCTGTACCTAAGGTTGCGGGTTCGACCCTTCCTTAAGTCGGCGGATTTTCATCAGGCAGGAAATCGATATCGGCCCTGTCGTAAGATTATGCGGCATGAAAAAAAATCCCTTTAGTGTCTGTTTGTCTTGTGTGGATGCACTCGGTAAAATTAAATTTCTAAGTACAATTTTCGCATCGGCAGAGATCAGGTGCATTCCTCTGGGGAGGAAATTGGGCGACAAAATTGCTTGTGGTAATTGGTATCACCTATATGCTGCCGCACTAAAAAGTGATACCAGCTCCTGGGGAATGTACTAGGTCTGCAAAGGTAGAAATGCCAATATGCAGCCCCATTAGGGAAAAAAAATTTCTTTTCTGTTTCACACTATAATTTGACGGAAGCATAAAAAAAGAAGAAATATATATATATATATACACACACATTTGTTAAATAATTAGCACCATATTTTCTTGGGGTTTGTCATGGACGAGTCCCTTTTTTCTTCCTCTTGCTATCACAATTTTCTATTTCATACATTTGTTGAGGGGTATTGCATTTTCATCCTCAACACCCGGATGGGCAATAAGTTGATCGTGATCGACCGGTGGATCGCGAAGATAGTTTTGAGTGACCACTTTTACCAAGACTTAAGACACGCTTACTAAAAAAAATCTACTTATGGAACATTGATGCCAGCTAGATTTTAGAATCGTCTTTTCAGAATAGATGCGACTGTGTTTACTTAAGCCAGTGCTTCTCAAAGTTTCAATATTCTCGACCCAATTTTCAATCACGACTTTCATCGCCCCCCCCTCATACAATAACAAAGTATCGAATTCAATAATACTATACTTCGACGCTAAAACTAAGATACGAACTTAACCTCTTAAGTGCCACCGGAATATATAATCGTCGCGCTAAAAGTGTTAATTTCCCGGGTGTATATATACGCCTTTCCGAGGTACGATCTTTTCTATGCACTGCTATCCATAGAATTATTCCGAAGGTTTTGGAATGCAATAAAAGGATTTTGACAATGTTTGCGAAGAATTTACTAATTTCAGAATATTTTTTGCTTCTTTATTCCTCCCCTCCCCCTTAATACATCTCATGCGCCTACATACGTGGAAAATGGTTTGCATTGGGAAGCAACGTTTAATCGGCATTTAAGGAATTAATTATAAACCGTACAACTTATCATGATAAGTGTTAATTTTTGTATACAGTTTTATATATGACAATCTCATGGGGGGTCACTGGGAATTATTAAACTTGTCCTTAACTTAGTATTGTTAAATTAATTATAAAATACATTGTATAACGTAATATAGCGTATACATTGTATAATAAGTGTAATATATCAGTGCAATTGTGTATTTTATTTTTTATTATGTCAGAAAAGGTTTTGTTCGTTTACTTTCAGTAAATTAATAATTTTTTTAAGATAATCTTTTGTTTTTGACTTTTCAATTTTCTCCCGCTCTCCTCGTAGAGTCGTCACGCCCCCCCCCAAGAAAGGGGGGCACGCCTCGCAATTTGGGAAACTCTAACTTAAGCAAATGATTCGTTAAATGTATAGATGACACGTGTGACTTCATTGGAAGCAAGCGATGGCCCCAAACACGTTCACTGCCACTGTAGGGGAAAATTCTCCACTCTCCGACAGAAGAGAATAAATGTTGATGTGATCAGCTCTGTCCACGCTTCCACAGGATTGGGTTCTTGTGTTAACGTCATCTCCCGCGGACTCGGCAACGAACAAATTAAGTCAATTCGTTGGTTTCAGATTCATCTATTCACGTTCTTCTCTGCTCAATGCATTGAATATCTCCACGTTCCATGGTCTAGCAGTCGCTTATAGTTATTCATGCATTCAACTTGACAATTTTGTATTGAATGAGCTTTTGTATCAAAAATAGTAATCTGTCGTATTTTAAAAGAGTGATACAATGCCGAAAACAAATCTTAAAAAGGGAAAGCATACAATTTTAATGCAGAATGGCTACACCTAATGCCATTGGGTGGACCGTAACACCTTAAAAACATAAGAAGTATCCCATACAATGGAAAATTCCTCCTCCCCCCCAAAAAAAAGAAATCTCTGGATTTTCCGGTGGGTGTTGGTAAAGTATAGTTTAAATTTTTTTTAATAATAAAATTTTCAGATACATTTTATTATTTTTCATGAAATACTTAGCTAAGTTTTAACAAAAAACTCTTTCAGGTGTCTAAAACGAAAAGAATTCCCACACAAGAAGAAATTTTCAGTTTCTGAATAAATCAGATTCGGAACATGATGTCTCAGGTGTTTACTATGCTGCGGGTAAAACATATGAACCACTTGTACTTGAAGGAGAATCAAGTTCAGATATGAGCAATGAAGAAAAGCATGAAAATATTTATTATGGAAAGACAATTTTGGGTCATCCTTTGTCACCAAAGTTTCTTGAACCCATTCATTTCATTGATTTAGCTGTAGCAAATTCTTTGTTTCACTACAAACAAAATGTAATATCAAATAAAATTCCTCCAAAAAATCAAAATGAATCTCTTAAAATTTAAATTAGAGATAGTTGAAGTGCGCGAGCTAGCAGCATCTCCACCAACTAACAAAAGTATTTTAACTGATGAAGAACATGACAAAGTTGTAATTTCTCCCACAAAAAAGATCGAAGTATTATAATCCGCCTGCAAAGTATTACAAGTCCATGCCAGGATAAAAGGCATAACATGTATAGGCATTTTCGAGGTGTTGATGACATTTCAAGGCCTCACAAGGGCAAATTTGAGAACTGCGAAAGAAGTTATAAAACATATTGTGAAAAAGGCAATGTTTATTTATGCTTGTCGAAAACAAAAACAGGCCTTAAAAATTTCCACTGTAAATAATAATGAGTCAATAAAAAATAAATAGTGTATCATTAATTTCTTTATTTGTAACAATTTTAGTTGAATTAAGTTTGTGTGTGTTTCTTCTATCAACTTAGATCCAAAAAAATGTTTGTTTATTTTTTTTAATTGGGTGACATTTTAGCAACTTAGCCTTGGCAGACACAGCAAGTCCTCAAATGTGAGAGACATTTCATGGTGGCACCGTCTAATGGCGCCACCTCACCTAGTATAACACTCGGTTTGTAATCGAGTGGGCTGGGTTTCAAATCCTGTATAAGGCATGGATCTATCTTCGGACAAAAGAAGTCAGTCTTTCGCCTGAAATGGGTTCCCATCTCGAATGGAAAGCGGCACTTCCTTCCATTCAGTGCTGGGATGATTGTTTGTAATAAAAAAGTCTATATTCTTCTTTGTTTACATTGTTTGTTTCTGTTCATCTCTATCTCTCCCAATATGAAACACACGACAAGAATCTAGTGGAGGCCTCGTTAATAAATTTGGATGCTTGAAGTAGTGTTTAATTAAAGCGGTTGCTAAATATTGCCGTGATTTCATTTTGCCGAGAGTAGCAGAGCTCAATCGATAATCGACATGCCTTTACATGACACATAATCATAAGACATGCGTGCCAACGATTTTAGCATCCAGACAATCTATTGTCTCCAGCTGGGGTTGAACCCGCAACCTTAAGCTGACGAAGCGGGCACGCTACCTCTAAGCCATCAGAGACGACAAGATCAAAAATGTATAACTCGATGATGGTTTCACTGGAATTTCACCCGCACGATCGGGCTGGTGCCATCAAATTTCCAGGGAGAGGGGATTTTTTTAAAATCATTTTTCCAGTATCATTGAGGTCAATATAGTATTAACATCCAGAAGAATTTAATATTTAAAGATAAAATATTTCGGGTCTTAAAGGTACTAATTCAGTGCTTCTCAAAGGTTCAATATTCACGACCCAATATTTAATCATAATTTTCACCGCGCCTCCTCATACAAGAACAGTGTAATGAATTCAATAACGTTATACTGTGACGCTAAAACTACCATACGACTTTAACCTTTTAAAGGACATCAGCGTATATAAACGTCTCGCGCAGCCAAAGCGTTAATTTCTCCGAACGTATATATATATGTCTTTCCGAAGTGCCATCTTTTCTGTGCACTGCTTTCCATAAAATTATTCCGAAGCCTTTGGATCACAAAAAAGAACCTTGACAATGTTTGCGAAGGATTTACTTATTTCAGAGGGATTTGCTTCTTTATATTCCTCCCCCTCCCCTCTCAATGTATCACATACGTGCATCTACGTGGGAAACGGTTGGCATTGGGAAGCGAATCACGTAACTTTTAATCGGAAGGTAAGGAATTAATTATAAACCGTACAAATTATCATAAGAGTTAATTTTTGTATATAATTTTATATATAACAGTCCCAAGAGGTCACTGGTAATTATTAAACTTGTTCTCAACTTAGTGTTGTTAAATTAATTATAAAATACATTGATGTAGCCCTGATACATTTATTAGTGTAATACGCTCAGGAACATTGAAAATAGCGACCCAAGAAGGAAGCTAAGTACAATCGCGAAACTTTGCAAATAAGTACAGCGTAATGTGATATGCAAATGATCCAAGTTTTGTGCCAATAAGCATGCTCATACACGCCGAGGTGGCGCTACAATCAGGTAGAGGGTGCTATATAAGCCAGCGCAAATTCGAAGATTCATAAACATGGCGATTACCCGCCGATTGTAGGAAGACTTTGGTAAGCGAAACATGCCAGATAAACGAGCTAGAAGACATTTCTCACAGTTAAGCGAGTTTGAGAGAGGTGTGATCATCGGGATGAAAACTGCAGGTTGGTCGACACGCCGTGTTGCTGGCCAGCTGGATCGTTCGGAGTGTGCCGTTAGAAATTGTTGGAAACAGTGGACACGAGAAGGTACCCCCATGCGGAAAACAGGGTCTGGAGTGGCCAGGAAGACCACGAGGAGAGATGATCGAAGGATCGTGGGGCAAGCAACTTGTGGACCCACAGTGACTCGTTCAACAATACGAGCAGACGTAGGCGTAGCAATTGTTCCACAAACAATTTCCAGACACCTTGCAGAAGCAGATCTTAAATCCAAGCGCATTTCCGTGCACTCCCCTTAACACCGGAACATCGGCAATTGCGTCTACAGTGGTGCCAAGCTAGATCAATGTGGAATGTCACAGATTGGCAAAAGGTTGCGTTTAGTGATGAATCCCCGTTTGTTTTGGGGACAGATGACAACCGTGTACGGGTGTGGAGGCGCCCTGGTGGATGGTACAATTTCCCCCACACTGTTCTATGTCACGCTGCCCGCACAGCTAGTGTAATGGTCTGGGGGGCCAAAGCCAATGATATCCAGTCCAATTTAATTGTGATGCATGGAACCTTAACGGGCCAACGTTACGTTGATGATATTCTTCGACCCCATGTAGGACCTTTCCTGAATGGTCTCCCAGGGGCCATTTTCCAGAAAGATAATGCTCTTCTGCATACAGCAAGAGTTGCTCAAGACTTCCTACGTCATTTTCAGACTCTTCCATGGCCGGCCCGCTCCCCCGATTCGTCCCCTGTCGAGCACGTGTGGGATCAGCTAAAACAGCAGATGCCATCATGTCACTCTGTACATGATATAGAGTTGGCTGTTTAAGATTTGTGGGCCCATCTGCCTCAGGACAACGTAAGGTGTCTAATCAACTCAATGCCGGACCGTGTGGCGGCATGTATTGCAGCTGGACGTGGTCCAACGCGCTATTGAAGTTGCCCTGCAATTGTGTCGTTGCACACCATGCATTCGTTTAATTGTCTTGTTTTTGAGATCAAGTGATTCTCTCATCTGTGTCATTGTGCGTATAAAATTTCATTTCAATCCGATGCTTTCTTCTTGGGTCGCTATTTTCAATGTTCCTGAGTGTATATCAGTGTAAATGAGTATTTTATTTTTTATTATGTTAGAAAGTATTTTGCTTGTTTAGTTTCAGTAAATTAACAATTTTTTTTAAATATCTTTTTCTTTTACTTTTTAATATGCTCACCCCCCCTCGTAGAGTTTCCAGGCCCCCAAGGGGTCACGCGCCACAGTTTGAGAAACACTATCTTAATTAGATTTCAAAGTGCATGTCTTTAAAAAAGAAATGTCCTTATACACCATGAAGTTCAGGAACTACAGTATTTAAAATTTTATAGCAAATACATTGGAAAAAATCTTTTATTATTATACAAAAGAGTAAATATTGAATAAACTCCGCTTCAAAGAAAGCAAAATTTACACAATATTGTATATAATTAGTTTTTTTTTCCAAAAAATCCTACTATATATATTAGCTCACTCTCCTCTTTATATATTTTATTTATATACTGCTCAAAATAATTAAAGGATATTGCGGTTTTAGGTGGATCTTGTGGCTGGGAAACTTTTTAGCTGATTGATACATGGTCGACAGACGTGGTAGGTTATATGAGAATAAATTACACATGTTTGGCAGAAAAAAAAATGCTTTTTATTGAGCATTTGTGTACAAAAGGAAAAAAACACAATTTGTTCATACGAGAAAAAAAGAATAAGAAAAGGTTTTTTCTTCAAAGGAAATCATTTTCAGTAGGGGGTATGGTTTCCACGGACGGCCAGCAACGTTGAGCACCTTTGAGGCATGGAGTCAATGAGGCTATTAACCCTCTAACTGGATACCTTCCTCCTGAAAAGTTATTCCGAAAGCGTTTAACTCTTATTTTACGATTCCCTTCAAAAATGCAACCGACTTCTTTCCTTTCCCCCTTTTAGAACTCGGGAGGTCCAAAGGGGACAATTTTACGACCCAGTTCGGTCCTTTTGTAAACTAAGAAGAAAGAGATCAATCGTTTACAGCTAGCTGTTAAGTTGCCTTGGGCAATCTTCTTTGAAAGCGTAGTGGAATTCCGCGTTTCTTTCTCCTATATGTTCTCCTATATTCCTAAAAAATGAAAGGTAAAAAAAAAAGAGGAAAAAATGAAATAAATAGTATGTTAGAAGTTGAAAAATAATTATATTCTCTTCAAAGAAAATTTATTTTTCTGTCATTTTTTAAAAATTTAAATATATATATATATATATATATATTTGGTATTGCGATTTGAACCAGAAAAAAGCATCCTGTATTCATTTTAGAATATGAGAGTAAGAAAACGCGCTCACTTTCCAGTTTTTTAAAAAAGTAATGAGGTAAAAAGAGCAAAGGCCCTATCTCATTTTTAAACAATAACACTATAAATATTACATACGATGATTATATTTATGAAATAAAACCGATCTTTCTCTATTCAGTTATATTTTTAATTTAAAATAGCATAAAAAAGGATTTCAATACTTTTAATTTATTTTAAATAAAATCATATAAAATATATTTTTATGTTAAATGAATATTTTTCGGAAAAAAATTAAATTTTCCTTCCTAGTGTTCTCTTTTTCGAACTTCTTGTATTAAATAAAAATTCCTTTTCTACATCGGCATTTGTGATGGACATAACACACATTCAGTCAATAATTTTTAATTTAAATGGGGGATATACTTCTTCAAATGCGCATGACAGTACTTCTAACCATTTTCTACTCAAGTTTAATTTCTTATCTTTCTGTTTCTTTTATTACAAGGAAAAATGTCACACATCGATAACTACATTTTCACACAATTCAGTCATTACAAATTCTATTGTGAGAAAAGTTCTCCCTAATTAATTTTGTCTTTCAAAGCAGTACACTTAAAACAATTTTGTTCAGTGAAGTTAACCGACAGTTCCACAGTGTATTCATACCAAATTTTAAAAACAAATTTAACACTTGAAAATGTATCCTGTATTAAATTTTTCAGTATACACAAATATTTCCTGCTGTAGGGAAGATATAGTATGAAATGTGGTGTGCGGTTGTGAAAGAATGTTTTCGAACGTGTAGACTATTTTTGAAAATTTAAATATCACTGAAGCTGATCATATAACTGCAAATGAGCCTTATTTTAATGTGTGCTGGTATCAAAGTAAAACACTTTACAATATTAAACAGCCTATGGGTTTATACTCAACATCAAACTATTCGCAAAATGGCTTACAACTTCTATTCAAATTGTAAAGAAACTGAAATATAAATATATCTTACTGCAGTCAAAAATATTCATATGTAAATATCCTATTCCTCCACTTATTTCAGTACATTTTAAAAACTGTAGCTGAATGCAATTTTTTATATTTATAAACGAGGCATAAAAGCTCACACAGTCGTAAAAATGTATTTATCATTTTTAAATACACTACTATAAAACGTATATGGATTGTAAGATCAGTCGTAAAATCCTAAAAGCTTTTAGAGGAGCTAAAAACATGTAATTTTGGATTGATAAAATGTTTAATATAATACACAAATATACATGTTATTAAGCAAATACATTTGAAAAATCAAACTTCCTTCTGAAATAAACGTAATTGAAAGAAAAATATTTAATTGCAAATGAGTGGAAATACATGTTTATCTAAGGGGTATCCCCAAAGTGAGCTAATCCTCAAACTTAAGACTCAAACTCAGAAGCACAACAATCCATGAAGGCCAGGAACTTCTGTGTCCATCATAATACACGTGACCATTGGACGCTGAGGTGCATGAACATATGTCCCGTATTGGTGGTCTGTCTGAAGAGAGACCTTCAGTGTTTAAGACCCGAAGCAAGCTTGGTACTCATTTATCGACCCAATGCAGCGGGGATGAAAGGCCCGTTAATAGAACCCCAGACCTGTGGTGTGGAAGCACTATACACTACTACTTGATCCTATTCGGTGAAAAATAAAATTTAATGTTAGAATCTTATATAAATCCCTAATGAATGAGGGAGTCCAAACTTTTTTTTTTCATGTAAACTGTTTAGACGGAAATGGTTAATTATGAACATTTCACAAGTTGAACAAATTAAAATTAACCGTTATATTTTACATAAATTTTTAAGGGTACAAAATGGGTATTTCGGCTGCACGAATTAATTTTAAAAGGAATACGGTTACGAAAAAGTAGTACAAATCTATCTAAAGTAGGGTTGGTTACCTTAGATATTGTCAAACACAACAATGTATTGGAAGCCAATTCCATAATTCGTTGTTATAAAAATGTATGGAAAATTACAAGATTTATTTTTGCATTTGTAATTTATATACATATAATTTTTCCTTGGAGCTTTAAAAGCTAGAGCGGCATCCATCAAAACCGCGGTTCTCTCTCTGTTTTTCCAGATCGCCCCTGACTAAGCCGGTTCTGCCATAGTAAGTGAAAATGCCGGATTTTGTTTGTCAAGATCATTTTATAGCAGACTGCATTTTTCATGTATTTTAGATGGTCGTTTTATATTTTCTACATCAATATCTTAATGTCTGAATTTAAAATTACAAAAAATTCTTGACATTCGCATCAATGACCATGATAATTTTTATTAGAATATGAATGTGTCATCAAACGATTACATGACTAATATTAACACATTATTTTAACCATTTAATTAATATTAAGTATAACACATAACGTACACAAATTTTCTGAACTTTAAAATAAATATTTCGAAAACTACTTCAGATATACTCAAAATTTTTTATTCCTACGCTTTAGCTTTTCAGTTTTGCTTCTATGTAAGAATTTATTGTAATTGTATATTCATCAATTTTTTTAGTATATTTTTTGCTCTTAGCGTGCGGTTTTAAACTGAATTGTATGAAATCTTCGAAATATATTAAAAGATACCAAAGAAGCTGTATAATAAAATTTGAAATTTTTTTTAGACTCAAACAATTGCTAAAACTTATGGTAAATAATTTTTACCTGCGCGATGCATTTTTTTCGAAATTTCAAATGGAATTTCTAACATAAAATTTCTAGCTTTATAAGGTCGAGATTTCAAAAAAATATTCAGATTTTAATTACTTATTCAGTTAGCCTTTAAAAAAGATAAATGTTGAGGTATTTTGTATAAATAGATATTTTTGAACAATATATAATTCGAATGTTTTTCAAAAGCTCGAATTTAAAATTGATTTTTATGTTTATTTATATGCATAAATGTCTACTGTAAATGTTTCCGTATATTTTTGATTACCATTTATTCAAACATTCAAGTTATAAAAAAATGTGTGAAAATCTTCATTCATGTTGTCTTTGATGTAAACTGAAGTTCAAGCACTTAAAATTCAAATATAATTCGGTGTATTTTAACAATATATAACCAGGCACTGTACTTATTATTACCTGAACACTTAGGCTTTGAAATCTAAAAAAAAACAAACTAATAAATCTTAATTAGTTTTTTTTTCGTTATTGTTTTTATCAAAGTGTAAGGAAATGTTTCAAATGATTTGACGAAGTTTAAATTTATTCATTTTTAGTGGTTGAAAAATTGAAAAGGTTCCAAATTTTAAAGAGTTTGGTGTTTTATCAATTTTTTCGGTATCTTATAATAAAATAATCATGTTTCAGAAACTGACAGCTTTGATTAAAATAAGAAAAATGAAGCGAAAGAATATACTTAAAAAAAGATAATTTGTCTAACTATATAAAATAGCAGATTGCCCTGACACGCCCCAACTAGTTACAGTTACAAATTAATATGAAACCAAAAGGGAATTGTAACATATTTTACTTATGCGTTGGGACTTTTGGAAACTTTTAAAATACAAGCTAGCAAACAAACACTTCTAAAGAAATTTCTCCCCGATTTTTTGCATTGCCCCAGGGTCAAAACACGGGGTTCCCTGCGAGCCATAAAACTCCTGCTGTGTTGCTTCCTCCATCCCTCATTATCTTTCAAGTTGTTAAACCTTAAAAGGGGAAAGAATTTCAGAAAAGTGCGGCTAATCTGCTTTTGAAAACGTTACTTGAAGGCAGAAAAATCCGTGCAGTCCATTTTAGAAGCATCTTTACACTGACGGAATTTTCTGTGCTATCTGGTTAGAGGGTTAATCACGAGTTGGGGTATTCTGTCCCACTCTTCCAGAAGAGCTCTTTCCAGTTCTTGGAGAGTTTGTGGGAGTGGTTGGCGGCCAGCAACTCGTCTTCCTAGAGCGTCCCAAACGTGCTCTATTGGATTCATACCTGGAGAACAACCTAGCCATGCCATTCGTACGATTCCTTCCTCGAAAAGGAAATCCTCCACCAGGTTAGCACGATGTGGCCTGCAGTTATCGTCCATTAAAATGAAGTCATTTCCGATTGCTGCAGCGTAAGGGACTACAATAGGTCTGAGGATCTCATCCTTATAGCGTCGAGCAGTCAGAGGTCCATCTCGAATGATGTAGAGGTCTGTGCGCCCGTCAATGGAGATGCAACCAAACACCAACACTCCCACACGGCCAGATCTGACACTTTCGTGCACGAATGCAGGATTATTCCTACTGCCACGGTCCCTCCAGATGAAAATACGTCTATTATCTGGATAAACAGAAAAACGAGACTCGTTAGAAAAAAGAACATTGATCCATTCATTTCTCTTCCAGTTCACATGCTCTGTTGCCCACTCCCTGTGGTCGCGACGATGCCTCGATGTTAGTCCAACAAATACCATCGGTCGGCGAGCATACAGACCTACACCATGGAGCCGGTTTCGGACAGTCTGAGTTGAAACCGTGGTGCCAGTAGCCGAGCGAAAGTGTTGTTGGAGAATAGTAGCGTTCATATTTCGGTGTCTCCGAGCCGTTAACACTAAATAACGATCTTCATTGGGCGTTGTTGCCCGTCTGCGACCTTGTCCTGGTCTTCGGCCTGCACTTCCAGTCTCCAAAAACGGTTCCAGATCTTGGAAACCACACTTTGTGACACTGCAATGGCTTGCACTACTTCGGCATGAGTTTGGCCCCCTTCTAACCTACCAACAACTCTTCAAGCTTCTGAATCAGTTAAATGACTTCGCTGAGACATCATAATCATCGAAACAAAGCAGTCACTGAATGCCGATCAACCTTGTCTTCATTTCAGTTGAAAGTCAAATTCCATTCGCTGCCTCTGAAGCGACGTTTTTGACGTCCAACTCAAAATTAGCATACTCCACAGTTTGAAAATCAGAAAAATTTGCATTTGTGATTCTCTTCTTCCATTTTCGGCAAAAAAATTTCGCTTATATCTTTATTTTATATAAAACTTACAATATCCTTTAATTGTTTTGAGCAGTGTATATATATCGCGTTCAAATTCTCAATAGTTCATAAAATACTTTCTATTCATCCAATCAAGTTTAAATAAATTTTTAAAAACTTGTAGTGGATGACATTTGATGTTAATACAGTTTTTCCAAATATTAATTTATTAATTAAATTAAATTTAATTAATTACCGCTCTTTGACGCCAACTTAGAGGTGTTTCTATGGTTGTAACAATGTAACTATTAAAACAAAGACAAAAGTTGGCGTCGAAAACCTGTTTTTCAGCAAAATCGGTTGTGTATTGTTATAACAATGCAGACAAATCATGCTCTTTTCTCAATTCTTACTCTTAATTCACTCTCTTTTTATATTATATATATATATATACGAGAGTTGGGGCAAAAGTCATGGCAACTATTTTTTTTCTTGAAGATACGATACCAATCCGCTTGGAAAAAGTAACCTATACAGACGAAAGGACAAGGTGTTAACTACATGTGTAAACAATAAGTAGCACTGAAATATCGTAACACTGTAATTAATTACGCCAGTTTACAGGGTAATATGGTCTTCACGGTGCAAGAAATGACAACACAGTACACCCACCGTGCTACTGTACAGTATGGTAAGGCATTATTTCCAAGGGCTTCCACTAATTCACTGTGATATTCCATCGCACTTTTCCTTCGGAGAACGAAAATTTTGATGTAAGAACACTGCTCAACACGGGTTACTTCCATCACACGACACTCACCAACTGACTGATTTCACAGCCCTCGCTGCTCTACTACCAGCTATCACAGAGCCACTTGTTTTTTTGTATACACACTATGCCTACAAAACTTCCACACGATACATATACGTTTGTGATCCAATCACATATATACAAGAAAAATAGTTGTCATGACTTATGCTCCAAACCTCGTATATATATATACCAGGTGTCCATAATTAAACGATACTACTTCAAAATTGTGTACAGACGAAACCATTGTTCAGAAAGTTGTAAAATTTTGTGTACGACATAAAGAATAGACGGGAATTTGTTTGAGCGAATAAAAAATTAGTTTAAAATTTCGCCACTAGAGTGCATTTTTAATGGAGATCATACTTAGCATACATTTATAACCGATTACAAAATTTGTTACAACAATAAATGCTCAACATGATGACCATCATTTTCAGCTACTATTTGAAATCGTAAGATAGCATGTTCCACCGTTGACCGCAGTGTGTTCTGGGACATGTTAAGAACATGTCGTGAAATACTGTCTTTGAGATCAGGTAAAGTTCTTGGTTGAAGACAACTTACCAGCTGTCTTAAATGGCCATAAAGCCAAAAATCACATGGATTGAGGTCAGGTGATCGAGGAGGCCTCAGATGAAGAAATTGGCGGCCGATCACACGTTCTTCTGTGAAGTGATGTTTAAGAACGTCCTTAACACAACGTGTAATGTGTGGAGGAGCTCCATCTTGCATAAAAATTATGCGTGAAAGGCACTGACGTGCTTGCAGATCCGGAATAATTTTATTCCGTAATAACGATGCATATCGCTGTCCAGTGATAGAACATGTTACTGGACTCGCAGCACCTAATTCCTCGAAAAGAATAAAAGACGCGGAAAACCCACACCACACCGTTACTTTTGGTGACTGTAGCTGAACTCGTAAGGTGGAATGCGGATTGTCTGATTCCCAAATTCGACAGTTGTGAGAATTCACTGAACCGTCCAAATGAAAGTGTGCTTCGTCTGTCCAGAGGATATTCCAAGACCATTCTGGATTAACTTCCAAACGAGCAAGAAACTGCAGTGAGAACAAATGCCGAGTCTCGAAATCATGTGGAAACAATTCCTCCGCAAGTTGAAGCTTGTATGGATAGTATTGGAGAATGTTTCTCATGATCTTCTGGACAGTTGAACGAGGCAGATCCAATGCTTCTGCTACAAGGCGAACACTTGTACTAGCCTGCACGTTGGACCCTTTGTCCTCTGAAGAGCAACTTTCTCTACTGCTTCCGCAGAAACTGGTTTTCTTCCTCTTCCAGAACGAACATTCATCGATCCTGTTTCTTCAAATTTGATTACCATTAATTGAAGATTTATAGCTGTCAAATGACCTTTTCACATCCCCTTTAAAGTCGGAAATTTCCGTAGAGCAACTATTGCGGAATTATCGTTTTGAAAGAATAACTTCACTAACAACGCTCGATCTGGTAAACGTAATGACATTCTGATTAGCAATACCGAGCACACTGAAAATGAATTTATCCCCCATGAAAGTTTATTGCTTTTATAACAGTTGCTGTGTGACGTCGAAAAAATGTTTGCAGTTCATTTTAGAGATTGTGTTTTTTAATGAGTATAGGTTATTGTGTTACCATGTCCTGTGGATAAAAAAGCGATAAAATACTAATAGAAAACCGGTAAAAAATGTGGCCTTCATTCAAAACGACCTCTAGTGGCGAAATTTTGAACTATTTTTTTCCCCTCAAACAAATTCCCATCCCTTCTTTATGTCGCACACAGAATTTTACAACTTTCTAAACAACAGTTTCGTCTGTACACAATCTTGAAGTAGTATAGTTTAATTATGGACATCCGGTTTATACACTGGTGTGCAAAAATTAAGGACGAGACGGTTTTTTCAATATAACTTTGTACAAAAGCTTTCTAAATCAACACATTTAATACCGTAAGATCCCCAATACGTACGGACATGTGTAATGTAAGCAACACTTACTAAAAGAGAAATCAGAGGGATGAAAAGAAGCTTTATTGAAAAAGTAGCATGGAGCGCAATGAGACTGAAGGCCGAAACACCCCTGTGATGGGTGTCCAGCAAGAAAAATCCGGCCTTTAGTAGGGGATATGATCTCCCCTGACTGCTAGGCAGGTTTCACAGCGTCTGCCCATGCTGAGAATGAGGGTGTCAATGAGTTGTTGAGGCATTGCTGCCCATTCGTCTTGCAGCGCCAATCGACGCTCCCGAATCGTTACTGGTGGTAAGGTACGAACTTCCAAGTGTCTGCCTAGAAATTCCCATACATGCTCGATGGGATTGAGATCCGGAGATCATGCCGGCCAATCCATACGTTCAATATCCTCACTCTCTAAGAGCTGTTCGGCAGCTACTGTGCGATGACATGGTGCATTGTCGTCCATGAAAAGGAACTGCAGACCCATAGCGCCTCTAAAAAGACGCACATATGGAAGAAGAATCTCGTTACAATAACGGGTCTCGTTGACTGAACCTGCGTCGAAGATGTGAAGGTCTGTACGACTACCAAGCATGATGCCTCCCCAAACGAGAACACCGCGACCTCCATACCTGTCCCTTTCAATGATGTTCGAGGGATGATTGCGGCTTCCCCGCTCTCTCCAGATGAGTATGCGATGAGAATCGCTACTCAAACTGAATCTACTGTCATCTGTAAAGAGTACTCGTCCCCATTCACTGTCCCTCCAATTCCGGTGTTCCCGGCACCACAGAGAACGCCTTCTCCGATGGGCAGGCGTTAAAGGTACACATCGTACAGGGCGTCGTACAAACAGACCACCTCCGTGCAGTCTTCTGGCCACGGTAAAACGCGATATCGGTCGTCCAGTCGCCTGTGTCGGGTGTCTAGCGATTTATCCCGCTGTCTGCCGCCTGTTTCTTCTGGCCTGTAAGACAATGTACCGGTCATCTGCGGGTGTGGTTCCTCGTGGACGACTACTGCTGAACCCCCGGATAGCTGTTCCTGTAGTTTGAAATTGTCTCCAAAGTCGTAAAACGATGCTGTGAGCAATTCCGAACTCTGCAGCCACACTTGTCACACTGCGGCCTTCCTCCAACTTCCCAATGATTCGACCTCGGGTAAAAGCATCCAGATGTCGTCTAACAGATTGATTATTCGCCATTTCTCGCTGAGGCAGCAACTCTCGGTGTGATTTTAACTGCTATACGGCGTGCAATCTCTTTGCCAGAAATACTGATCTTACACCGACAACATACTTTATACTACTCAGACACTCCCCCATTACGTCTACCTGCATATCTGCGCCTGTGCTACCGTACATCCCCTTACTTAATCTCCTGATTGGTCTTTCTGTCCGCTCTGCCTCTTCGTTCAGCTGACATGCTAATTTTTTGACTTCATCCTTAATTTTTGCACACCAGTGTATATATATATATCCTGGGAAAAATTTATATTACTTGTTATATATATTACTAAAAACAATTATTTAACACAATGGGCTGTATGGAACAGAAATTTAAAAGGTTTTTCTCCCAGGAGAAACGCTTAATGAATAGCGATAAAGAAATACCACACTTGGAGAAATACTATATACTTTCTTATTAAAAAAATTTACAAAACTTCTAACTAGTCCGAAAATTTATTACCTAATTCAAGCACAGTTAGTTTTACATTAATTAGAAAGCTCAAACAGCTATCAGCTCGAAAAGACTTGTAGCAGCAACGCTTTAAAAGGTAAGAAAAATGAGCCCTTTCCAAAATCATTTATTTCGGTTCGCTTTGGGTGGCCTTCTTAAAATTAATTAATCCGAATACCCATTAAAGAGAGACTTCTGACAACAACTTTCTTACACTTTTTCGAAAAGCGTTACTCCTTTCACAAAGAAGAGTTTTCTTTTGCCTTTTAATTTGTTCCAACAAAATTTTGATAAAATTTGCAGAAAGTGTTTTCTTTTCGTTCAATTAATTCGCATTTTTGTCTGACCAAATCATGAGAATGAAATTTTTAGAATAATGAATTAGAAAATGTTAGTTCTAAAAGAGCAGGTACTTTTAAAACATGTATACCTCTCACTTAATTAAAATCCTGTCCAAATTTCTGTAACCGATACACGAATAATGTTTTAACAAGAGCATCGTTATATAAAATCATTATTCTCGGAATCCAATAAACAGGAGAATTGAAATAAGTTTCTCTCTTATAGATTTGTCAACCCATTAATAAGGTGAAAGAAATTGGATGCGGAACAGAAAATGTTGTTGTATCTATTATGTTAGATATTTTTCCGAGATGTAATAGGTTCTTTCTGATTGAAAAAGAAATATTAAGGAGCCTCGTTTTGATAACAATGTTGTTACTTTCCGAAGTTATATACACAAGGTGATTTATTACCAGACCGCCAAACTTACAGGGTGTGCCGAAAGTACAGAGACAACTAGGGATCACACAGGAATGTAGGGTTAAAACAGTGGCGTAACGGAAAACATTTGGAGTCCTAGTAAAGTCAGGTCTTAGCCACCCCCCAAGTTGGATTTTACTAAAGGCAGATACTTGGCGACAGTTAGGCTTTGGGCCCCCTAGAGCTCTATGCTCCCACAATGAGGCTGGTTGCGGTGGTGTACGTTACGCCCCTGGTTGCAAATGCCATGGTTGCGAGATATCAGGCAAAAAGCAGAGAACAAGGACAGATGCAACAGCATATTAAAAGGACAGAAAACATTTTATTGAAAAGTTGTACTACAACAAGTGTTCGAAATTACTACCAGAAGTCGTCTGGTAGGCTTGAAAGCGGTGCTGCATAGAGTTATTTACATTTTGGACGATTCCTCTGAGCAGTCTTGTGGTTGGTGGCACTGAACGGAAGGTTTCGTGAAAACAGATTCTGTTGGATGTCGCCATTTGTAATCCGTTTCTCGAAGTAGTAGAATGAATTCGTATTCAAACGAAAAACTCGTCGACATGTTGATTGTGTATGGCGCTACGGATTGTAATGGGCACACCGCTTGGCAGTTGCATCAGGGATGTTAACTCTAGCAGGCATGTTTCATATCACTCGAATTTCGCAAGTGTGAACAGAAGCAGATGAGAATCTGGTTCTGGTCAGGTGATGAGTTTCAGTTGAAGATATTATCACTCAAATGCCTGTAACTTCCGGGAGGATACATGACATCCCAGGAATCTTCGAGAACAAGGAATTCCGTGTAGCACCTTTGTCAGACCTACAAGACGACTTCTAGTCGTAATTTCGAACACATTGTTGTACTGCATTTCAATAAAATGTTTTCGGTCCAATTAATGTGCTGCTGTTTCTGTTCCTTTTTCTCTGTTTCTTTGCACCATAGAAACAACTACTGCATTGCGACCTTCCATTCCTATATATTTCTGAGTCATCTTTGTACCCCCTACACCCCCTGCAAGTTTGTCGATCTAGGTAGCGAGCCACCCTGTATATATTATCGTATGTGTTGTTTTCTGTTTACAATCAATTCAAGTATTAAACGATATTTTTGGTAAAATCTACTTTAAAAATTTACAGAATTTATGTATATGTTTTGCACTTTACTGGGTATGGAAATACACGAAAAGCATGTATTAAGGGGATGATTAAGTGTTATTCAAATGACAAAAATCGGTTACAAAATTCGAATCAATTTTTTTGAGCCTAAATTATTCTTTATACATTTATCTACAATCTCAGAAAATATGAAAACTTTAAGTTTAAAAGAACCCAGAGTTCTCTGACAACTTTTGTTTTCGTTCCTTTTCCATCCTAATAACAAATAAAAACTTTAAACTGATTTATCTCAAAAAAAAAAAAAAAACTAGACAGTCTTTTTTTCTTTTTCACAAATACTAAGGAACTTTTTTTTTTTGTTAAGCAAAAAACTTTGATATTTATTCTAACTGTTAACATTAATGCACTCAAATGTTGGGATACATTTTTGAGAGAGCCAAAGCAATACCTATTTTTTTAAAAAAAATAGTTGAACTTAAAATGCATGCATTTTTTCAACGTATTTTCATAACTTTTCATAAATAAAATTAGTTTACAAATATCAATCATGTTACCTCAATTCCATATCTATTTTTGTTTTACACACAACCCCTGACAATAAAGTTCGCTGAATAGTCCTGTAACATTAACGCATATGAAATATTAACGAAAGTTACCTAACTGTCCTTCGAAATAGTCACCTCCCATAACTATGCACCGCTGAGATGTGCTATACATGTCCTGGAAACTTTGCAAAATTCTTCTTTTGAGATGGAGTTCAAAAACCTAGTCACGTTTCGTTGGATGTCAGAAATATCGTCAAATCTCTTTCCTTTCAAAACGAGTTTGAGTCGTGGGAATAGGATGGATTGAGATTTGGCGAGAATGGTGGATGTTTAATTTGCACCATCCCCTTTTTTTGCCAGGAACTGCTTGACGATATTGACTGTGTGACGATATTGTCGTGAACAAAAAAAAAAAAAAAAAAAAAAAAAAAAAACAGACATTTCATGAAACGAGTCAAAATTTCAATGTACCTTAATCAATCTTAATATTAATTAAATAATCTACGAAGCGTTCTCACTTAGCTTTACGTTAATCACTACTTGCTATCCTGTTAGCTTCTAACATCTCTCTTCCGTCGATCTTGAAAGTTACTCTTTAAATACAAGCCTTGATTTGAATAATCACATCTTCTTCTTCTTCGGAGGAAAGTTTTCAGTTGAACAATATTTAAAGACCCATTATTCCCCAAGATGATTTTTAGTAGGAAGAACGCGAATAGACCCGTTACAGCTTGAGTATCGTTGATGACTTTTTGTGACAATATCTTCAAACACACTTATACAAGTCTAACTGCAAACTAAGTAAACAATATTAGTAGTTATTTACTTCAAAGTTTCTTATTTCCCAAACCGTTCCCATAACTGTTGTTCACACTCTTCTATTTAGATCATTGGATGTTATTCACCGTTAAAATGAGAAAAAACCAACTCTAAGATGTGTTAAAAAATTCTGTACATTTTACAATGAATTCTGTACTTCGCAGTGCAATACGTATAAACTACAAATCTAATTCTAATGCATATAAGTGTTAATATTTCGATATCCCAGTTCCACTTTAAATACCAATATGCTTTGCTATCTTGAACAAAAATCTGAAGTAACGCAGGCAATATTTTATACAAAGATGTCATTGTTATCATGTCAAAAATTCTTATTGTTTTCATTGTTAAATTTGTATAGTTCAGTCACTTGCACAAAATCAATTTATATGGTATAAAGAGAGAGAGAGAGTATAATCTTCATTTTCAGACTTATTAAATTATTAATGTGTGCTATGTTAAGTAGCAAACTGGGAGTATTAAAAAGTAGTCTGTGTGCGTGCTTCCGTGTGTGAGAGGAGTGCATACATACACTTAACTAAATGTCCAGTTATTTTAATATCTTAGAAAAAGTCCGACTATTTCTAAATTTGAGCATGAAATCAACTTTTAATTAATATTTATATCGTATTCAAATTATTTTAAACATAAAGTTCAGGAAAAGGGGGGAGTAAGACATATCGAATTATATGAAGCTAAACTTAATTTTCACTCATAGAGAAAATGAGAACTTTGAAGGAAAACTTTAAAAAAGTGAACATTTATTTATAAATAGTTAATAATTCTTTAATACTGTCTTTATATTTACAAGCAGTGACTCAAAACCATGATTTTGCCACTGCTATTACTGCCCTCCACAGTCCCGAATATATATATATATATATATATATATATATATATATATATATATATATATATATATATAATTAATACTTCCTTGTGTATTAATGCTATTTTTGTAATTTAATTGAAATTGTTGAAATTAACGTTACTCTAAAATTACATGATGACTGCTAATAGTAAACTTCGCAAATTCGAATCAAGAGTAAATAACAAGGACGAAATTTTAACTGGTTAGCTTGTGAAGTTTTCTTTAATTTTGTTAATTTCATTATTATGATTATGGTTTATTAATTTTATTTCTTCCAGAAAGTCCACAATCATTTCACAAAGGTATGTATGCGTTTATACAAAAAGATAAAATAAAATAATTTTTTCTTAATAGTTTAAAAAGCTTTCTTAAAGCAGTCCGACGGGTAATGTTATAAATTTCACCAATTTCTAAAGAGAATAAACTTGTATTCCCCATTATAAAGGTTTAATGTTTAACTAGAAGTAGGAAAATATAACGCTTGCGAATATTTAACTACCAAATATGAATTTAAACCTTTTCTCTGAAATCATTCTACTTACCTCGAGTTTAGGTGGTAACTATTATATTACCACGTAAATTAAAAATGTGAGAAAATTAGTTTTTAAAAAGAAAACTGTTTTAGTTATTATTTTGCCTTTTGTAAACTCTCTGAAGAACTCTGGAATCTAAAAAAAAAATAAACGGATAAAAGAGTCAGATTTAGAATTTTCTACAATTGATTTGGGTACCATGATTTATTCAAAATAATAATAATAATAATTGACATAAAAATATTCAGTTTTACCCGAATAAAAATATGGAATTAAATTATAATATAAATAATGAAGGACTAAGATTGCAGGATTAACTCTAGTTTTATAATACCCTTCTCTATTATTTTCCCATATTAAGGGGCTAAAATAAGAAGAAAAGTAATAAAAAGTAACAAAAAGTAGTATCTTTATAAATATCCAAAACAATGGCTTCCTCGGGACAAATTGTTTAGTAAATGTTCGTTAAAGAAGAAAACAGTACATTATATGCTTCGAAAATATGAAAAAACACCTTAAAATTTAAAATAATTTTTAAATAAGAGAAATTTTAAAAACTAAAATTAATAATCTCTCAATACTCAAAGAAAACCGTAAAAATTAGCTTATAGCGTCCTCTAGGAGAAAGCAGAAAATTTAATACACAGTACATTTAAACATATATGTAAATTATAGAGAACAAATATCAAACTAATAACATTAAACTTATAATAAATTTGTGTGCATTAAGAAATTTAATAAATAATTCTATTAATTAATAAATATACAAACCATGTCTTATAAATTATAATATTATTAATTTTTCAACATATTTATTAAATAAATAAATATAGCTTTATGAATAATAAAATAATAATTGTTCCATAAATGGATAATGATTTTTACTGTTCGCAAAAGGAACTTTAATAAAGTTAAATGTATAAAATCATTCCTTTAATTAAAAATACTACTGTTAAATTTATTATCTGTAACATGCAAAATTTATGTAGGTAATAAGAATTAAATTATTTATTGTTCTTTTTAATAGTTTTTAAGTAGTTAGGGTAATAACTTGTATTAAACGTAAACTCTTCGTCAAAAATCATTTAATCATCATACCTGCCTACAGTAAGGAAAACAATTATTAACAGTATAAATTGTTTTCCATAAAAATATGCAAAACAAATTAGCTAAATTATTGCTGGTAAGTTCATCTGTCTCCCTCTCTGTCTGGTGGCTAGTACCATTATAATATGTATAACTTTGGGAGCAAAATTTATTAGTGTTATATTTTGGATTTTTATAGCATTACTTAAATCCTAATTATCAATGTTTCTGAATAAAATTTTAATATTATCAATATATAAGTTAAATGCATCCCCGAAGTCATAATTATATGCAAAGTAAATATATTTGTCTTTTAAGTAATTAATGATACTGTAGCGTAGATTAAATTAATACGGAAAAATTCGGTACTCTAATAAAATAACAACTACTCTTGTTAGACACAACTCAAGACTTAATTCTACAAACTGAATATTTCTTTTCCTTATCTATTGCCATCGAAAGTTCCAAAACTTTCCATAATTATAATTATAGTTAACTTTTATAAATACAAATACAATAAAAATAAAAGCACGAGATAAATAATTACAATTAATGAATAAGCACGTGACACAAAAATTAAAGTTCATACAAAGAAAACCAAAGAAGATATTTTTGGCAAGTCACCTGCAACCGGGTGCATGAGTCCTAGGAGTAGATCATGTCCATGGCAACTGAAGTGATTTTTTTTGCTACAATATTTATACTATTTTTAATAATGACTTTATCATTGATATTATAAATAGCATTTTGTTAACAAATCGTAATAATTTTCTGGAAATTGCATTGTAGAAGAGTATTTGAAACCAATAGTAAGACTAGGTAATTTGAAAGATTTCCATTGAAATTTAAGGGTAAAAATAATCTGTGGTAATTTATTTTCTTGTTGATATACACTCCACATTTTTATAGAAAATCAAAGAATAACTATTAATTTTTCTGTCATATATCTCAGATTTATCAAAAGAATTATTGTTTTGGAATACTTCCTGAACATAAGGCTATTATAATCTATACAGTGGAATCTCGCTTGACGAACAATAATCAATCCAAAGGATTACTGAAAATGCCAAACATTCATTAAGTGAAGAAATTTGTTCCATATAAGTTAATATTAAACAAGATAATGCTTTTCATGCTATAAAACATACTCAAAAAAATAAGAACAAAATGCAAATCATATTAATGGATTTTTTTTCGGCACTTCAAAGTATCCTGAACATACGACAAAATATTACCATTAAGAAAATATGAAACGCACTTGGCCACTGTTTTATAAGGATGATTCTTCGCAATGTATGATGCAGTAGTTTCGCATACGTTTAGCATTTCTCTTTTTGCACCAGAAGATACTGGCTTTGCTGTCACTTCATTCTTCTCAGACAAGCTCTTCTCCACCTCTCCTTACAGTAAAAAATATTGTAAATCCATAAGTACTTTGACGGTGAATAAGCACTTGCCAAGCACTTCCCCTCATTGGCTATACTATTCCAATGACTCAAAGATAGCATTGACATCCACACCCAGTCATATGATCTAGGACAAAGAGAACATCTTATAGACTATAATTTTCTCAGTTATTGTCTCCTTACAGCTAAATAGTTCCACCCTTTGAAACCACCATTGCAGTCTTATAAATGCATCTTGAGATTGTCCTGTTCATTTTGTAATATAAACATTATAAATTTCTTTTATTCCTTGTTTTCCTTCTTTTCTCTGAGTTTCAGACTGCCATGTTGGTTCCACAGTGTCAAGTTGGTCGCCGACACTCTAAAAGAACAGTCAAATGGTTTGAATGTCAACTTCCTCTCCTTCTGTAGCATAACTTTCCGTTTTTGAGATTCAAATTCGAATTCTCAGAGCTTCCTTCGCTTTCAGTACTATTCTTATGTAGAAGAAAAGAGTATTCACCGCTATATACACTGGTGTGCAAAAATTAAGGACGAGACGGTTTTTTCAATATAACTTTGTACAAAAGCTTTTCAAATCAACACATTTAATACCGTAAGATCCCCAATACGTAAGGACATGTGTAATGTAAGCAACACTTACTGAAAAAGAAATCAGAGGGATAAAAAGAAGCTTGATTGAAAAAGTAGCATGGAGCGCAATGCGACTGAAGGCCGAAACATCCCTGTGATGGGTGTCCATCAAGAAACATCCGGTCTTTAGTAGGGGATATGATCTCCCCTGACTGCTAGGCAGGTTTCACAGCGTCTGCCCATGCTGAGAATGAGGGTGTCAATGAGTTGTTGAGGCATTGCTGCCCATTCGTCTTGCAGCGCCAATCGAAGCTCCCGAATCGTTACTGGTGGTAAGGTACGAGCTGCCAAGCGTCTGCCTATAAAATCTCATACATGCTCGATGGGATTGAGATCCGCAGATCGTGCCGGCCAATCCATACGTTCAATATCCTCACTCTCTAAGAGCTGTTCGGCAGCTACTGTGAGATGACATGGTGCATTGTCGTCCATGAAAGGAACTGCAGACCCATAGCGCCTCTAAAAAGACGCACATATGGAAGAAGAATCTCGTTACAATAACGGGTCCCGTTGACTGAACCTGCGTCGAAGATGTGAAGGTCTGTACGACTACCAAGCATGATGCCTCCCCAAACGAGAATACCCCGACCTCCATACCTGTCCCTTTCAATGATGTTCGAGGGATGATTGCGGCTTCCCCGCTCTCTCCAGATGAGTATGCGATGAGAATCGCTACTCAAACTGAATCTGCTCTCATCTGTAATGAGTACTCGTCCCCATTCATTGTCTCTCCAATTCCGGTGTTCCCGGCACCACAGAGAACGCCTTCTCCGATGGGCAGGCGTTAAAGGTACACACCGTACAGGGCGTCGTGCAAACAGACCACCACCGTGCAGTCTTCTGGCCACGGTAAAACGCGATATCGGTCGTCCAGTCGCCTGTGTCGTGTGTCTAGCGATTTCTCCCGCTGTCTCCCGTCTGTTTCTTCTGGCCTGTATGACAATGTACCGGTCATCTGTGGCTGTAGTTCCTCGTGGACGACCACTACTGAGCCCCCGGATAGCTGTTCCTGTAGTTTGAAATTGTCTCCAAAGTCGTGAAACGATGCTGTGAGCAATTCCGAACTCTGCAGCCACACTTGTCACACTGCGGCCTTCCTCCAACTTCCCAATGATTCTACCTCGGGTAAAAGCATCCAGATGTCGTCTAACAGATTGATTATTCGCCATTTCTCGCTGAGGCAGCAACTCGGTGTGATTTTAACTGTGCTATACGGCGTGCAATCTCTTTGTCAGAAATACTGATCTTACACCGACAACATGCTTTATACTACCCAGACACTCCCCCATTACGTCTACCTGCATATCTGCGCATGTGCTACCGTACATCACCTTACTTAATCTCCTGATTGGTCTATCTGTCCACTCTGCCTCTTCGTTCAGCTGATATGCTATATGCTAATTTTTCGACTTCGTTCTTAATTTTTGCACACCAGTGTATTTCTCAAGCATTTAAACGCGTTATTCTTAATAAGTGTATCCTTTTTTTTAATTTGTTTGTTTGTTATGTGGGGCTCCAGTGTATATAAACAACACAGTGAGATTTTACAATATTATAAACACAATTAAATATTAGTTAATTTTTTAATATACTTATGATTACCATCATAATCAGTTTTATAATCTAATTTAATAAGATTTTTAAAAAAGGGTATTTGTATTCTTCAAAATCTTCTTAAGACAGTCTAAAATTAACATCTTTGTAAGAAAATTATTTAAACATCTATTAGGTGAGTGCGAAAGCTCTATCCGTTTTTGAATATGCAAATTTACAAGGGAACTGACGCCATACATGACGTTGGCATGACAGAAATCGTCGGCCAATCAAACGTGGAGATGCTTAACATATAAATACAATAAGTCTCGTACAGTTAATCATCTCAAAAAAAAATTTCAGAGAGTGTAACATGGAAAGCGAGAAGAGACATGTGAGACATTGTTTGCTATACAAGTTCAATAAAAAGAATACGGCAGCCGCAGCAAGTTGCAATGTTTGTCAAGTTTATGGCGAGGATGCAATAAACGAAGGAACATGTCGTTGATTGTTTCGTAAATTTAGGGAAGGAAACAGACGCTACCAAGACCAAGCTAGGAGTACACGGACATCACACGTTAGAAAAGACGATATTAACCAAGCCATAAAAAACAGCCTGAACCCAACCGTGCAAAAATCGGCAGGGAACCTCAATGTTCACCGTACAGCAGTCAAAAGAGAGCTGTATAGGTTGGGTTTTACGAGAAAGTTGGATCGTCGGTTCCACATAACCTGTCAGCTAAGCAAAGATGTGACCGAATCACCACCTATGTTTCCTTGCTTTCCCGGCACAAAAATAACCCATTCTTTAAGCGAATTGTGACAGGAGATGAGAAGTGGGTTATGTACCATAACGTAAAGCGTTGTAGGATTGCGTGTCACCCTTCCGATACGCCCGCATCGATTTCAAAAGCTGAACTTCATCCCAAGAAGGTGTTTTTGAGTGTGTGGTGGGATGGGCTCGGAATAATTTAATAGGAAGTCCTGGAACTTAACCAAACCATCAATGTTGCCTTCTACTGTCTACAGTTAGACAAGCTACATTCAAATCTGGTAATAAAACGACCGTGTCTCACCAGTCATTACGGTGTTATTATTCATCACGATAATGCCTTGTCACATGGTGTTGTCATCACTCGCCAAAAGTTAATGGCTTTGGCTGGGAGATTTTATACTGCCCTTGCTTTTCTCCTGACATGGCACCAACTAACTATCCTATGTTTCATGCGTTGAATAATTCCTTCAGTCAGGAATCTTTGTTGATATTGATGCTGTGAAAACTGCCATCCAAGAATTTTTTTGTTGCATCCTCTGTTAGTCACAGGGATTAGAGCAGCTAAAAGTAGGTAGAGGACTGACTAAGCTCTAGGTACCCATAGAGAAACCTCCATTTTCAATAGAAATTTCAGAGTGAATGAACTCGAGGCTGCGATCAATGATTCTTGTCTAAATAAATATCTTGGTCCCGATGCTATTCATGGTGAAATGATTGACCATCTTGGCCTGAGCGGACGGCAGAGATTTTTGGACATCATCAATTATTCCTGGAACAAGGGGCAGCTTCCTCGGGACTGGAGGAGAACGGCCGTCATTCCTATTAAGAAATATGGCAAAATTGATGGTACCCCTGAGAGTTATCGAACTATCGTCTTAACCAGTATTGCTTGCAAAATAATGGAGAAAATTATTTTGAGAAGACTCACTTTTCACCTGCATTCCTTGCCTTGTCACGAGTACGAGCCCAGTACCACTAAAGACCCGCCGTATACGGCAGCGTTGCACGTTAAATATATTGAGAGCTGAAACGTCCTCCCGAGGTGTGGTGTGGTAGTTAGGAACAGGGTTCCAGCTCAGGTTTCATCACATTTTGTTTCACGTCACTTGATCATGGTTCAAAATTACGTGTGTGATGTTCCTCCACTTGGCAGTACATCTCTCGAAGTATCAGCGTGAGCTAGAGGTGTAGGATTAGCGAAATAACTAGGATCAAACATTAATATGAAATTATTAAGATATTCAACTTAAACTTTTAACAAATTTAATTATAATATTTAATATGAGAGAATCTACGATGACGAAATACGCAACACACAATATATATATTTATAATAAGACCTAATCCAATTCAGACCAATATCAATAAGCGAACCGGCTAATCCTCGATTCTAATATTAAATAATCAATCCTACCTTATTACAGCTTGTATTAACGATCAATCTTGTCTTTATATGCAATGGGCTGCAACTTTGCGGGTTCCTTCTAATCGAGTACTAATATATGTATCCACGGGAAGCAGAACTCATTCAAACTTGAAACACGAAATCTAATAACCCTCAACTGCCACAAACCAACATCAATTGTCTAACATTTCTTTACATTGTCATTGCCCTTACACTAAGATCCTATATTTAAAAGTCCGCTTATTTGCATCCTTAATTCACATTTCATTTCTTGGATTTGGTTGTAAAAGAGTTGCCATTAATTCTGGCCCAATAA
Organism: Trichonephila clavipes; assembly: GCA_019973935.1. Lineage (NCBI taxonomy): Eukaryota > Metazoa > Arthropoda > Arachnida > Araneae > Nephilidae > Trichonephila > Trichonephila clavipes. The sequence goes on from BMAU01006031.1 coordinate 185,873, forward strand.
ACCCAAAGGACTTGTTAAAGAAAAGACGCGTAACACATCACCTTCCACTCCAAGAAACAAAATGTGATTTATTCGAGGGTCTTAATGGCCCTAAAGAAATTACGTGCCTAAATTTTATTCTTCTACTTCTAATTTTCCACGCTTAAAATTTTAACTTCGAATATTCATTCTAACCATTAATTTTCAATGCTCCACTTAAATCTTAATTTTTCCAATTCATCTTAGGTTTAATTATTAATATTTCTCCTTAATTTGAATTTCCAACTGCCATCATAAATTTTACTCAATTAACTAGACCAACATTCATAGTTATGCATTTTAATCACGGTAGATTCTGACATGTACAAAATAAATAGACGTGCCCCATCTGGACTATGGGACCGGGGAAAAACCATATGACTTAAATGCAAAAACACGAGGTCCGTACGTCTCTTAACTCACTTAATTCTTCTTAAATGCTACTTAAAGTCTAACAATTCTGCTTCTTTACAGCTCTTTATCTTCAGTGTCCCTTGTACAAAGAAAAATTAACCATCTTCGTTTTTCTACATCGACCTCAGCTTTCAATTTCCTAACCAAATGAAAACTTTCAATAGACTTCAGGGTCTTTCACCCTGAAACAAAAACTTCCTAAGTCAATTGGTAAAAACAAAGTTTCACACATTATGATTAAATATTTTAAATATCCGACTATGACTTGAATTATTGCAATAATTCTTCCGACCACCTGTTCGAAAGAAAAGAATATAAAAAGAAACGACACACACACAAACGCACACACACACACACACACACACACACACACACACACACACACACACACACACACACACACACACACACACACACACACACACACACACACACACACACACACACACACACACACACACACACACACACACACACACACACACACACACACACACACACACACACACACACACACACAACCTGGTTCTTATAACTTGTAGTTGGCGTTTCCTACCAAGACCTCCAAGGATATATATTTTCTCGTACACGCTCCTTTCCTTTCCTGGTCTTGTCGTTGTTGATCCTCTCCTCGCCTGGCATTCTTGTTGCTTGATCTTGTTCGATATTCGATGTAGGGGCAATCGTTCATTCCTCTGCCTTTTCTGGATCGAACTGGTCCTCCCTGTTGTGTCTTCCTCTCTATGGTCGGTCGGGACACCAATTTTTTCCATTTCGTGGTCTGAGGTTGTAGCCGCTTGTGTTGGGGGTTACTATTTCTTCCTTTCGGGTTTTCTTTCTAAATTTTGGCAGATTATAATTAGTTCTGTAATTTGACGACAAATATCGTTTAAGTACTCTATGTTCTGACCCTTCTGAACTTTACTTTCTGGTCCTCCCGACCTAGAGATTTTCATGTGATGTTTTATAGCTTAACATTTCATTTTTACTTCTTTTAATCATTCTACTTTTCTCAGACGAAGAACTAGGTATTTATCTGATAAGTGGTCCGCGCTTATTTGTCATATTTGTGTGTTTTTCATCTTGATCATTTTTAAAACTTAACCCGGTTTCCTCCAACTCACGCTTTACTTCTGACCCTTTCTTTTTACCATCTTGCGACTCATTTGATCTCCGTTTTATTCTGTCAAAACCACTCGATTCATTGTGCAAACTACCGCTATCAGTACTACCAGTTCTTATCTCCTTCTTGTCACTTTTCCCATGACGATATATTCTAACCTGATCTACATTAATCTTTAAGCTTTTTCCCGCCTTCCATATCACTACGTTGTTATTCTTTACATCTAATACTCTATACGGACCTTCAAATTTTGGTTTAAATTTAGCTAAAACTTTTCTTGTTGCCGAACTTAAAGGATGTGTTGCTATCACAACCCAATCATTCACCTTAATTTGCACATCAAGCCTGCGTCTATTATAATATTTCTCCCATTTTTCATGCTTAGCTTTTGTGTTTCGTCTAGCTTCCTCAAGCAATCTCTCAATATCTCTTACTACAAATTCCGTTCCGTCTGATACCATCACTAATTTCTGGAAAGGCGTAACGAACTTTCGACCTAAAAATAATTCTGCGGGGGTTTTCCCCGTTGTTTCGTCTACAGCCGTACGAATAGCATAGGCAAGTTCACGTAAGAATTGATCCCATGTGTCATGTTGCTCATTGACATAATTTGCAATTATTTGCACCAGATCGCGATTTACGCGTTCTCTTCTATTTGCTTGAGGTCTATATACGACAGTCTTCACATGCCTTATGCCTAATCTTTCACTTAAATTCTCAAAAATATCGGAAATAAATTGGGGTCCATTATCACTAATTAATTTTATTGGAGCTCCGAAACGCGATATATAATTATCAAAAAAATTATCTGCTATAAATCGAGCAGAGGCCTTTTTATGGGGTATGATTTCAGCCCACTTGCTGAAATGATCCGTAATTACTAATACATATCGGTTACGTCTTACTCTCGACACAGGATACGGACCTAACAAATCTAATGTAACTATTTCATTTGGATAATTTGATACAACTGTTATTAACCGACCAGCTGGTAACGTGTTTTTTTAATTATTAACTTGGCACATATGGCATGTAGAGACATATTGATCAATAAATTTTCTCATATACGGGAAATAACAAACATGCCTTATTTTATGATAAGTTTTAAAACGTTCAAAATGATCTGATAAGGCCTCGTCGTGAAATTCTCTCATTATTTCATTCCTTAAAAATTTTGGAATGTATACTCGCATTTCTCGTTATGACGTTGCATATTTTGCATAAAATAACAAGCCTTCGACTAACCGAAAATCCCGGAACCAATTTTCACATATTGTATCATTAACCGAGCTATCTTCTGGGTTTTCCAGATATCTACAGATATGACCTAATTCTGGGTCTGTTCTTTGCTCTTCTATTAACTGTTCACGTGACGAAAGTATCAAATCCCTGATTATTGCACACTGAACTTTCTCTCCTATTATACATTCGTTTGGTTTTCTCGACAAAACGTCAGCAACTGTATTTTGAGTTCTAGAACGATGCTCCCATTCTATATTATATTCTGCTAATTTTAATGCCCATCTGATCATTCTAATTAACAATTTTTTACCATTCGTTAAATGCGTTAACGCAACGTGATCGGTAATAACCTTAATCGGCAAAGAACCTAAATATGTTCTGAATTTATTCAGAGCCCAAACCACTGCTAAACATTTCCTCTTTGTTACCGTGCAATTTCTCTCCGCAGTACTAAGCGTACGAGAAGCAAATACTACTTTTCTTTGCTCTCGGCTTAGAACTCCTCCTACCCTTATTGAGTTTGCATCCGTAAATAACTCAAAAGGTTTTTGAAATCTGGGAATTTTAAAACTGGCGCTTTTGTTATAGCCGCCTTGACCGCGTCGAATGCTTTCTGCACCTGAATCGACGAAATATATAAATTTCTTTAATTTTCGTTTAAGATTATAAAGAGGTTCGCAAATAACGGCATAAGTTTTAATAAATTTTGCGTACCATTGGGACATTCCTAAAAATTTCGACACCTCTTTGGAATTACGCGGTGGTTTCAGTTCAACTATAGCTTTTGTTTCATTAGTTTTAATTCTCCTCATTATTAATAATTAAACACAAATATTTTAACTCCACACACTTGTACACTTGTGTACACTTGTCTTTATTCAACGTTAACCTCCCCTCATGTAATAATCGAAAATCTTCTTTCAAAATCTCAACATGTTGAGTGAATGATGGAGATATAATCACATCGTCCATATAAACATTCACAAACTTCCCTATCACGGGCTTGTGAATTATATCTATTGCTTTCTGAAAATTGAGTGCCGCCCCTGACAAGCCAAATGGCATTCTACGAAAAGCGTAGATACCATTTTACGTGACAAACGCAGTCTTAACTATATCCCTAGGGTTCACAGCCATCTGAAAATATCCCGACCGAAGGTCTATGGCAGACATTTTCCTTGTATAGAATGTGTTCATTATTAAATCGTTTATTAAGTGTAAAGGATACCGAGGATACTTTGTGATCGCATTCATTTTCCAATAATCAACAGCAAATCCTACGCTTCCGGATTATCCGGCGGTGTAACCCATTATTCTTTCTACATAACACAACTGGTGACGCGTACGGTGATTGAATGGGAATTATGTTTCCTTCTTTTAGCATTTTGTCTACGTGATAATCTAGAATCTCCTGTTTAACCCTGTCATACATGTACGGCCTGGAAAGAACCGGTGGATTATTTTCCGTGTCAATCTCTTGATATAGAACATGCGTAAGCCCTGGTTTATCCGAAAACAATCCTTGAAAACTATCAAACAAATCTTGCAATTCCCGTTTCTGTTTTTCTTCTAATTTTGTCCTAGAAAGATCTATTTTTACTTTTTTCTATTTCAACCGTTTTAACCACCTTATTAATCTGAGAATAAGGAATCGCCAATGATTTTCGATCAAAGTCTAAAATAATCTTTGAACCACCGATGAAATCTATCCCAAGAATACATGGGTATTCCAAATTTGCCAACACGTTGAACAATCAAGGCCTTTCAAAAACTCCCTTATTCGAATATTTAATTCCACAACTCCAATATTTTTACATTTAGCGCCCTGTGCCGTGATCACCTGAGTTCTAGATTTCTTTACTTGCTTATAGAAAAAATGTTTTCGGTATGTCTCCTCCGATATAAATGATTTCTCCGCTCCAGTGTCACATAACGCTTTCGTAAAAGTCTCTTCTAATAAAATATGAACATATGGAAGTTCCAACGGAGAGATGCATATTGCTGAAAGTTTAATCGGTGAATCATTTATCAGCAGCCCCTGATCATCTTTAACACATCACTCCCTTTCAAAATATTTAATCGTCCCATTTGTTTTCAACCACCTTGACTAAAATTTTCACTCGAACCCCTATTTCTTTGGTCTCCTCTACTAAAATCGCCATTTTGACCTCGATTTCTGAATTGATATCCCCTATCGTTAATCTGCGATCATCGTTTTGAAACCTATTCCTGCTCTCGAACCACTCATTTCCTTGACGGCTATTCTGATAGTAACCCCTATAATCATTTCTGCCATTATTTGGTCTACGCACCACTTCAGAATTTCGCCAATTTCCTCGATTATTACCAACATTAGACATGCTACGATCATTCCAACCTCATCCTTCCACATTATCACTATTTCTCGAACCCCGTATTGCCTTGCATGAATATCTTTCCTCAAACTTAGCTAAGACCTCCAAAAGTTGGATCGTGTTTTGTGGGTTACGCACTTCAACATAATCCTGGACTTGCGGCTCAAGTATAACAAACAAAATATCTACAAGGGCTTTCTCAGACATCCCCAGTTCTAATTTCTTTTGTAATTTTAACAAATCGTAAACAAATTCCGTTGGCTCCTCGTTCTTTCTTTGCTGTGACGCGTAAAAACGTGTTTCTAAATCTTTCCTATTTTGAATGGCAGGGAATGCTTTTGACAATGCCGCTTTCAGCTGCGCGAAGTCCGTGGGGGTATTTTGTAATAACTCTGATCCGAATATTTGGTACCAATATAGGGCTCTCATTAGGAGATAACCTTTCAAATAAGCACACGATAAGTCACTGGGTATTTCAAGTAATTTGATTTGATTGTCAATACCTTCCAAAAATTCGGTGAAGTTCTCAGACCTAGAAAAGTACACTTCTGACCAAACATTAAATCCTCTCGCGTTTCTCATCTCGCGCTCCTATACATTAAACCGAGTTGGGCGTCATTGTGATGTTCCTCCCCTTGGAAGTACATCCCTCGAAGCATCAGCGTGAGCTAGAAGTGAAGGGTTCAGGAAAGAACTAGGATCAAACATTATCTTAATATGACTTTATTAAGATATTCAACTTAAACCTTTACCACCTTCATTTATAATAATTAATATGTGAGAATCTACGATGACGAAATACGCAACAAACAATATATATATATATATATATATATATATATATATATATATATTTATTATAAGACCTAATCGAATTCTGACCAATACCAATAAGCGAACCGCCTAATCCTCGATTCTAATATTAAATAATCAATCCTACCTTATTACAGTTTGCAGTAACGATCAATCCCATCGATTCTAATATTAAATAATCAATCCTACCTTATTACAGCTTGCAGTTACGATCAATCTTGTCTTGATATGCAATGGGATGCAACTCTGTGGGTTCCTTCTAATCGAATACTAATATATGTATCCATGTCACGAAGAACTCATTCAAACTCGAAACACGAACTGTAATAACCATCAACTGCCACAAACCAACATCAATTGTCTAACATTATTTTACATTGCCATTGCGCTTACTCTAAGATCCAATATTTAAAAGTCCGCTTATTTGCATCCTTAATTCACATTTTATTTCTTGGATTTGGTTGGAAAAGTGTTGCCATTAATTCTGGCCCAAAGAACCCAAAGGACTTGTTAAAGAAAAGGCGCGTAAGACGTCTCACGTGGTCCGTCGCCAAACGTCCTCGTGTAGCTGAACAATATGACGTTAATATTCAATCAATCAATCAATCAATTCACCTGCATTCCCATAACCTTCTCCCTGAAGAACAGCACGGTTTCAGAGAGGAACAGAGTACTACAGATCAGTTTCTCTACTTCTGAGAAAGGATTAGAGATTCTCACAATAGGAAACCTACTAATCATACTCTGGCGGTTTTTCTGGACTTATCTAAAGCTTTTTTGACAGAGTCTGGAATAATTTTCTTGTTATCAAACTGTATAAAATGTTTGGTATTGGAGGAAAAGTCCTACCCTGGATTTACGATTTCTCTAGAAACAGACTTATCAGAGTGAAGTTTAATAATTCTCTCTCCAGGAGTTTTTCGTTCTTTCAAGGAGTGCCTCAGGGTTTAGTTCTAAGCCCAACTTTTGTTTTGGCTCTACTTATCTTGAATTGAGAGTGTTATCAATTCGTAGATGATCTTGTTCTTTGGAAGTCCGATTCTGACTTGACGAAACTGGAGAGAGACATTAATCTTGTCCTTGAGGACATTCGAAATTTCACTCTAGACCACAAACCGACTTTTATTTATACCAAGTTTGTGGTTACCTTCTTTACAGCCAAAAGAAAGCTATATAATTTCCAACCTAATATCTTTTTGTATAATCAACCACTGACCATCGATAAACATCCAAAATATTTGGGTTTCATATTGGACCCTGAAATTCTGGGAAACAAACATATTGACAATACAGTATTTAAGGCAAGAAAATGACTCAACATCTTGAGATATATCTCTGCACGTGATTGGGGAGCAGATGCTGGCACTCTGAGAAAAACGTACATCTCACTTATCAGGCCCATCTTGGATTTCCAGTTTACTGTAGCGCCTCCATTACAAATCTTCAGAAACTTAAAAAGGTCCAGCTCAGAGTTGCTCGGATCATCACTAGCCTAAACAATTCTTATCTCAGTAGTATAGTACTTTTCGAGGTGGACCTACAACTCCTTAGCCTTAGAAGACGTGCATGTCTAACAAAATACTACAACAAACTCAGAAGTCTGGACTCTCGAAATCGTACTTCAGCTTACTTCAAAGATTGGTGTAATAACCAGAGACTCAGGAGAAATAGTCCCTTCAGCCAAATGGTCTCTTTTAACCTTACCATTGGTGCTGTGGAACCTCATCACCTGTCACAATGCCTTGACCCAGCGGAAGATCTTGATGGGGTATTCTTCCATCCAAAATTACCAGTACACGTGAATAAACAAGCAGCCCTTCCAGCTTATCTAAAGCAATTAGCTCTAGAAAGAATTGGAGATATACCAATTGACGCAGTTCAGGTTCATACGGATAGCAGTAGAGACGATTATTATTGATCTGGCAGCGGAATTTACATCAAATCGCAAGACTATATCTTAAGAATCCAGAGGAGAAATCCAGAGACGGTTGCTCGGTTTTTCGCAGTGAGCTAATAGCCATTGAACAGGCCCTTGGTTCTATTGCATCTCTTCCAAATGGTAAAGAGATTTGTATACTTTATGAGATAATGGAAGTGCAATACAGAACTTGTACAATTGGCAAAGTGTGAGAGATAATGTTGGAATGTCAATACTCTCCAAGTTAAAACGACTTTCCACATCGCATCAAATTCATCTGCAGTGGATTCCCTCTCACATAGATCTAGAGGGAAATGAGATTGCGGACACATTTTGGCCAAAGCTGGTATTTGCGAGGTCCCAGAGCCTTCAGCACTCCTCACCTTTTTGGAGATTTTCTCTAGAACTAAACTCCAGAATAAGACCGCATTGATTACCCCCCCTCCCCAGAGCACCATTGGTATCAGTGTTTTCGCCAATTTTCAAAGTGACCGGTTGAACGATGTTGGAGTGAAGCGAGTTCATATATGCAAACATAAATTTATATATAGATAGATAAATCTACATTTAGCTGTTCCAACTGTATCAATTTCAGAACATTGCAATACACAGATCGCGGGATGCTCTGTACACCCCAGCAACAAGAAAAGTCTCCAAGGATACTAAACAGAATGCGCTTAACCATGATTTTTTCTGTAACTGCACATTTTAGGTCATTGAACCTTCAGGCCTGATGTAATCAATCTCACTTAGATGATTGAAATGTAACGACCTTCAAAAGTTTATCTGGGATGCTGAGAACTTCCAGCGATTGATTGAGTTATATTTTCGTACTCGAAGCATCTAAAATAAAGTACGTTTTACTCCTTCAGTTTACATTTTTTTATCAAATATTTTAATATGTGCATGCATATTTTATTTAAAATTTCAATAATTGTAGTGTAAAAATAATATAATTCTTTAAAATAATTGTAAAATATATATTTTTTTATTAAATTTTTCAAAACATTTTCCAGAAAATATGACAAAAATTCCATGGGAAAGGGACTTCATCGTCTATCAGATACTGTATCAACAGATTGTCAAGCTGAACGAAGTGAATTCGATGACTGTATAGTTTCGGAACCAAACTTTGAGAGATGAAATTTCAAATTGTAAATTTTTATAATACAGGCAGTGATGATATCACTGATGAAATGTGCAGTATACTATATGATGTATCGCGAATATGTAACCATTGATCATTGCGAATATTTTATCATCTACTTAATACCGCAGGAATTAATGCTTCCATTGTTAAACATTCGGTTCTTCCTAAAAAGAAAATGAGACATTCAAAATTATTAGAGGAGATTAGAATGGATCGTGTGCAGCCACACACACACAGTAGTGGGTTATGAGATCGGAACTCCTAAACCTCAACAAAATACTCAAAAGAAGCTTTACTGACACAGAAGATATTAAAAAAAGAATTAATCCACCAAAAAAGGGACGTTGCACTCTTTGTCTACGGGTAAAAGATGTAAAAATCACTTTTCTTTGTCTTCAATGTAAGAAACATATTGCTTAAAGCATATGAATACAGTCTGCTCTAAATGTTTGGAAAATGATTAAAATTTTATTTTTCTACTTTTTACTATCCTTATCATTAATTATAAAGGTAAATTATTACTGGTATATACGTTTTACTTGTGGTTCATGTAAAAATATAAAATTGTGTACTTTAAAATGAAAATTTTGTAGTTTTACTTAAATTAATGATAGTCTCATTTGTATGCAATAAATTTAATAACTGTATTTGTATAATACAAAAAAATCTTGTACTTCATAAATATATATCATAATTGACTTAAAAAATGTTCATATTTAAATACACGTGTTAAAAGTTTGGAGTATTCTCTACACCCCTCAAGTAACGACTGTAGCAAAAACAGGCGCGAGTGACCACGGTTTAAACATGCTTAACAGTTCCTTATAAAATAGTCAGAATTTAAAAAAAAAGAATCATAAAGCTTTAAAACGATAAATATTGAATGATTCTTATCGTTGAAAGCAACGCATTCTAGATTAAAGCTGATATGGAACACACGTTCATTACCATACTCCCAAACTTTTCAATCTAGCTGAAAGAAACTTAAGTATAAGTGAACACTTCCATAAATAAAATTAAATCTAGATATCAACTTAATTTTGCAGAAATTTCCATCAAAATAGTTTTTTTAAAGACAAAATGGTTCCGTATCACACTCCTCCAGTAAATGGAGATTTTATCAGCACCACTTCCTCCTTTTTCAATCTATAGCAGCAGTTCAGACTCTTGATTTACTCATCAACCTCCCTGGACGTAGAAAATAAATAATGTATTGATTATGTGTCGTCTCAGAAGTGTCACCCTACGCGTAATTGACAGATCTGTTGCCTGATTTAATATATCGAAAGAAAAACGTATGCTGCCACCGCGTTTCTTGCGAAATTGATATGTCTTGTCATACAATTCTTTCTTTTTGATCGTAGCGGTTTCTATGCTTTCTCTTTATAGAAGTAATTTATGTTTTGACATTGCTTCAGTGGTTTACATAGTGTCAAATGTGTTACTTTGGAAGAACTTATAAAATTAAGTGTTGTGTATACAATGCTTAGAAAGTTTGAAGCAGTGTATGAATAAAATAAATGTATCAGAATCCTGTCTATCCCCTGCTGTCTATTATCGTGTGCATTATATTATGTACCATATGTATTATTTTTACAATATTTCTATAGAGATCGAATATTTTTTTAAAAAAAAAAAAAACCTAAAACAATAAAACAAGTGATATAAATTTAATGTAAAAAAACTTTTTTTAAAAACAAGCTTTTATTTAAATACTCTAAAAAGAATAAAATAAACTTTTCTTTTAAAATTTTTTTGCTATCAATTTATAAAGTCATTACACAATTTATAATATAAAAGATTGTTTCTTGATTTAAGTACTCGTATTTACTTGGTTTGAAAATTTTAAAAATTAAAATTAATCAGATCAAGTCCTTTAATTTGCTTGTTTATCTACACAGGTATATCTCGCTACAAGCTTTTATATTATAAATTGTGTAATGACGTTATAAGTTGATAGCAAAAAAAGTTTTGAAAGAAAAGTTTATTTTACAGATTTTAGAGCATTTAAATAAAAGCTTGTTTTTAAAAAAGTTTTTTTACTTTAAATTTATTTTTTACTTTTTAGTTATCACTGTAAAGGTTTGTTAGTCTGTTCATCTTAGTCAACGCATCATTGTTGCAAGGTCATCTGTCGGTAATTTTGAACAGACTAGCTAAGTCTTTTTTTCCGCCAGGCCACGTTTATGTTATAGATATTTTATTTGGGCGCAACAAGAGAAAAATGGGGTGAAGGGAAAAATGCTATAAAACCAAAACAACATTGGATAAAGCAAAATTTATAAGAAAAAATATTACAGCTTTTCCTTTTACTTTTACTATAATACTATATTAAAACAAAAAACACTCCATCAATTCAACACATCAGGTACAAAATTGATTTGCAAGATTCCACCCGAACAAATTTCTTGAATTAATAACTTTTTAACTAAATGCAATATCGGATTATAAATGGTCAAAACAGGCATTGTCATCCAAACTAAACGTGTATACCAAATTTCACCTGATTGTGTTGAAGACATCAGCTTCTCTCAAAATTGAGTTGAAAGATTCCACCCGAACAAATTACTTTAATTAATATATTTTTAACTAAATGTAATATCGGATTATAAATGGTCCAAACATGCATTGTCATCCAAACTAAATGAGTATACCAATTTTCAGCTCAATCGGTTGAAGATATCTGCTTCAAAATAGAGTTGCAAGGTTCCACCCGAACAAATTACTTTAATTAATATATTTTTAACTAAATGCAATATCGGATTATAAATGGTCCAAACATGCATTGTCATCCAAACTAAATGAGTATACCAATTTTCAGCTCAATCGGTCTAAGATATCTGCTTCAAAATAGAGTTGCAAGGTTCCACTGGAACAAATCACTTTAATTAATATCTTTTTAACTAATAGCGATATTGGAATATAAGTGATCTAAACATGCATTGTCATCCAAACTAAACATGTATATCAAATTTCAGTTTAATCGGTTGAAGACATCAGCTTTAAAATTGCGTTGCAAGATTCCACCCGAACACACTACTTCAATTAATATCTTTTTAACTCAATGCAATATCGGATTATAAATGGTCAAAACAGGCATTGCCCTCCAAACTAAACGTGTATACAATATTTCATCTCAATCGGTTGAAGACATCAGCTTCAAAATTGAATTGCAAGATTCCACCCGAACATTTTACATTGCAAGTTAAATAAAAGCTTGTAATAAAAAAATTATGTCAATTCCTACTTTGAATGGGTAAATAGAAAGTATTTTTGTATTAATGATTGAATATTTGGACAATATATATATATATATATATATATATATACATATATATATATATATATGTGTATATATGTGTGTGTGTTTGTGTCTAAATATATATATATATATATATATATATATATATATTCACTCTCTCCCTATATATATATATATATATATATATATATATATATATATATATATATATATATATATATATATATATATATATATATATAGGGAGGAGAGAGTGAACTAATAGTAGGAATTGAAAAAAGATCATTATTTGTCTGTATTGTCGAAAAAATGCACACCCGGTTTGACTAGTTTGGCTGAAAAACCAGTTTTCGACGCCAACTTTTGTCATTGTTTAACAGTTACATTGTTACAACAATGGACACGAATTTAAGTTGGCGTCGAAACTTAGTCTTTAAATAATTCATATTAATTATTATTTCTTATATATTTATATTAGCCGTTACCCACCCACTTCACTGGGTATTTCACGATGTTGTATTTATGTATACAGTTTACATATGTATTAATTATTGATATCTAGCATTAAGAGTTCGATTGTATTGAAAAATATATTTATAGCTGTTACACTCTCGCCCCTTGATATAAAAAGAACATAAATTATGATATCTAATTTCTATTTATATCTAAAATAGAAGGAGAAAGATATTTTTCGCTCACTTATTCTAATAATCAAGTGGATTTCCACCAAAGCAACTTTCAGTGGATCTCTACTCCATAAAATAAACATGTGTGCTAAATTTCAAGTCTAAATCTAACAGAGCAAAAACGGAATTTTTATCATCAATACCTCGTTCAGAGAACTCTTAGCGGATTCCAATTTAACAAAAGAAGTATGCAAACCAAATTTTATTATTGTAGTCTTAGCAGTTCCAAAACGGGAATTTTGTCTACCAATACGCTCAATAACACTCCCCGCTTCCCCCTGGAGTTGATTTCCGTGCAATCCATTCTGAGTGGAACTCTATTCAACTAAAGAAAAGTGCTCAACAAATTTCAAGTAAATGAGTTAAATTCAAAAACAGGAATTTTTCTATAACACGCCTTAATCCCTCGCAACCCCACTCCTTTGGGAGTCCGTTTTCGCAAAAATCTTTGTAATAGGAACTTTATTCCATGAACGGAACTTACCTTCTAATTTTCAAGCAGGTGTTTCTATTAGTTGAAAGGCGGAAATATTTATCTATTATAAGCCCTTTAATCCCCCTCAGTGACCCTTGGGGATCAATTTCCCCCAAAACTATTTTGAAGCGGATCTTTACACCATGAAAGGAATTTGCTTAACAAATTTTAAGACTGTATATCTAATAGTTTAAAAGAGGAAATAATTATTTATAACGCCCCTTAAGCCACCGCAACGCTTAGGAAACGATATTCACAAAACCGATCTTACGGCATATCTCTACTTAATGAATGGAATCAGCTTACTAAATTTCGAGATTTTAGTCTAATAGTTTAAAAAAGGAGTAATTGCCTATAGCGCCACTTAATTCTCTACAACGCCACTTAGGAGTCGATTTTGACAAAATCTATTTTGCAGCGGATCTGTACTCTATGAAAGGAATCCGCTTAACAAATTTCAAGACTGTACGTCTAATAGTTTAAAAATGGAAATAATTATCTGTAACGCCCCTTAAGCCCCCGTACCGCCACTTAGGAAACGATTTTCACAAAGCCCATTTTATGACATATTTTTACTTAGTGAATGGAATCTTTTGACTCAATTTCAAGAATTTACGTCTAATAGTTTAAAAAAGGAGTTAATTGCCTATAACGCCACTTAATTCTCTACAACGCCACTTGGGAGTTGATTTTCACAAAACCCATTCTGTAGGGGATCTGTACTCTATGAAAGGAATCCGCTTACTAAATTTCAGGACTGTACGTCTAATTGTTTAAAAATTGAAGTAATTATGTATAATGCCCCTTAAGCGCCCTCAACCCCCTTTGGAGTTCGATTTTTGTAAAAATCATTATGTAGGGAATCTCTACTTTATGAAAGAAATCTGTGTGCCAAGTGTTTCACGACTGTATATCTAATCGTTTAGTAATGGAAATAATTATCTATAACGCCCCTTAAACCCCCGTAAAGCCCCTTGGGGTTCGAACTTTGCAAATCCGTTCTTAGCTGACGTCTACTCCATGAAAGGAACCTACCTACCAAGTTTCAAGTCTGTAGGTTTAATAGTTCCGGAGATATCGTGATTAGTCAGTGAGTGAGTCAGTCAGTGAGTGAATGAGTAGCTTTTCTCCTTTATATATATAGATGAATCAATGTGATTCTTTATTCCTTTGTCTATATTTGAGTCATCTTGACTATTTATTTATCATATTCGTTTTTCCAATAAATAAGAAGCTAAATGAATATTAAAAAGAACTAAATATTGAATTTCCTGCATAAACTTAGCTGTATAAATATATTTTTTAAGTTTGGATTAATTTAAATCAAATGTGTGTGTGCATGTTTCCAGCATCCGTAGAATCAAAAATCGTTTCATATAATATAAAGTGGTAAATTATGATAGAGTGGCACATTTAATTGCCATTAAGTAACATTTTAATGTAGAATATATTGTTGTTATATATCACCTAATGTACATCAGATGAAGGCCCACGAAATTCATCGTGGCAAAAGCCTAGTTGTACGCCGTCGTTAGTCGTATTTTGAGCAGCCTACATATGACAAGGTGTGATTTGACTCGATTCCACCCCAATTTTGACTGGGGTTGGGCCTCCCACCTCTATTTCTCTTCCATCGACCTAACATCAGGACTTGCAGCTCGCCGGCTTTTTTTAGTATCCCCAAGCTGCAAAGGCACTATACGTTTACAAACATCCATGCCTTCTCCTGGATTCAAGCCCAGACATAACGGCACTGCGGGTAGCGTCACAAAACACTATACCGGATGGGCGGTTGCAGCTCTTAATCATGAATTTCAAACAATTTCCAAACATTGACATTTAAATTATACTTGCCTTATCACACTTGGCCGTGACAGTCTAGTGGACATGGCCACTAACTTGTGGCGGGAATTATCGAGTTGCCGGTATGTGGTTCCTTGCCGATGAAGACCAGCCGGATAAAGAGGGCGGTGTCATCAATGTGGCTCAAAGTCCTCACGTTGTTGTAGCATGAAAGAAGGGTGGGGTACACTTTCAGTTGTCATTTTCGTCACTTGATCATGTTCCAAAAATACAAGCTCCATCGGCAATAGCTCTTACGTTTGTGAAGATCTCCTAGGACCTCACTTTGAGAACGAGATTAAATAGGAGTCATATAAGAACCAGTAGCCATTTTTATAAACAACTTTCTTTATTTGGTTATCTTATCCAAATAGAATCAAAGACTTATTGACAAATTTATCTAACTAGTATTATGAGGTTTTAAAGGTAATATCCTTTAAATTAACTTAATTAATTCATGATCCAATTAATTAATTCATTAAATAACGATCACGCAGAGATTACCACGATAAGAGATCACAGAATTATATTTAATAATGTTCTCATTGAACATTTAACTTTAATCTCACTCCTAAAACTTTAATGAGACTTTAATTATAAATCTATAATTACCAACGGAATCTCAACTCTTCTTGAGATTAATTTATCTCCAACAAGAAATCTTCAATTCACAAATTCACTATAACTTTATGCTTCAATATCTATCTCCTACTGCTCTAACTTTACTATTTCGTTTGACTTAAATACTTTATCTAATCTGCATAACAAGGAATCCTGTCCGCTCTTTGGAGTTGATTGGAAATAGGTAGGGAATTAAATTTCCCTAAAAAGGTCGACTCAGAAGGTTAGTGATAAAGTTCCGTATAGATTTGTCACACGTTGTCTTAGAAATAGACGTTACCAACACTCATTTTAACAATAAGCTCATTGTTCATGGTGTAGTTCAAAAGGTCTGCGGTAAATTGGAAAGCAAATAAATAAATAAAATATGCTAGCTTTATTAATGAAATCCATGCGTGTATGTGGGCTTCTTGAATTTAAGAGATTTACAAATATGTTACATTTCTACATATACAAAAAAGAAAAGAAATAGCAACTCCATTATAAATTTTGTGATTCTTTGTGGCAACAGAACTGGGCAACACCACTCCTCAGTTCGTAACCATGACCTTAGGCTGACGTGGCCACAAAAAATTATTAGAATAGCAATAACGATAGATGTTCAGTAACTCAAAGAGAAACAAACTATGATATTAAAGTATAAATTCATCTTTTCAGTTATATTACATCACATTTTAATACAATAACTAATATAACTTTGTGACATCTCACGCGTATTTTCTTGAACAACATCTCTGGGTTCTTTGGGCCAGAATTAATGACAACTCTTTTCCAACCAAATTCAAGAAATAAAATATGAATAAGATATGCAAATAAACGGACTTTAAATATCGGATCTTAGAGTAAGCGAGATGGAAATGTAAAGGAATGTTAGACAATTGATGTGGGTTGTGGCAGTTGATAGTTACTACAGTTCGTGTTTCAAGTTTGAATGAGTTTTATGTGACGTGGATACATATATTGATGCTCGATTAGAAGGAAGCCGTACAGTTGCATCCCATTGCATATAAACACAAGAGCTACTACAAGCTATAATAAGGTAGGAATGATTACTTAATATTAGAATCAAAGATTAGGTGGTTCGCTTATTGATTAGGGTCTGAATTGGATTAGGTCTTATTATAAATATATATATATATATTGTGTGTTGCGTATTGCGTCATCGTAGATTCTCTCATATTAATTATTATAATTGAATTTGTTAAAAGTTTAAGTTGAATATATTAATAAAGTCATATTAAGAAAATGTTTGATCCTAGTTCTTTCGCTAATCCTACACGTCTAGCTCACCCGGATACTTCGAGAGATGTTCTTCCAAGGGGAAAAACATCACAATGACGCCCAACTCGGTTTAATCCATATGACCCCGAGATGAGAAACGCTAGAGGATTTAATGTTTGGCCAGAAGTGTACTTTTCTGGGTCAGAGAACGTCAATGAATTTTTGGAGGGTATTGACAATCAAATCAAATTACTTGAAATACCCAGTGACTTATCGTGTGCTTATTTGAAAGGTTATCTCCTAATGAGAGCCCTATATTGGTACCAAATATTCAGATCAGAGTTAGTACAAAATACCCCCACGGACTTCGCGCAGCTGAAAGCAGCATTGTCGAAAGCATTCCCTGCCATTCAAAATAGGAAAGATTTAGAAACACGTTTTTTTACGCGTCACATCAAAGACAGAACGAGGAGCCGACGGAATTTGTTTACGATTTGTTAAAATTACAAAAGAAATTAGAACTGGAGATGTCTGAGAAAGCCCTTGTAGATCATATTTTTGTTAGACATGAACCGCAAGTCCAGGATTATGTTGAAGTGCGTAACCCACAAAACACGATCCGATTTTTGGAGGTCTTAGCTACGTTTAAGGAAAGATATTCATGCAAGGCAACACGGGGTTCGAGAAATAGTGATAATGTGGAAGGACGAGGTTGGAATGAGCGTAGCATGTCTAATGTTGGTAATAATCGAGGAAATTGGAAAAATTCTGAAGTGGTGCGTAGACCTAATAATGGCAGAAATGATTATAGGGGTAACTATCAGAATAGCCGTCAAGGAAATCAGTGGTTCGAGAGATGGAATAGGTTTCGAAAACGATGATCGCAGATTTAACGATAGGGGATATCAATTTAGAAATCGAGGTCAAAAGGACGATTTTAGTAGACGGCACCAAAGAAATAGAGGGTCGAGTGAAAATTTTAGTCGAGGTTGTAGAAAACAATTGGGACGATTAAATATTTTGAAAGTGAGTGATGTTAAAGGTGATCAGACGAAATCGATAAATGAGTCACCGATTAAACTTTCAGCAATATGCATTTCTCCGGTAGAACTTCCATATATTTCAATTTTATTAGACGGGACTTTTACGAAAACGTTATGGCACACTGGAGCGGAGAAGCCATTTATATCGGAAGAGACATACCGAAAATATTTTTTTTATAAGCAAGTAAAGAAATCGAGTACTCAGGTGATAATGGCACAGGAAGCTAAATGTCGAAATATTGGAGTTGTGTAATTAAATATTTGAATACGGGAGTTTGAAAAACTTCGGTTGTTCCATGTGTTAGCAGATTTGTGTATTCCTATGTATTCTTGGGGTAGATTTCATCGGTGGATCAAAGATTATTTTAGACTTTGATCGAAAATCTTTGGCAATTCCGGTTTCACAGATTAATAATGTGATTAAAACGGTTAAAATAGAGAGAAAAATTAGAAATTGATCTTTCTAAGACAAATTAGAAGAAAACAGAAACGGGAATTACAAGATTTGTTTGATAGTTTTCAAGGATTGTTTTTGGATAAACCAGGGCTTACGCATGTTTTATATCATGAGATTGACACGAGAGATAACCCACCGATTGTTTCCAGGTCGTACAGGTATTATAGGGTTAAGCAAGAGATTCTAGATTATCACATAGGCAAAATGTTGAAAGAAGGAACTATAATTCCCAATCATTCCCCGTACCCGTCACCAGTTGTGTTATGCAGAAAGAATAATGGGTTACCGCCGGATAATCCGGAAGCGTATTGGTTTGCTGTTGATTATCGGAAACTGAATGCGATCACAAAGTATCCTCCGTATCCTTTACCCTTAATAGACGATTTAATAATGAACATATCCCATATAGGGTTTAATGTCTGCCCTAGACTTCGGTCGGGATATTTTCAGATGGCTGTGAACACTAGTGATATAGTTAAGATTGCGTTTATCACGAAAGATGGTACCTACGGTTTTCGCAGAATGCATTTGGCTTGTCAGGGGCCACCGTGGAGGGTGATGCAACATTCCACACGTCGTACCATACTTTGCACAACATTATCCAGCAGCTGTTGAGGCAATTTATCCCATTCCTCTGTGAGTGCAAGGATGAGGGTGTTCTTGTTTGTCGGAGAATAGTTTCGACCAGCAACTTGCCTCCCCAAAGCATCCCACAAATTTTCAATGGGGTTTAGATCTGGAGAACGCGCTGGCCATACGAGACGTTGAATACCCTCGCTGTCTAGACAATCCTGAACAGCGAGTGTTCGATGACATGTTGCGTTGTCGTCAATAAAAACAAATTTATCACCGACAGCACCACGAAGAAAACGAACATGAGTAAGTAGAACTTCATCAATGTGTCGTTGGCCCGTCATAGTCCCATTCGAAACCACATGTAGGCGCGTGCGGCCATTGATCATGATGCCGGCTCACACCATGATACTGCATGCAGGTATCGGTCCTTTTTCTGGATATTTTCTGGACGATAAGCGGTACCACTCTCGCGCCAGATCAGTTGGCGTCTACAATCCGATGACAGACTGAACCTACTCTCATCTGAGAATAATACGCATGCCCAGTCCTGTTCAGTCCCATTGTGATGCTCACGACACCATTGCAAACGGGCAGTACGGTGCTGTCTGGTCAATGGGACACACAGAACAGGTCTGCGTGCGTATAGTCTTCCTCCCCTCAAACGTCTGGCAACAGTTTTTCGGGAGATCTGCTTTCCTGAGGCAGCAAGAAACTGATTTGCCACCTGCTGAGCTGTAGTGCGCCTGTTCCTTTTTGCTGATAGGACGATATATCTGTCTTCTTCAGGCGTCGTACTTCTAACACGACCTCCCCCGTGCCGTCTACTACACATTCCAGTAGTTTTAAATGACTTCCACAGCCGTGAAACAACGCTGTGAGTGATGTCGAACTCCCTGGCAACATCTGTTATTTTTCGCCCTTCTTCGATATTTCCAATAATTCTGCCACGCATAAAATCATCTATGTGATGTCGGGAAGACATGCCAAAAATTTTATGTTCGTCTATTAAATCTTTCCTGTAAAACTTTGACTTGAAACAACAACTGTCCACACGTGTCAAAACCTTTAAAGCTCTTATGAACGCTATCACGTGATGAACAGACGTTGAAAAAAAAATTGCATACTCATACTTCTTACTAATATCCCTCACTTATTCTAATTTTCCACATTTTGCTTCCTTTCATTTTGTGGTTGCTATGGATGATAGTGTTATCCGTCCTTAGCAATTGTCCAACAGTATATATATATATATATATATATATATATATATATATATATATATATATATATATATAGTCTAATTCTCTACAGACAAGGAATAAACATTTACCAATCACATTCGAAAGAAACACAGAGACAGTAAAGCGAACATACAATGAAGGACACTAGATTAAAAGTTATAAAATGGATGCTGCAGTATTATAAACATTGCTGACTTAGGACAGCTAATATATAAATTATAGAAAAGTTTGGTTGAACATGTTTTTTGGCCAGCCAACCTTCCCCTTTTCTTTAAATAATACTGAGAAAAAACCTATTGAAAGTAATGGATAGGAATATTTAAATCCATTACAAAATAGAGGTATCTTACCTAAAAATTGAACTTGAAAATGCAGAGCCCGCGCTAAATCTGAGTGCAATAAATATGTTATTGCCAGATTCTAGACCCCTATGGCGATTCAAAGCATGTGAATGGCTGAAATGTAGCACTTAACAAAAGTATAAAAAGAATAGAAAACAAAAATTAACAAAAGAGTTACGAAAAACCATAACTTTAGAGACACTAGAGTATATCTGAATTAAATAATAATAATTAATTTTAACTAATAATAGAATATTCATGTAACTATAACTATGAAATGTGTAAATTTATAGTATTAAACTATAATTAATCTAAGAATTTTTAATCCTTACAATATTTAATAGCTTTATTCATATAACTATTAATAAAATGAATATGGTATTTCTGATTTAAGCAATATTTAGTTATTTATTATTTCTAATTTTTTTGACACTAGAAATTTATTGCGTTGTATATAATTAGTAAGAATAATTCTAAATATAGAAATATGTACATTGCTCTCCCAATGCGGAACTTTTATTATATTGAAATTAAAATCTTCTCTTTTATCATAAATATTAGAAATTATTACATTATCTATTAATTTGATATGTATGCCAAGAAAATTTGCTTCATTGTTGTTACTATTTGTCTGTATTAAATTAAGATATTGCGGATAAAAATTAGTATTAGGTATAAAATTGACTTGCTTGCCAAAAATTATTATGTCATCTATATAACGATAAATATAATATTTAGAATTATTAACGTAACTACTTTCAAAATAATGTAAGTATTTATAAGCGTACAGTAAATGTTAGCAAACACACAAAATTTACAATCTAAATAGTACGGGAAAGAATACTATTAATGCATGTACTAAACGAAGTTAAAGATGATTTGCTCTGAATAAAGGCAGAGAAAGGAGGAGGTCACGCTATACTGTTATTTTGTAGATATTTTATGAGTGTACATCTTTCGAAAGTGTGAATTTAGTATATTCAAGTATAATGATGCTTTACATCCAATACTATGCTGCTGGAGTAAGGACACTGGACAGAAGCGTTTCAAATAGGCTTTAAAGTCTCCGTGCCCACAGTTAGAAGCTGGGTAAGTTTAAAATTAGATCCAAAGTGGTTAGTGTTTAAACGTCTAGTAATAGAAGGAATAAATTCCTCGGTGAATTGCGCGTTATTCAATATTTGATATAAGTTATTCCCCACACATATATAATTTTTTACTTAAAAACATTCTTATAATACGATTTCGGAATCAGATCGTTTAATTTTGTCTTTTTTTGCAAGCCAGTCAGCACGTTAATTCCCTTAGATTCCCGCGTGACCTGGAACAAAAGAAAAGAAAACCTGTAACCTCTGCTTTGAAAAAAATCGAGATTATTATTTGCGTTACTTAAAAAAATTAAAATAAAATTCTTCCATCTTCTCGATCTATTATGTATGCTGTTTTGTTATGTACAAAAAAAATTGTGCCTTTGTAATATATTTTGGGTAAAAAAAAATGATTGGTTAACCCTTTATCTATCGACGGTACTTATTAGTACCACTCACTTCAAAATTACATAGAATAACGATTTTTACGAATATTCTGACGATACTTAGCAGAAATATTTTTTTAAATCCACTCTTCTAAGATATATGGCAGCACAAATTCTTTGATGTATATTTTAGCGGGGAAGACGAATAGTTGTATAGCAGATGCTGCGTTTTCAGCGTATTGAGAAGACTCGTAGATTATTAGGCATATTATCGAGGCCTAGACAGATTTGTCTTTCGTAGAACTTAAAGACCACTCCTATCACTAGAATCAGATATGAATCCTTTAGAAATTGTTAAATGTTCTGCATAAAGCATAGCTCTAAAATTTTGCTCATGAAATGATAGATTATTAATATTCTTTGGTATTTTATTTATATCTATCCAGAAAAATAATAAAAAAATTAATAAAAAGCATTAATTATTTTTCCAGTATGTTCAGAGTATAATTATTCTTCCATATAATTAAATCAAGAATGTTTAAAATTAACAATAAATTAATAGAATTAGTCATAATTTTAATCCCCCCCCGAGCAATTTAATAATTTAATTTACTAAAAGTTAATGAGAAGATTATGTATAAAAGATTAAACAAAGTACAACGTTCTTAAAAATTCAAGGAATACTGTTCCTACTCAACAAGAACGTGTTGAAAAACTATCTATCAACTTCTAACGAAATTTTGAGTCTAATTAAATCAACTATGTGCAGAGAAAACAGTTTCACACATCATCATTCAAAATTATCCTCCCGCAGTTCATTATTCTAAAAATTGTGCTTTAAATTCTAAAGACTTGGTCGAAAGATAACTATCAAGTGATCCACCCGAAAATAATGAGTACGAACTCCACGAAAACCTTGTTACGGAAGAAATTGATAGCGATTAGAAAATATTTCTTTTAAAGCGAGAAAATGAAGGGAAGGGAATTTGTTAAGAAGGGAAAAAAACGGATTTGATATTGGGATCTCAATCTTTAATGAGCTGTCAAATTAATTACTTTTTCGAGGATTAACCGCAGCGGGACCAAATAGGTGGTTTCGTAAAGATTGCGCTTTCTATTTTTCTTAAATATTATTTTAGCTAATCATTTCAGAATAAAATTTGTCAGTTATTTTAATAAACAACAAAAAATAATAAAGTTAATTGAATTCTGTCTCGTATATTCAAGTTGCTTAAAGGAATTGTTGATAACCATTGAGGTTTTTTGATGGGTGTGTGTTACCTATTCTTTTCTCTGCAATACATTTCATGTTTTTTCACCAAATAAAGATATTAGATATACATCAACTTTGAAAGAGATAGAGCAAAATTTAATATGAACTGAAAGATTTCCTTATTTTAAAGAATTTACTATAGTTTTGTTGTTGTTGTTACTAATGCCACCTGATCGGCAACGGCCGGATTAAGGCCTACGAAATTCATCCTGGCAAAGGGCTAAGTGATGCCTGTCGTTAGCCGTAGCTTTGAGCACCATACATGTGACAGAACGAATTTGCTCGGTTTCACCCCAATTTTGCGGGAGAACACCCTGAGGGTGGTCAGAGATCTCTCACCTCTCTTTCCCTTCCACCAACCTCGCGAGAGGTTTTGCGGCTCGACGGCTATTTAAAGTACCCCCTGCCACGAAAGGAACTATACAGTTACAAACATCCATGTCTTCTCCGGGATTCGAACCTAGTCCCAATGGGACAGCAGTCAGCATCGCTAACCACTATACCGGATGGGCGACTTTATTATAGTTATGTTCACTGTGAGTTGTGCTTTTTTCTCGTATGTATGTATTTTACGTGTATGTTATTGATATAATTAAACTAAACTTAGAAAGAAGCTTTTGGACTTTTAATCAAAGTTAAAAAAAACACAGAACCGAATCAACTGCCAGTTTTGTTTTGATCCTATTTCAGCCCACACCTATAATAATCATCAATTTGGCAAGTCATTATCCTCATATTTAGTAGAAATCCAAGGGGCCCTGGAAGCCTAGTGGTCATGGTCAAGAACTCACGGGTGGCTTGTTATGAATTAGAGTCTAGTACCACTGAAGACCCTCCGTGTAGAGGTCAAATCTTTTCATGGTCAAAGTCCACCCGTTGGCGTAGAGGGAGATTTAAGGTATCCGAACACGTTCAGAGTACTTTTTGACAAAATAACATATTTAAACATTATAAAGGCTTTTTATATAGGACTCAATACCAATAAATACTAATATTCAACCAACAATATTTACAATAAATTGCATGAATTTCGCAAAAATCCCAATTATAAGTGAAATTTTAGCAATAGTTTTGTAAAACTTCAAAGCAATTAGAGAAAAAAGTAATAAATTTATATTAGTAAAAGAATTACCAAAACAATCCAGAGATGTACTAAAATTTTAATGTTTTATTAAAATTTGAACATTTTAGAGCTGATTGAGTAAACGCTATAAGAAAAATCACGCCTTTATAAGACCATTATTTAAATAACAAGCCCTAACTCAAAAAATATTCATACAATAAGAAATATTTTAGTACATTCTCTAGAAAATAGCCTAAATATCAGGTTCAAAAAGTTTTGTAGAAATACATTTATAATACCTTGTGTGATCAGACTCACCATGATAGATTTCGAACAATTTAAATGCCTACTTCTGGTAGATCAAAGACCCACTGCCGGTTTTTCTAACTTAATAAAATTGATTGTAACTTGGCCCCTTAGAAGCGTAGAATCAAAACAAAGTATGTTTTGTAAAGCCAAGAGATAGCTGTATTCAATAAAATAGAAAACAAAAATATGGGTCTTGTCCGGATTTCTTCATTTTCAACGTGTTCGGACATCTTAAGAGAATAAAGTACCTGCTCAGGGGCTGATACGAGATCCGTTACCAATAGCCTTCTTGTTACTTTATACTGCGTCGTTAAAAGACGCTCATACACTGGCTCAACTTATGTTTCTTCTTTACCAATGATGTGGGCTAAAGTAGAATTTTACCGCCATGCTACGAAATGAAAGGCGATTCTCTATCAATAAACATCATTCTTTACTATTTTATTTCTAACTCTGCAAAATAAATTTACAATTCAAAATATTAGTCAAACGATGATGACGGACGACGTACCTTAAAAGACTTTATAATTATAATTAAAATTAATAATTATTATGAATAAAATACTACATGTTTGCTTTGATTGACAAATATATCTTATTATTCAATTGAAAAAGTTTTTCTCGACCTCTTAATAATTATTTATTACAAAAATTTTGCAATTCAAGAACTGATAAAGTAAATTAATGTAGAAATATTAAATTGAAAATATCAATTTAAAATATCAAGTTCGCGATAAATTACTTACGTAAAAATTTTAAAATTTAAGTTAAGATTGGTTATACATCTTTTTAAATTTGCATACATTGTTTCTGGAAAAGCCTTTTAGCAAGAAAGCACAAAAATGAAATTTACTTTTTGTATGCTATTATTATATTTTTATTATTATATCTTGCCATATTAATGAAAAAATTGAAATGAAATAATAAACCAAAAAAGGTGACAGTATGTACATATTCAAAGAATTTCCATTTAAATTCACATGGAAGTAATATCACAAAAAACACTGATTCAATATAGATCAACAAATTCTATAGAAATAGTTAAGATTTTTTAAAATCTGATTTAACCCAGCGCAATATACAATTGAAATATTAATTAAATGGATCCCCTTAGAGAGTGTTTAAAACGCATACATAATTATATATATATGTATATATATTCTGCCTATTAATTGTTATATATATATATATATATATATATATATATATATATATATATATTAAATAACTGATGTTGTGTGTGTAATAAAATTCACTTGACTTATTGAAAAAAGTAAATTTAAACTTGATGTTGACTATCCCATTCATATATATATATATATATATATATATATATATGTATCATGTTTATATATGGAATAATTAAAATTTAGAAGTGCATACTAGGTCGTTGCGAGTCGTTGTTTTAAACAAAGGTGAACCAAAGGTAGGGCGTGGCCTTTGGTGTGATTTTCCTGTGTTACGTAGCGAGTGGTCAAGTACAATATTATCGAAGAGGCACTCATGTAAATCAATAATCCAGTTTATTCACATCCGGAAACACATAAAGATCAAGTAGGGACGGTCTTACACATAGCAAGAAGGAAACATCATGGCACAAACACAGAACGCGTGGCAACCGGCTGGTTACATGATTGCAGAGAGGCGAGAGCAGAAGAGAAGAGAGCGCGCGATTTCCAGATCTTGGTATTTATGGGCAACGGGACGTCACGTGATTTTAGGAGGTGGATGGAGATAGTTTCATAAATCCGTTGTAAGCTGGTAATCAATGAAAATAATTACATGATTGTCCCGAAGGACTGGTCTTTAATAATTTAAGAGCTATTATATATATAATAAACATGTTTTACACTAGGAAATAAAAACTGTTTGCTGACAAGACACTGGATATGTTAATGAAAAACTGACCAAGGAGAGCACACATATTCTTTGAGTATAGTTTACATACGTTTTATAGAAATGGATTATAAAATTATTGGTGTTTGCATTAGTAAGATGAAGTTCTTTTTTTACATCAATTAAGTACTAAGCATTTCTCAGATATGAATAAAACTTATCTTGAAAATAAAATGATCTTTTATAGAATTCCAGAGGTATATTATTTTCAATTTTATATTTTATTTCCCTCTTTCCTCTTTGTCGTAACATTCTGATATCGAATTTCCATTTTCCTAGAATATTTTTCATAAGCCGTTACTCCTATTTTTGAATGTTGATGTTCCGGTATTCCCCTTCCAGTTAAATTTCTTGATATTTTCCCTGTCGGGTCAGTGAACGAAATCTATATTTGAAGCAAAGGTTTCAATAACATGGATTCTAAAATTAATCTCAGTAAATTTAAGAGGAGAAAGCAAATAAACTATTATGTATAATTTGAATTCTATTCTACATGTTGTGTAGCATGTGATAAACTAGAATTTCCCAATCAGGACTCATAGAAATTTTAAGGGTGGTTTATAAGAAAGAAAAAAAATAGTATTGAAAGAGAGAGAGATGAGGTCTTTAGTGTGGGGTAAGGATTTTAAGATGAAGTATTATTTGTAAAATAAGCAATTAATAATATAATAGAAAAGTTTTAAGACCTCTAAATAGAAGATATTGGAATTTTATGGGAACTTTTTTAGTTAATGGGGAAAAATTTGTATTTGATAATTTTCTAAGAAATCATTATTTAAGCACCAAACAATGTAGAAAAAGTCGATCATTCAGAAGTAGCTGTTTTCTTCTGTACTCAGTATGCGGTGTCATCGTGGAGTAATATTTTTTGTGTGTGTTACTTTTCTAGTTAACTATGTTTCCATTTAAGTATGTACAAGCTGTGGTGATTACTGAGGTAAGCAGTGGCACACACACACACAGACAGCATAAGAACATTAACTTTCAGTTTGTTCAAAGTGCGCATTGTTATTATTTTTTTTTACTTTTTCTTTGCAAAAAATTTCTTTTTCTACATTGAGTCTTATATGCTTCTAATTTATGATTGCCCAAATAATAAACATATCCCTTATGCGTATGAGGGGGAAGGAATTCTCATTTTTAAAGTTGGAGTTCAAGAAGTTAACAAACAAAAGAGAAAAGTTTGAGAACTTATATCATAAACTGTGATCATCAAACAAATAACCATATACAGTCAACTCATAACTCAAATCTTCGATAATACGAATATCTCTCTAATTCGAAGTATATGCTCAGTCCCTAGAAAAACTCTTGCTATTTCAAACTTAAACAATACGTTTTGGTCCACTCCATATTTCGAAGTAAAATCTGCGGCCGACAAGACTACAGCACGCGATAACTCGAAGTTAACTTATAAAATTTCACCATTATGTACGATCCTGTTGTAAACAGGTTGGAATTTACAAGTTTTATGTTGTAGTATAGTCTCCTCCCTGTAACGCAGCCCATTTGATGACCCTCTGTCTGTTACCACTTCTTAGTGTTTTCCGGTTCCTCAGGCGAAATGACACTTATATTGCTTTCCATTTTCAAGTGGTTCTTCTTCAACCGGTACTATTGTCAGCCGTCCATATATTTCGTTTAACACATGTACTTGCTACACAAGTGTTGGGAAAGGATGGTCCGTTATTGTGAAGAAGAGATGTGTAGGATTGTGTATTTTGCGTCGGACTGACATGACGATTTATGACTCATTTGTGTGACATCTAGCATTTGACAGCAGGGTAGGGGTCGGATAGAACCATGCCTTGAAGAACCAATGGTGTTGAGGACAGTCTGAGGAAACCAAGTGCGAAACGATTTTGTTTCCAATGAGGAATGGAAGAGACTTGGAGAGACGTGAATGAGTCCTGTTCGAGAGAAATATGGAGTGGAAGGGGAAAGAAGAGGAACGATTGAGAGGAGATATAAAAAAAGAAAAAAAAAACCTGGTCGAATTTTGGTGGACTGATTAGGCAACAAGTGCTTACCAAGCGTCGATACTATTAAGTATACCCTGTAGCTGAGAGTGGAATTGTGAATATGCCTTGTGTTAATTTTAGATTCTAAATTTTAAATTAAAAATATTAATTTTAGTAAAGTTGTGGTGATTCATATTCGCTACCTATTAATTTCGATAAACCCTGGGACACTACTTTATACCCCACCTCATTGTCGCCTTATCACACTAAGGGAATGTCATGTCTTCTTTTAAAAAGTGCAAATACTTAACAACTTCTGAAAAGCAAAAGGTGATAGAATCAGTAGAAAAAAGGTGAGAGAAAGGTCGATGTATCCAAAGCATTTGATATTCTCCTGATGTTCACACGGATGTTTTTAAAGCTTAATTTATTCTAGAAAAGTATATTGACAAAGTTAGATTTAACCTTTTTCGTCAAAAAGTTTATGTGTAGTTTGTATTATTTTAATAATTGAAAGTGTTAAAAAATTTTTCTTGTATTTTGGAAGATTTTTTCTACTCTCATGATAATTCGAATTCTTGACAATTCGAAGACTTTCATTGATTTCTTTATCTTCGAATTATCGCGAGTCGACTGTACTACTAATACTTTTATACTATTTGCTACGATTCAGCCAATACTATGCTTTGAATTTGTGTTTGGCGCTAAGAATTTGACAATAATGCGATTATTGTACACATATTCAACGCGGGCTATGCATTTTTACATGCAATTTTTCTTGTAATGTATTTAGAAATTTTATCCGTTATTTTCAATAGGATTTCCTTCAGTATTATAAACAGAAAAGGGGAAGGTTGGTTAGGCAGAAAACTTGTCTCAAACACGACTTCATATAAATTATTTTATATATAAGAGCTGTCGAATTATATTCAATAAGCATAATAAAAGATTCTAAAATAAATATTTTTGCTGGAACAGAATAAGTTACGTTTCTCACACTTGTGGAACATGAGTTTTTAATAATCAAACTTTGTTCGAAATTAGGCCCATATATATCTCAGGAAATGTGTAATGCATTAACTTAAACATAAGTCTCATCTCATCCCCGAGCCATTACGCACGATATACGGGTACTGTCCCTAAATCAAAGTAATTAGATGGACAGCCCAATTAGCATGTGTAAGGTGAATACCTAGGGCATCGAGAAGGAGTGATCTTTGGGGTCAGTGGCCTCAAAATATCAGGGTAGTTATCGCATGCACTTCGAAAAGGTTATTGGTCAGAGGTTCTTATCTGAGATGGATTCATCAGATTTGGCGTAATT
Organism: Trichonephila clavipes; assembly: GCA_019973935.1. NCBI lineage: Eukaryota > Metazoa > Arthropoda > Arachnida > Araneae > Nephilidae > Trichonephila > Trichonephila clavipes. The sequence goes on from BMAU01006031.1 coordinate 215,970, forward strand.
GTGTACTGGAGTTCGAGGTCTCTGATTTTAATTTTCTGAGAGCATTAAAAAGTTTTGAAGAAAAATTGAATAATTTGTATTTATAATATCTGTTATGAATACAAATTATTTTAACTAACTTAACTTTATCTCCGAGGTATTACTCCTTTTTTATTCATACTATTAAATAAGAGGAAAATGCTCATCCCTCTAAATGCGTTTTGTGGTAGTTTGGAGAGGGGGTCTAAGCTCCATAGTCATTTGACCGAGGTTCAAAACTGTAAGAATCGTTACCAATAGCTTTCGTGTCGTTTTAGAGTACGACGTTATTACAATAGAACCTGTTTTTGTGCGGTCTTTTTTATGCGATTTGTTTCATGCGATTTTATTCCAGTACTATTTTTTATGTGCGATATTTTTTTTATGCAGTGTATAAATTTCAATGGCTTTGGAGCCACTGTAATGTTTTATATCTGTTTACCAGTGGCGTAACGGAAAATGTTGGGACCCCCCCTCTCCCTGAAAGTAAGGTTTCGCCTTTAATATTTTATAAATTGGGTAAATACATATTTAGCGCTAGTCAGGCTTTGGGCCCCTAGAGTCCTCCCCCCCGTGAAGTGGGGTGTACGTTACGCCACTCAGATGTAGACACTTCAAGACGTTCTGTTCCTTTGTTATAAACAGTCTCCCGACAATGCGCATTCAGTTACTTTCTTTCAACGCTCCAGCAGTCCGCGCTTGATTGAAGACGAAACTTCCAATGACATTATGAATAATTTGATAGATTATGAAAACGGACAAGAAAAAGCGGGTTCTTTTACAGTGGGTAAAAATATGTGCAGGGATCCAGCTTTCCTTCAAATTGGAAAAGCATTTTCTTCAAATAGATACCAATTAAGAAAGAAGTACAAAATTCCAAAAAGGTTTTCAATATCTGGTTATCGTGACATTTAAAATTAACTGAACACCCGACCTTCGTCATAAAAACTTATCTCTTACTTTATAAAATAATTTAGGGAGACATTCAGTAAAACTAGATATTAAACATTTTTGCAATAGTTAATAAGAGGAAATTATGTATACATTATTATTTTCTATTTAAGACGATAAACGGGAGTCATGGGTACGTCATGGTCACACAGTCGGCAGAAATTTGAATCTACCACTCCCATTCTACGTATGTACAGGATATCGCGCAAAAAGTCATGATCAGTAGAGAGCCAAAAACAGAACATGTTAATTGCTTCAGGCAAGAAACTAGAATTTCTTATTAACGTCTTCAGAAAGGAACTCTATTTCTTCACTGAAACCTTATCTATAAACGGGCTGGAACACTTGAACGCTATGGCGAATGATATAAAACGCATTATACGCTGCAAAGACATGGGAGAATTTGATTGCGTCATTTGTGGTCCACTTTTGTACAACATATCATCGTCGGTCTAATTATCCGACTGCGTAACTCCATCTGGGATGCTAATTTGATGCAGTATGGCTAGGTGCCAAGTTATTGTTTATGTTCGCCAATATAGGCGATAATATTACAATATGGTTTACTTTGATATTTTTATCGTGCGATAATGTGGTTGCCATGGGGATAACGTATATTAGTGTTAGTTTTTTGTTTTTGTTTTCCCGCGGGATCTCTGCTCTGCAAAAGTAACACATTGTTACATATTTTGTATACATAATTATTACTTTCTGTTGTATTTATTTTATGTTAAAATCTTGTCACCACCTCTCCCTTCGAAATCTAGTTTTATAATGAAATAAAAAAAAGTAGTGATTACACTGATCGAGGAATAAATTAAAAGTGGATCTCGCACTGAGGCATGGCGTAGACAAAACAAAAAGATTAAGGAATCGCGCCAAAAAGCGCTTGGCGTGTTGCACTCCTATATCAAATCAGTAACACCGATGGAGTTACGCAGTTTGATAACTAGGCTGACGATATCTTTCTTCTAATTTCCATATATACATTTTCCGAAGTTAGCTGATTAAAATGTCTTTCAATGCATTAAGTGCCCCGCCAGCATATATATCTTTCTCGCTCAACTTATGCATTATGTGCCCCAGACGTATATATCCGTCCTACCAAAATACAATAATTTTCTTTGCGCTGCTATCAGTGAAACTATTCCGAAAGCTTTAGAATGCAATAAAATGACGTTGACAATGTTTGCAAAATATTTCAGAGAAAAATTTGCTAATTTGTGCCTTTTCTTTTCCCACCAATTCACCGCATGTGCAGACGTATATGAAAAATGGTGGCAATAGGTAGCGAATTACATATCTTTCAATAGGCAGCTTAGGAGTTAAGGTTTAGACTTAAATAAAACATTTTGTAGCTTTGGTTTCTCAAAGAACGATGACATTTCTATTTCTCTTGAAATAATTATGATTTTTGTTTATTTATGTAGACGATTTTGATTTCGATATAATTGTAGCTTTCTTTTTCTCCCATTTCTATATATTTGCGATAATTTTCTTTTTATTTCAGAAAGTTTTGCATTTAAAGAAATTATTTAATGATAACAATTGTCTCTTAAACTTATAAATTGTTTTTTTTTCATTTTTTTTTTCTTTTTTATATTCTATATTTCTAACACAAATAATAATGATTTCTCAATTTTAAAATTAGAAGCTCCATTATATAATTTAAACCCAATTTCTTTCTTTTCTGACTTCCCATCGATTTTCTTTTTCTGCCTCGGAAAAAATGTTGCAATTTCTGAAAGAAGAGAAAAGCAATTTAAAAGTTTTAGACGCTAGCTAAAACTGATTGCAAAATTTCAGCTTTGGACGAACGAATGTTAGAACACGCCAATGAACTTGAATACCCAACTTCGATTTAAAGTATTAAGTCTGCGAGTATGGTCATGATTTAATTTAATAGAAGAGTTTTTCCTTTTTCCTTTGCTTCGAAATTCCAAATAATCTGAAAGTGTTAAAAGAAGAAATAAGAATGGGAAAATTATTTTGAGGGACGGATTTTTTTTATACAATTACTGATGGTGATTTCTTTCCTCTCTCTATAAAAAGACATTTTAAATCTCTTATTTGCAAGACGAAGTTCTCAGAGGAAAATATTATTACTGATTATCGTATATACATAGAGTTGGATACGATTTACGATTTCGTCGGGGCTGAGCATTGTATTTGTTAAATCAGGGTTCTTTGTGATATCGGGGTCCAAAAACACACAACTTTTTAAGTGCTCTTCCTTTTTTTTTTTGAAATTTTGTAATAAGCAACTATACAAAAAATATCCATAGTTATAAATTACGCACTATTATTTAGCATCTAAAAATACTTATTAGTGAATTATTTACGCACAAGTTAAAGTATCTGACTACGTTCAAAATCATGGGTTTAAAAAGAGCATAAATGGAGAATTTTCATGATATTTAGTGTCACTTAGATTAGAATACATGTATACAATTATTTTGAGAATGATACTACTATCAAAAGTTATTTAAATGCAATATTTTGGCAAACAATTAACTTAGAATGACCTATTTTCAAAACATTCTCCTTTTATGAAAAATGCTTCGATAATAATAATATTCTACTTATATGAAGTAAAAACTTCTCCAGAGGGCCTGAACTAGGATTTTTGAAAAATTCACATTCTTTTCAGAGTTATTAACAATTCAAATAATTATAAGCGTTTTTTTTCTTAAAATTGCTCCCCTCTGTTGTACTAAAATATGCATAAATCCATTTCTAAGTTATAACTTTCAAAAATTTTATTTCAGGCTCTGTACAAAGGTCTGAGCTATATACAAGTAAAATATTATTATAATAGAAGCTTTTTCCATAAAAGAGGAATATTTTGAAAATTGTTCTTTCTCTCTATGCTCATTTTTTGTCAAAATATTGTATTTAAATAATTTTTCATTATAATAATATTCTTAAAATCAATTTTATACACGTATTTCTAATCTAAGTGGCTCTAAATATCATAAATATTATCCATTTAAACGCTTTTGCAAAATTACGGTTCCGAAAGTAGTCGGAAATTTTAAAATAATGACTAACATATGTTTGACAATCTTTTTGATTCGTGTCTCGAAAGAGTTCTTTTCGACTTAATACAGAAAAGTTTACGTTCTTTACATCCAACTGCATGAGTTATATTTCCCCAGTTTCCAAACAATACACAGAATTAGAAAATGGAACAGTTTTGATAGGATATTCATTACCAATTTGTGCATAAAAATAGCTACGCATTTGTTTCTGACAATCTGCTATTTTAACAAACATTAAAACAAAATATATTTCTACAAAACTATGAGTGTAATAAACCTCACTTCCCTCAAGAAAGAGGGCAAATAGTAAACTAACTTAAAATATCCCCTGCGCTATGGAGTGGAAGGAGATAAATGTGAATTTGGTATCCCATTCGAAATTCACAAAATAGGTTGCACTTATGAATTACATATACATCTGTGAAATCTAATAACAAGAAGGAACCTTCGCTGTTAAAATCTGCCACAAAGAAAAAATTAAAACTGTGTGTGTCGGTTTCGCTGTACAACTGGAGTTTATTCCTTAAGTAGAGTTGTATTTGATTATATAGTAGGCTAACAGGGGGGGTAAATAAACATATCTCATATAATGCTGGAACCCCCCGTGCACGTATTTTCTTTATTCCATTCACATTTTTAGTATTGATTCGGGAAAATAATTTGTATATATATTCATATATATATATAATATTCCTCAATTATTTTACATAAATATATGTTACTCATAGTACATAAGTACATTGTTAAGAAAGTTGATTAATTCACTTTTTTCGTAATTATCACTTTGAGTATTAATTGTAGTATTATTGGTATTTTTGGATGGTATTATAAAGCATGAGCTCTATTTAAATATTTCAAAGAGAACTTTTAAATTATCCGGGATAAATTTGAATACTGGAGAAGACTTCATTTTTAAAAGGATAATGACGCCAAGCGCACTGCTCTCAATGTACGCCCCCTGGTGCCTCTATAACTTTCCCCAAAATCTGAAAACACCTCTCAATCACTTTATTTAGCACAGTAGAACATATTTGGTGAACATTTGATTTTTTTAAAAATAGAAAACATGACATTTTCGCACATAATGAGAAGTAAAAACAATGATCACAGAAGCATGGAGGAAAATCGATGCTGAATTTACAAAAAAAAAAAAAAAAAAAAAAAAAAAAAACTGATCAAATCTATACCAAGACATTTAAAAGTTGTGAACACCAAAAGATATTTTACTAAGTACCAAATTAAGAAAAATTTACAATATTTAAGGCTATGTTGAGATTTTTGTTAAGTGTACGAAGACTTTTGTAGCGTAATTTTCTAGTAGCTTTTTGATTACTAATTTTTAAAAATAATAGTTATAATACTTTAAAAAATAATTATGTCTTTCTATTAAGAATAAGTTGCAGATATAAAAAAATACAAGTCCAATATATTAATTTTTACTAGTCGAAAACATGGAATTTTATTGGAAATTGCAAGTGTACGAACACTTTTGTGGTCCACTGTATGTGCAGAACAAGTAAAAATAGCAAATGTAAATAAACCAAAAACAAAGAATTTGATAATACCACTATCTCTTTTAATTCAATTACAAAAAAGCAACCGTGGAGACAAACTTAATTATAAAGTAGCTACTAAAGGTATGCGGAAATCTTTGCTTCCGAAGAAACAAATTATTTATTTGAAGGAAAATAACCTCAATGATACTCGTACGTAGAAGACGTATTAAAGATGGAAATGTCAGATATAAATTAATTATGTATAAAGAAAATAAAGGGAGAATGTCTGGAGAATTTTCTACGAAAACTTTTTTTCCCCTTTTTTCTCTTAATCTTTAAGTTTTTATTTTGGTTCTAAGGATACTTAAACTTAATGAACCAATTTCAAAGGTTTGACTGTTTTCATTTGAAAGCGACGGTAAATTCAATTGAAATAAATGAAAGCTGAATATTTAAATGAAGTTATTAATATTTTCCAATCCCGTTTGGATTCTGTTTTTATTTCAAATTAAAATGAATTGTGTTCTTATCTTCCCAAAACGTAATGAGCAAAATAGAAGCTACATTATGTTGAAGTAATCAGATGTGGTAGATACATTATTTTCTGGATTCTCTGAATAAATCGATTAAGAATTAATGAGCCTTCTTGAAATAAATTTCAATATCGGTAAAAATAATTGAAACAATATAACAACATTCAAAATGACAACAAAAATGCTTTATTCAGTAATGTTTTATAATTTCAATCCCTGATATTTTGCTTATAAAATCTCCAACAGAAACACAAAAGACATTTTCCTACATATTTTTTATACCTGCAATTTATTGTGCTTCATGGAACTTGCACATATATATTGTAGCACTTTATGAGACTTGCACATATATATTGTAGCACTTTATGAAGTTTGCACTTTGCTTGGTTTTTACTACTTCTTGTAAAACTAAATGTAGCGTTTAAGAATTGTGAAGCATTTAAATCTTTTTACCTCAATGATATATTTTAAATGTTTCCAAAATTATAATAAATCTAATTTGCAGAATTACATATTTTGCATCAATTTTTTTATCAGTAAATTTATAAAAATAGTCTTAATATTAATTGAGAATTAGTTACATGTTACTTCACTGAAAAAGTATAAGCTACTAAAATATGTCATTAATGACTTTATCATAGTCACATATAAATAAATTTTCCCAAGCAATTATGAATTTATAATTTAAGCAAATTTCTTTATTTGCGTATTTAAAAATTATATTTTAGCATTTTATACAATGTTTCTATTCAAGAAAATGATACCAGATGAAAATTTTCATATATTATTCACATAATTTTAAAAATTTTAATTTTTTGAAGAAAATTGGGAAAATTTTAAAATCTTACTCCTTTTGTAAAAATTAATTTTTTTACCTGAAAATTTTTATAGTATTCTTATGGATGTTCTAAACAACTTTAGAGATTGATTTTAGAATAACTTTATTCGTTTTTGAGAAAAAAAAATAAAATGTTGATATACAGGCTAAAAATCAACGAAAAAGCCAACATGTCTTACATTTTATTTTTTTTTAAAGTATTCAGTTTATAGCAAAATGGATCCCTAATTATATTACATGCTTTATTTTTATCACGCAGGAATAAAATAGAAGTGATTAGTAAATAATTGTCGAAGGAGTAGCATTTTGAAGGCACTAAGGTTTCGAAAAACACAAACTGAGAAAAACCACTTTAAAGTTTATAATTCTGAAAAAATAATTATTAAATTTAAAATACCACTTTAAGATATTAGTTATACATTTTTCTTTAAAATAATTGCATTTTCATATTTTTTCAACCCACACATTTTTATAAATGATCAACTTTTAGAGAATACTAATTGCACAAGAAAATTCAAGAAAAACGTTAAATTTTTTTTGTCACGACAAAAATTTTAGCTGTTTTTCTTCTTATAATATTAAAGTATTACATTTGTATGAAAAATATATCAGGAATAAGAACTGAAATTATAAAATTATTAATATAAAATGCCTTAATTTAAAAATTTACATGCACACATTTTACAAAGAAAAAAAGTATTGTATGTATTGCCTCGGAAATATTCTGCTTTATATATTACACATTCTTTTTTTAATGTTATTATTTATCTTTATAAATTAGATTTTTTTTTTATCAAAACGCCTTTTTTTAGCTTTTGTTTCTAAAAAGGGAGCGTAGCTGAATTGACTAATTTGTTTTCAAATGAAGTTTTATTCAACTTCTAACTTTCTGACATGCACAAGTGATATATCAATCGAAAGATAATAATGCAAAGAATAAGATTAAAGGGAAAAAAACGATAGGTCTGTGATTTTGGGGGTACCAAGTCCTCTTAAAATTTTAAATTAGTTTTAACGAGAATAGTTAAGAACTATTCAAAGCACGTATAAGAACTTTCAAAATTCAAATAATTTTTAAAGATTTAAAATATTTTAAAAGAAAATGTGATACATATTTAAACTCTTTTATTTAATTTAATGCTTTTCAGTAATATTCTAACGTATTTTAATAAGGTTGCCGTGCCCATGACGGGACTAACTCAAACTGTACCTTGGGCTCAGATGACTGTTTTGGCAATCTTTTCAATATTATTTAACATAGATGTTTGTTTTGAAAACATGATTCCCCTATTTCTTGTAGACAGTCAAAAGTATAAGCAGGCATTAGATCTGTATCTGAACAGTTATCATTCAAATTCTATAAGTTCTTCTATCATTCCTATTAATCTTCATTCCCCTGTAATGACCTTCTCTTAGCTAGTGAGTGAGTGAATACTAACGTCGCACTGTTCAGCTACACGCGAGGTTTTGGCGACGGACCTCGTAAGTTTGAACTATGATCAAGTGATAAGAAACGACACCTGAGTTGGCACCCCCTGTTCTTAGCCTAGAAATGGTCTTTGTTATAAGGTGGTCTCCACTTATGTTACAGAGTTGGTGCTTTACAAGAATTGACCTCTCTAGACTTGAAATTTGCGACAAAATTTGCATCCAAAAAGGTAGCATTGAAAATGTTGTCATTATTCAGATTGATAGCGTCTTTCGCTAGTTTATCCGCATTTTCATTGCTTGTAAAGTCACGTGCAAGCAACCGTTAGAGAAAACAAACATTATTTAACTCACGTAATCTAAACAGGTGAGAAAAATTCTCTTCAATCATCCATGAACCTCCCTTTAGAATTAATTGCCTGGAGTGCTGTTTTTTAGTCACAAAAAAGGAGAGTTCCAAAATAGGGAGAGTCTCATATAAATCAAGAACCTCAATTATCGCCCGAAGTTAGAAATGAAGTAAGAGGCAAAATGGTGTCAGTACCGATAACTCGTTCACAGGTTGTATCAATTTGAGTGGTCATAAATACCACTGATTAAGGTCATAAAAACCTCCATTCGAGAATGTTTCATCAGAAGAACTGTTTGTACAGGCAAATACAAAATTCTCTCTTGGATATCAATAGTATTGAGCCCTTTTGCGTTGATGACAAGTAGGCTCAATACATGGTTATAATAGACTTGTTACAATGGTGGTGTGTGTGTTCTTTGGAAGCCCAGTAGAGAAAAGATGTTCCTAATAAATAGAAAATTTTTTGTGTTTAAGAACTAGGGATACTCTTATTTCACTATCGAATTACATTGGAAAAGGTCTTTTTAATCTCGTCTTACTATTATAATTTTTACAGGTTCTCTCAGCAATTTGATCAGGCAAACTACTCTTAGCCCTGTTTATGAATTTGATCAAGTTATATGTTCTTCTTTTTTCAAGGTTATGAAGGCAACACTCTTTTACGATCTTTAAGTTGTTAGCAAAGGACAATGCCCAAACATTGACCTGTGCATCTCTTGCCTGAACGCTATTTAGTTTTAGAACTTGGAAGATGTGCCCAAATGGATCACATTACATAACCGATCTTATAAGTAATATATTTTAATGCATACATAACTAAAACGCATTAATGAATCCATGATTCATTTTTAAATTAATATATTGACACAACTATTCAGGCTTTACATTGCACAACATGAGGTTTACAGATGTAAGTGGCAATAGCATTTTCTAATTTAAATCTAGAAATAAAAATAAATTTATAACACACATATAAAATAAAAAAAAGAAGAAAAATACAAATACAAAATAAAGGGAGAAGGTATCTATAAAATTTTAAAAATCTATACAGTAAACAAAATTACTTAAAGCATTAAGGTATTCAGAACAATTGACCAACAAAGACAAAATAAGTGGCTTAGGAAATACATAAACGTTCAACTCATTTTTAAAATGCGTATGTTTATAAAAATATAGGTTACAATACATTAAGACATGTTCCACAATTTCAGTATCATGACTACATAAACAAATATCACTATAACACTATTAAATAAAACCCCTAGACAAAAATACCTCCAAAAATATTCCTGTCTTGTAAGAGAGAGAGAGAGAATATGGGATAACTTAAAATCAACATTTCTTGCATTTTACCTGCTGATAAATTGTCGGACAAAATTTTTATAGTCCACAAAGCCTTAGGTGAGGCCAAAAATTTAGTGTTCCATGACGAAACAGTTATTTCCCAAGATTAATGCTTACAGTCGGACAACGGCAGGCATAGACATTGAAAAGTCCATATCCTGGCAAGTTACCTCTTTAGCCAACTGTGGTCCGCTCTATCATCCCCAATCTTTCCACTATGGCCAAAATTTAAGAAAATGGTGGATTTCACAATCTTCAAATTATTACAGAATGGGCTAAGCCTCCCCAACACATTTTTTGTAGTTATATTGCGTCTAGTTATGCAAGTTATATTGCATCAAGTTAAATAAGTTATTTTGTGCAAAGGTATATAAGTAATATTGCGCAAAGTATGGAGGAAAGAGAGCGAATTTCTTATCATTGCAGATAAGAAAATTAAGAGTTCCGCCTTGATGGAGATTTTTTTGATTAATTTTGAGTATAGACATTTTTAAGGATAAAAAATTTGACTTTAATTATACAATCTGTCAATTTATATGAACTTAATTTCCTTATTGGTAGAAATTCATAATGCTGTTAGCTCCCTTAATATAAAATATTTTGATGACATATTTTATTACTGTATCTTGCAAAAAAGATCGGGAAATTGAATTTCGACCAAACATAATTTAAGTTAAGAGAAAATATTAAAATATTTCTGATTTAAAGTATTATTTATAACACTCGTCAAAATAAAATGAAGGAATAAATTCTTTCGTTAAATCATTTATATGATCATACAGAAAATGTATTTATTGTAAATGAATGATATTTGTATTCTTATTATATGGGGGTGCCTTTAATGTGAATTATGTAATATAACAGTGTTAATAATTTGAAATGCTTTGAAAAAAAAGTACCACAATTAGATTAATATTTTGTAAATACCGAATAATTAAATTTTTTGTTGCACCTCGTCGCCCCCTTCAAAATATAACGTACAGAAAATTATTATGAAATGATTACTTTATTAAGTTGTTTTTTTAATAAAAATGCATTTAATGTTCCCTAATTTTATCCTGAAAATAAATCTCTTTTTACATAAAAAAGTTTTTCGTGATGCCGTAGTTAATTTATTTAAGGAATAGTTAGTAAAAATGGATCGTGAAAAGTTTATTTCAGCTGAAGAGGAACACCTAGAATGATTTGTCTAGGGGTCACTCCCTATCTTCCGCCGCTTTCTCGAAAAATTTTCTTATGTCATAGATCATGATGTTATATATTTCTCCAATGATATCCGGAAGCATTCTTATGGCTCGCAAAAATTATGCCAACTTGGCTGTATCGCCAATATTTAGCCAATTTCTTATTGAAACACCATTTTAATATAAAGGACCCGTTGCTTGCGAATATTACAATTTTTAACATAAAATAGAACTACACAATACATGCAAATTACAGTTTTACACTTTGAGCAATGAGATGAATAGTGATATATTTCATACAATGGGCGTTAGTCTACCCCCTAGTTTATAAAAAAAAATTTTTACTTTATATTATGGAAAAAAGATAACTTATACTTTTAATTTGTAAGGTTTTAACAGTAAAAAACTATAGTTTAATTACTTGCATTAAAGTTTTTAAAGTTTGTATGCATCAATATGTGTTTTAAAGGTGGGAAACTGACAAAAATGAACTATGTTGAGAAACTCATAATTATTTTCTTTTGACATTTGTGAAATATTCTAAAGAAAAATTAAATTTTTCTTTTACCTTCGTATTCTTTTTGCGTTTACACATTCTTCTTAAGAATCCATGCTTAATCAAGTATTAACACTGAATTCTAAGAAATTTATGGAAACATCATACACTAAGTACAACATGCAAAAAAAATATATATATATATTGAAAATAAAACTTTGCTGTTTTGAGATTGTATTTACTCTTTAAGAATAGTGTTTCGTATATTACACTATTTATCCAATTTACAAATAAATACTTAAAATGTTTACCCAAAGGATCATAACAAATATTCTTTCTTTAATCAATATATAAGAACGAAACTTTTTTTTTTCACTTTCGTTAGACATTTCGTTATTCTAAAAAAGAGAGATAATCCGAGAATCGAAGAGTTTGAGACATTTATAAACTGATTCCAAAATTTAAAATATCTGTCTAGCTAGAGCTACTGCCAGGACCTATTTTCGAATTTGAATAATCTTGCTTTAGGACAGATTTCGATTTGAATAATGTTAAAGCTCGTGCATCTCAAGGCGTGATTGAATTTCACAAAAGAACACTTATTTTTCTCTGTCTTGAGCAAGTTGGAATATGATAAAGGCAGAAACAAAATTGATAAGTATGTCTTTCTCACAGACGCTAGAAAAGTAATTTTTGAGAGATTTTTTAAGTCGTTGTTATCATATGTATATATACAGTCGCTTTCAAAAGTGTTCGTAGGCTTATAGTTTTCTATAAAATTTATTGTTATCGATTAATAAAAACTAATAATTGAGAATTTGAATCTTTTCATATCTAAAACTTGTTCTTAGTGGAATAACAAAATAATTTAAAAATAAATACAAAGTAAATTTTATTTTGAAAAATTAATGATAAAATTACTAGTAAAAAACTACGTTACAAAAGTCTTCACACACTTAAAATAATCATAGTTTTACTTACATAGTTACATAAATAATACTCATAGCTCACCGTTTCATTTCCTAATCATTCCATTTCGAGATAGTGGAGTTCAGATGTTTTCACATAATGTTAAAGAATCTATAAAATTTAAATCTAGGCTACAGTAATTATCAGAGAAAAATATATCGTAGGAAGTGTATTTGAATAACCGTGCAATATAAGCAGAATTCTATAGATTATTGAAGTTTCATGCTCTTTAGGACTAGACTTAAATGCGCAAAGCCTTTATTCTCTTGGTATAGTTTTGAGAAAAACCTAGGAAAACTTGAAGAATCTCAGTAAAATACGTCATTTCTTATTATGTATTACTTGGTTATTGCGTTTTCTGTCATTACATTCTGTAACAACATAGTAAAGCAGATATTGCAAGTTTTTAAGAGTGCTTTTCTTTTTGTAACTCAAAATTAATTTATTTTGAAACTGAATTAATGACCACATAAAAGCGATGAAGTGTGTATGGCGTGTCTGAAAAGTAGGCTACATTTTTAAAAAAATGAATTAATCGAAGATTTCAATTTCGGTGTTTTACGTTCTACAAATAAAAGACTAAAGATTCTGATGCGAATTGTAATGAAATTAATCCGCTATTATTTACGCACTGAGACTTAAGTACATTAAATTAAAGTTTGAAAAATTTCAAACATTAAATATATTAACATTAAACATATTAATCCAACAAGGTTTATTTCCAACATTCAATCGTGTAAAAGCCTTAAAAAAGTCATAATAATAATCCTTCGATCTCTCGATCTGCAGATCTCAAGCATTTATATATCAAGAGAACTGATGCTATTGGAGACAAAAGAGTTTCGTACAAAATTTCATGCAAACTAGATGCGGCACGATCTATAGCGATATGATTAAATAGCATCACGATTTGCTTTTACTTCACTTGGCAAAAATTCCAGGTGAGAAATAAATTGAGGTAAAAGTTTCTGTGTAAGGGAATATCACAGTAGATGACACAATTGTGACATTCTCGCTTCAAAATGGCTTCACCACAAGAACAAGCACAAGTTGTAATATATAGGGCAGGGGTGGCGAACCAACGGCTCGCGTGTCACTTATGGCACGCGACGCAATATTTTGAGCTCTCCACTTATCAAAATAACAATGTTCACTATAAAGTATTACGAACAAACGCGAGTGATCGGTCGCGGGTTGGCGAGGATTTGATTCCAGACACATTTCACTGTTTAGAGAAGCTGTTTTGTGTCATTTTAACCACGTTTTCATCTACCTATGCTCATTTTCAGATATGAATAACATTAAAGACTCCTTAAGAAACCGTTTGGTGTATCACTTTAAAATTCAGTATGTATTTTCTAAAAGTAACCATTTAATCCTAATATGAGTTATTTGTCATGTAATCTGCTACAATCACACTAATGATACTTTAATTTAAATTACTCGTTTTAATAAAACATTTACTACTATACAGAGCAAATTTTATTTCTCGAAGCAAATAAAACGTTTTTGGGTTTTGTTAGTATTTAGTTTTATTATTTTCCCAATAATTGCAAGTCAAAACTGTTTGAAGGCACGTCTATATCTAATAAAACATTTCTTTAGAAAAAATGGCACGTTGGTCCATAAAAGTTCACCATCCCTGATATAGGGTGTATGGGATTTTAAGACCGGAACCTATGTACAACGTAAATGGGACACCATACTGGCGTTTGGAAGAGAAAAAATATTCCCCTGATGCATAGAATGAGGGAGTCCAATAGCGTTTACACCTAGATTTCTAGACATAACAATTTGGACTTCTTCTTGTAAGGATACGTGAAAAAAATTGTTTACTAATCTTCAATTAGTAGCCCTAAGGAAAATAAAATTCAAATTACAGTAGCCATTCAGATTGTTGATCTAAACTTACTTCATGGAATATGGTTAGAAATCTCGTATTGACTCCGTATGTTGCATGCAACTAATGGTGTGCATATGGAAATCACGCAATTGTAAAGGAAATTTAATATTTCTTTATGGGAAAAAACACCGTAAAGGAAAATATTTATTAGCATTTTGTAATTAATATTTGAAATTGTGGTCATACATTTCGGACAACCGGCATTTTATTTGAACAAGCTGAGCCTTAAAATATATTGTTTCATGGGGTAATTTCCCAACCAAAAGGAATTTCTGCTTTTTTCGCAGGATACAACAAATCCTTTTGAAATACGCTATAAATGAAAACTTAAATTTCTTTTTATTTCTGACTTTGAAAATTATTACTAAAAGATAAGATAATTAAAATTTAATTAAAAACTTCACCTAAACATTAAACTATGGAAGAGTGCTCAAGAAAAAAAAAGGATAAATAAAAATATTTTTTAAGAAAATATGGATCACACATTATTAAAATTCCCTTGTGTTTCGAATTACAGCTACTCAAAAATCAGCTATCTAATCTGGAAAAGGTATCCTTTCCATTACGTTTAATAATTTAAAACTTTCTCTCAAATATCTCTTCGATATTACTAATAATGAAAGCCAGATTAAGAGACAACACGCTTCGATTTCTGTGGGAATGAAATCACAAAATCCCTACATCTCCCCCAAGGCACGTACATGAACCATTCTGAGGAGTCCAAGACCAACTCTTTGAAGAGAACGTATTTGTGGGAGACAAAATTTTAAGCGGTCATTTCACTGGCATCGTTTCTAAGAAAACAAGTGGATCGATGCACCTCAGCCAATTACTTGCTAGCCACGAACAAATTACATTTTGAGCCATCAGCTTCTGATTTCTATAAGACCCCTAATTCTCTTTTCCTTCTTTCCCTATTTCCTCCCTTTCAATAACCAACATATTTCCCGTCACTGACGCGTGATAGGGTGCACTCTTTTCACTGCAGGTAAGAGTGGACATTCTGCCAATAATAGAGAGGGAGTTATTAGTTAATGGTAGAGTGGTCAAAGGATCAATGATGTCCATTCAAGTAATAGATTCATTACTTCTATCAGAGATGTTAAGGTATCCGACTACGTTCCGAACCGTGATTTTGCAAAAACGTATAAATGGATAATATGTATGATATTTAGTGTCACTTTTAGATTAGAAAATGTATATAAAATTGTTTTAAGAATAGTGTATTACAGTAAAAAATTATTTAAGTACAATATTTTGACAATAAATGAACATAGAATGACCCATTTTCAAAATATTCTCCTTTTGTGCTTCGATTATAAAAATATTTTGCCTGTATCAAACTCAGACATCTGCACAGTGGCTCGACTAGAATTTTTGAAATATATAACTGAGATATGGGTTTATCCATGTTTTACGACAACCGAGGGAAGAAATTTTAAGAATAAAACGCCTATAGTTATTTCAATGGGTTGTAACTCTGAAAATAATGTGAATTTTTCAAAAAAAATGGTTCAAACTATCTGGAGAAGTCTATACAAGCAGAATATTACTATTTTAGAAGCCTTTTTTATAAAAAGGAGAACATTTTGAAAAAAAGATTATTTTAAGTAAACTTTTTCAAAATGTTCTTCTTTTATAAAAAATGCTTCTAAAAGAATAATATTTTGCTTATATAAAGTAAAGATTTTTTTTTCTCCAGAGAGTCTGAACTATTTTGTTTGAAAAAATTCACATTATTTTCAGAGTTACAACCAATTGAAATAATAATTGGCGTTTTTTCCTTAAAATTTCTCCCCTATGTTATCGTAAAATGTGGATAAACCCACTTGTAAGCTATATATTTCAAAAATTCTAGTTGAGCCTCTGTACAGAGGTCTGAGCTATATATAGGCAAAATATTATTATAATAGAAGCATTTTTTACAAAAAGAGACTATTTTGAAAATTGGTCATTCTATATTCGTTTTTTGTCAAGTTATGCTTAAATATTTTTTTTTATTGTAACAATATTTTAAAACAATTTTATATACATTTTCTAATCTAAGTGACACTAAATATCATCAATATTATCATTTTATACGTTTTTGCAAAATCACGGTTTCGAACGTAGTCGGATACCTTAAAGAAAATTCTTAATATTGAATTTAATTCTTCTAATGAGAATTAAAGAGTATATTTACGTAGATACAGCAAAAATCGCTTAATAAGAAATTGAGGGGACTGACATATTCTTTTGTGTTAACACACAATATTACAAACATACACACACTTTAACAAAGTTAAGTTTAGACATGTATATATACATGAAGTAATTTAATAAAAAAATAAATGAAAAAAAAAAATATTCGCAAGATATTGATAAAATTTAATACAATATTTTCAATTTTTTTGAAAGAAAAAAAGCATTTAGTTTTTAAACCTAATAAGATGTTTTTTTCTTTGCATTTGTCTTTTTTAGCATCAGATTGTCACCAAATTGTTCTTTGCCGTCCATTTTCTTCTTCATTTCACCATTGTAATTTGCGTCTAAATGATGTTTCTCACCTTGTACGACGTGGGAACAAGAGGCTGCATTTTTAATTTCGTCTTCACTGTAGGATTTTACCTCAATTATATATTTTTTTAACTTTGAATGAACTCCAAAATGTCTCTTTCGGCCATAATTGGAGCTGTTCCCCCATTATTATTATCTACTGCAACGAATTATTCCAATTATACAGAAGGACAGTCCAATCCGGCAGGTGTTTTCCGTATTTTGCTCATTCCCAGAAAAGAGAGGGAATTGTTTTAAAGTTAAGTGATTTTCGTTTCCATTTAAGAGAAAAAAAAACTATATGAAAATAAATATTGGTTTATCGGGACCTTTGAATTATTTCGTGTTAACCGATATTTCGTCTTAAGCGTTTTCGCGTTAAACGTATTTTATTGCATATGAACTTAATATAAAGCAGCATGTATTTTATATGATGTAAAATAGTAGTTGTTTATTCTCGCAGGAAACCATTTTAGCTTAATTTATTTAAGATAAAAATGAAATTCACGCGAATAGTAAATAATAAACTGATCTTAAGATAACAAAATGTCTTTGTCATTTACTATTCAGATAAATTTGAAAATTGCCTGCGTGTGTGTGGAGTTGAAAAATTCGAAATTTGCGTGTAAATTTATTGTAAACATTTTAAATGAGCTTTTTAATTCACAATAGTAGTTTATTTCATATAAGCAATACAAGATTAATCAGTAAAGAAATTAAGTACAGTACATTAATGACCTATACAATTCAATACAATTTCACTCTGCATATTAAGATTTAGCGATATATCTTTGAAGTTATTTATGAACACTATTTACATGCCATTCCTTCTGTTAATCCAATACATGAAACATTTGACGTAAATGTTAAATAAAAAAAGTTTCATTATTTACTGAGAAAACATTCCATTATTGAAAGGGATTAGAAAAGAAAAAAAAATACAGCAGAGGCCATATTCGCTCATTCTTATACGAATCAGTTTTCCGGATGTTAAATATTTTTTGGCTGAAATAAAATTTATTTACACTTTTATTGACAAAAAATAAAAACAATGCAGTATACGTGCTTTAGATGTCTTATATTCAGCCTTTCCGGAGAATTAAGTTGAAGAAACAACTTTATGACATATTTAATATCTTTAAAAAATGTAAAAATATGTAAGAACCTAAAAAATAAAATAGTTGAATTATGGAATGTGTTGTCGATATATGTATACCAATACTGATTTATAAAATTTTATTTTAAGGGAACCAGGACATGCTCGAAAGAGTAAAATGCCATAATTAAGACCCTTTGTTTATGAGACATATATCATTTGCAATTTCCAATAGAGATTAGATTTTTTACGTTCTTAATAAAGATAATTTAATTATTCTGTAGAACTACAAAAATAACTTTTTACTCCAAAAGGTTTTTTTTACTACTTAATTAAAGTAATACATAATTTTTGAGAACTCGTAATATATACTTGTGTTTAGGTACCATTTTTTAAAAAAGTATCCTTTTTTATGCAAAATATATTTTACACATATATAAAACAATACATAGAATACAGTGAACCCATTTTTTAGTAAAATGTTAGTATAGTTTCTTTAAAAAAATTATGAAACTTTGAAATTTGAAATTTTTTCATTTTTCTGCTTTTTTTATGCATAAAACTATTTTTAAAAAATTAGGCACTATCTTAATAGAAAAAAAATAGGTTAACTATATGCATAGGCATCTTGTATAGAAGTATAAAAAATCTGGAATCATATAGTACAATAGTTTTTTTTTAAATGTACCTAAATGCCAGAAGATATGCTTTTGAGAAAAAGGGAAAAAACTAAAAAAAAACCAATATTTTCACATATTGTACACTTGATTAGTATTTGCTTGCCTATTTTTATATAACTAATAATAATCCTTAATCATTTTCTAGAGTTACAAAAGTAATTTTAAATTCATGTTTTTTTTCCCTTTGATTTAGTTAACATGAGCATAATCTTCGAGATCTTGTAATACATATTTTCATGTATTTCTTACAAAAATATTCTTTGAATATACAAAAAAATTTACACATATATTTAGAGCAACATATCAAACATAATGGACTAGTTTTTTATATATAACGAATTAATTGCGTTATTTCTTTAAAATAATCATAAAACCTTAAAATTATGAAAATCTTAAATTTTTTTTTGCACGTATAAATTTATTTTTTAAAATTTAGACATTACATACTAAAAGATATTTTGTTCACTCTACAGAACGTTTATATAGATCAAACACAGGGGAAACTACATATTTAAAGTTCAAAAAGGTGCGTCAAAAAGGGCGTGGTCATTTGTTTACATTTTTATTTTTCATATTTTAGGGCTATTTTATCAACAAACATATAAGTATTATACATTTTTAGATTCAGAAAAATAAGCACTATTTCTTAGAACTAAAATTGAAAAATCGATTTTTTCGAAGTATACGATGTCCCTGTTCTCTTAATGATTTCAATATTGTAGTTGGACTAAACTTATAAAGAGGAATATAAATTACTATAGGCGAAAAATGATAAATTATTCTTTTTATAATGTTTGTAATGACTAACATATGATTCTAAGAATATAAGCACAAAATTTGGCAAATTAATAAAAGGAATTCTTTAAAAATTGCTTCGTTTTATTGGTTAAATTGTTCTTTTATATGTCAGAATTTCTCAAACTGTGGAGTGCGGCCACCGATGGTGCGTGATAATCCTACCAGAGGAGCGCCGCGAGCATATCAAAAAGTCGAATATAAAAGATTATTTTTAAAAACAAAACCCTATTAATTTACTGAAAGGAAGCAAAACAATACCTCCCCCCTTTTTTGACATAATAAAAAAAATACATATTTTAGTACATTGATGTAATACACTTATAATAAGTCAGTACTTCACAATGTATTTGATCATTAATTTATCAATACTAAGTAAAGAACAAGTTTAATAATTATTAGGTGTCACGATCCGTCAATCGAAGTAGCTTCGAGTAAGAATTAGACATGATCTAAAATTAACTACTTTTTATTTAGGCTTTAGCACTTAGGAAAATGTATGAAAATTAATGAGAATGATAACTAAACCTGAGCAGCAATAAAACTTATTAATCTTATTAGATATATATAATCACTTATTTCTTTTATTCTCTTGAACCCTGCCATCTTTCTATGTATCCTTCCCTTTGGGATTAATATTATGAAGTGTGACCACTGACCGCACACTCTATACTTTACACTTGGGATCAACTTTCAACCATCACCTCGCCTACACCAAGACTAGTACTTAAATGAAAGTTTGCATTTGCATGAAACCATGTCCTTTCAACGGAAATTCGGTTTTAAATTAAAATTACAGTTAAAAAGAAACCTTATTCCCTAGACGGTTAGCAGAAGCCCAAATAGAACCCACCACATATGGACCCCATGGCCTTGTCGTATACAAAATTATACATAAAATTTAATATCTTAATAATTTGTATGGTTTATATCAGTGCTTCTCAAAGTTTCAATATTCGCGAACCAATATTCAATTATAATTTTCATCGCGCCCCCCTCATACGATAACAACATATTGAATTCAATAATACTATACTTAGATGCTAAAACTATGATATACGACTTTAACCTCTTAAGTGCCATCGGCGTATATAAATGTCTCGCTCTTCCAAAGCATTAATTTCCTTGCACGAATATATACGTCTTTCTGAAGTACGATTTTTTCTGTGTACTGTTATCCATAAAATTACTCCGAAGGCTTTGCAATGCAATAAAATGACCGTGACAGAGTTACCGGAGGATTTACTTAATTCAGATTGTTTGCTCCATTATTTTTTCCCCTCCAATATATCCAATACACGCGTCTACGTGGAAAACGCTTGGCATTGCGAAGCGAATCGCGTAACTTTTAATCGGCAGTTAAGAGAATTATTATAAACCGTACAAATTATCAAGATTATTGTGTTAGTTTTTGTATATAATTTTATATATGACATTCCCATGGAGTCACTAGCAATTATTGAACCTGTTCTTAACTTAATACTGTAAAATTAATTATAAAATACATTGTTAGCACTGGTACATTAATAAGTGTAATATATCAGTGTAAATGTGTATTTATTTTTTATTACGACAGAATGTATTTGATTTGTTTTCTTTCAGTAAATTAATAATTTTTTAAAATAATCTTTTGTTTTTACTTTTCAATAGAGCCAACGTAGAGTTTTCACGTCATCTTAGGGAGACGCGCTACACTGTTTAAGAAACGCTGGTTTATATTAAAGTCGTAATGCAGCTTTAGCGTCAAAGTACACTAATATAGAATTCAATACATTGTGTTATTGTATGGAGGGAATGCGCGATGAAAATTATGATTGAAAATTGGGTCGCAATTATCGAATGTTTGAGAAGTACTGATGTACGCGCTATATACGATTCTCTTATTTAACGTTTAATTTCTGGTGAATATTTATATATAGCTTTAGTAATAATCATTTATTCTCTGTTCATGCTATTAATACAAATACGTTTTTAAGTAATTCATAGTGAAATATTTAGTATCATTATATATAAGGCTGGAATTGAATTGAGTATTTTTTAAAATTTTGTAGCAAAGATGCAGATACCTAAATAAAAATATTCCTTAATCTTTTTAATGTATACATAAATTTGAGAGTTAAGTGAAAGAAAATATAAAGATGTCACAGTGACAAAAATGTATCTGGGATTCAAAAATTATAAAATTAATGGAGAATGATTTTTTTTCGCTGAAGGGAAAATGAAAAGTGACGTGCAAGGTTACTGAAAATTAAAAAGAACAACATATCTTCTGCATAAAAAGTTTTTCGCAATAATGTAATGCATTTACTTATTTATCTCACACAAGAAAAGAATAATAAAATAAGCAGCAAGATCTGTGTTGTTACTAATGCCAACTATCTGACGATGTCAGATCGATGCCTACAAAATTCATTGCGGTGAAGATGTTCGCCTGCCGTTATTCGTAGCTTTGAGCACCATTCAGCTGACAGTATGTTTTGGCTCGATTCTTCCACGATTTTCATGGAGAAAACCCTAGAGGTGGTCAGGGTCTTCCCTGCTCTCTTCCCCTTCTATCAAACGTACGAGAGGACTTGAGGCTCGACGGCTGTTTAAAGTACCCCCTGCTGCAAAGGCACTATGCATTTACAAACACCCATGCCTTCTCCGGGGTTCGAACTCAGGCCCTACGACACAGCAGTCAGAGTCGTTCACCATTATACCGGATGGGTATCGGATACCTGTTCAATATACCTTAAATGAAGCGTATTCATTTGTTTAAATGCGTAGATGAAGACTTGAAATTTATTTTTTCTCGCCTTCAATATAATGAAAAAAATAGAACTACACAATACATGTAAATTAAAGCTTTATAGATTGAGCAATGAGTATGAACTGTTGTATCATTTGTACAATTAAGGCTGTTCCAACGTTAGGTGGACAGGAGTACAGTCTCTAGTTTATGTAACTAAAATATTATTGACAATGAAATACCCAAAACATTATTTTAGCTTAAAAAGGGAGGGCACGATAAAGAAATTTCATTTGGGTTTGAGACTTGGTTTAATAGTAGGGTACTCCCTTAGGGTGTTCAACCCTCAATGTAATTCCACTGAATGGTCGGTCAATTCGGAGAAAATAGCATTCAAAATTTATGCTTTGCTTTTATGCAATTAAGTTTCAATTTCCTCGAACGATTTAGTAGCCTGTTTGATATGTTGCCTGGAAATTATGCGCGAGATCAGGGTTCGATTCATCGATTAACTTTTCTATTTCATTTCATTTAATTACTTTAAAATTAAATAGATTTATTTATGAAAGGTTTATTCAATATTAAATGATATTTTATGTAATTATTTTGTAATTTATAAAGAAAAAAAATAAATAAATTTATTATTGAGATTGTTTATTATTAACGTTATATAAAATTAGTATTAATTAAAAACAATTAAAATTATTTTTAACACAAAAATATTTAAATAATCATTAATTAAAAATTATTTAAAATATGCATTAATTAAAAATTATTTAAAATATGCATTAATTAAAATTATTTAAAATATGCATTAATTAAAATTATTTAAAATATGTATTAATTAAAATTATTTAAAAATATTTCGAATTAAAATTATTAAAAATTATAATTAATTAGTTAATTAATTAATTATTAATAAGAGTTATAATTAATTTATTATAAAATTATTAATTTATTATTAAAATTATAAATTTATTATTAAAATAATTACTTTATTATAAAAATTATTGTTACGTAATTATTAAAATTATTACTTTATTATTAAAATTATTATTACGTTATTATTAAAATTATAAAATTATTACTTTATTATTAAAATTATTACTTTATTATTAATTTATTAAATTTTTTATTTATTATTAAAATTTTTTTAATTTTTTTTAAAATTATTTAAATTTATTTAAAAAGTACCTATAAAATGTTTTATAAAATTATAAAATAATTGAATTAATAATATATAAAAAAGGCATTTATTATTTTAATTATAAAATAATTAATTTATAATAATATACTTCATAAATTATTTTATATTATACATAATATTTTATTCATACTACATTGTATTTCACATTATAAAACTATTTGTAACTAATTTTTATGCATAATATCATTTAACATATATTATATATTTTACTATAAATATTACTTATTAACATAAAAATATATTTATATAAATTATAATATAAATATTTATATAATTAAAGTACTTTATTTACTTTCTAAAATACAAAATAACTACATAAAATATCATTTAATTTCAAATAAACCTTTCACAAATAAATTTATTTAATTTTATAAATAATTAAATGAAATGAAAAAAAAAAGTTGATCGATGAATCGAACCCTGATCTCGTGCATAGCATGCAGACGATATTGCAACAGGCTACGAAATCGTTGGAAGAAATTGAAACTTAATTGTATAAAAGCTAATCATGAATTTCGAATGCTGGTTTCGCCGAATTAAATGGCCATTCGGCTGAATTACATTGAAGGTTGAACACATTAAAGGGGAGTACTACTATCACACCAAGTCTTGACCACAAGTGAATTTCCTTAGTCGTGCTCTCCCCTTGTTGGATTTCAATTATCATTTTAAATCATCTTAAAGTCATGCTAGCCATTAAACGCCCACTTTGGTGGGTATTTCAAGATGTTATACGAATATATCTACTGTTGTATATATATAAATATATGTATATATATAAATTATATATATATATATATATATATATATATATATATATATATATATATATATATACACATATATATATATACATATATATATATATATATATATATACACATATATACATATATACATATATATTTATATATATATATATATATATAACTGTGTGTATGTATATAAATTATATATATATATATATATGTATGTATGTATATAAATTATATATATATATATATATATATGTATATATATAAATATGTATGTATACATAAATTATATATATATATATGTATGTATACATAAATTATATATATATATATGTACATATACAAATATGTATGTATATATGTATATATATGTATGTATATATGTATGTATATATGTATATATATATATATGTATGTATATATGTATATATATATATATATGTATGTATATATGTATATATATATATATGTATGTATATATGTATATATATATATATGTATGTATATATGTATATATATATATATGTATGTATATATGTATATATATATATGTATGTATATATATATATATGTATATATGTATATATATATGTATATATATATATATGTATGTATATATGTATATATATATGTATATATATATATATATGTATGTATATATATATATATGTATATATAAATTATATATATATATATGTATATGTAAATTATATATATATATATGCATATAAGAGTTACGGAAATACCTTAGCATTAAGAATTCTGTTGTATTGAAAAGGATTCTTATAACTTTCCACTTCTTGGTTTCAAAAGGACAGAAATTCTAAATAATAATTTCTAAAATTAAATTGTCGTTTACCCTTTCGTAATCTCCTCCCCAATTGGATTTCCACCAAACCAATTTTCAGTTAATCTCTACTTAATAAAGTAAAACATGCTTGCTAAATTTCATGTCTAAAACTAATAGTTCAAAAATGGATTTTTTTTTATCAATAAGGTCCAGTAACCAACTTCGAGAGTCGATTTCTGTATATCCTTCCTTAGCGGATTTCCATTCAACAAAAGTAAAACGCATACCAAATTTCATTACAGTAAATAATCTGATAACGGAAATCTTTTAATAAATACATCCCACTACTTACGAGCTTCTCCCCCATAGTAGTCAATTTCCGCAAAATTTATTCTTAACGGATCTATGTTCCACAAAAGAAACATGACTACAAAATTTCTGGTATGTACGTCTAACAGTTCAAAAAAGGGAATATTTATGTATAACGTCTCTTAAACCCTCGTTACACAGCTCTGGGTCAATGTTCTCAAAATTCCTTCTGTAGTGGATCTCTACTCCATGACAGAAAGATGTTTAACAAATTTCAAGTCTGTAGGTCTAATAGTCCCGAAGAAATCGTGGTGATTGAGTCACTTTTCTCCTTTATATATATTATATATATAGAGAGAGATATATATAGATATATCTTTATATATAGAGAGAGATTAAATATAAGTTCAGACTTTAAAGAAGATAAAAGCAGGAATTAAATTTGTTCTATTATCTTTTATAAACATAATTTAAATCATTATGCCCATTCCTCGGTTATGAGGAAGTTTACAATTCAGTACAGCTCCAGGGTAATCATTCCACATAGTGTTGGAACAAGTAACTGAAGCTCTTTTAAGCAGAGAATATTACACTCCTTTACTACCCTTGATAATCAAGCCCATTTGACAAGTTTAAATGTATTTACCTGACAAATGTCCATTATGAATACTCAGTTAAACTGTTGCCACACTATGTAATACTCACAAAGAGGCCCGAAACTTGTGAAGTGTGTATCTCCGTAATTAGACAGACATCAAAACCAGTGGGAATTACGCAGAGAAATGTACCAGATGGAGAAAGTCATGTTTCTTGATAATAGTACAGAAATTTGAAATATTCCATTGACTGGTTAAATATTTATACGATCCTTTACTTCTCAGTATATATATCCACATTTATACTTACAAGCAAATGACAAAAGAATTATTTTTAAGGAAAGGAAAGAAAGGATAGGTAAATTTTAAGTTCTGGAAATATTCGTTGTGTATGAGAACATCCCTTTTAATCAGTTTCAAAGGAACTAAAAAAAGAATCAAAACACATATAAAAAATGTTTAATCTTTGATATGAGACGCAGCATTATACGCCGAAAGCTTACGTTTATGAGTGTGTGTGTTTAACAAATATGTTCATTTATTTCATTTTAAAACGCCTGCATCTCAAATCTTCATTTTAAATTTACATACACGTATATACTCAAAACTCCATTTTTCTATCTTGTTTGAATTACAAAACATTTCAAGTGAAATTCTTATATTTGTTCTTAATGGTAATATTTGCAGTTGAAAAAACTAATAAATTAATTTCAGAAAAAGGAAAAAAAAAACTTTAAGCCAAAGTTTAAAGTTAGTGAACAAAGGAACAAGTTTAATCAAAGCCACATAAAATATCATTTAAGAAACTTTCGTTTTTGTATTTGATTTCTATTTATTATACGATGCTGTATCCAATTATATTCAATTCTTTTTTGTTGGAAAATTGCGCACAATAATATGTTTACATACACAAGCTTTTTTTGAGATTTTTTCAACCAAATAGTTCTAAACATAGTATTACCATATTAAGCATATCAATGCAACTCAATTTTTTTTTAAAAAAATATTTGTTAGAAAAAATAAAGCAGCTTTTCCAACGATAAGAGTAAAAAATATTATTACACAATATTTTGAAATAATACCAGTATATTGTAGAAATAGAGAGTGTATATGATTAGAGGGATTATAGTACAGAAACAATAAAAAGTATATATATATATATATATATATATATATATATATATATATATATATATATATATATATATATATATATTATATCATTTATATGATAGTAGTGTGAAATGAAAAAAATGAAAAAGCTACTAAAGATAGATTTAAAACTTTTTTGAAGGATTTAATTAAACTATTATAATTCTATTAGTATGAATATCTTTTATATATGTAAACTTTCCAGTGGTAACATTGTATCGTTATAGAGTAGTGCTTCTCAAACTTCCAATACGTAAACCCAATTTTCAATCATAATTTTCATCGCCCCCCCTTCTTATACAATAACAATGTACTTTGACGTTTAATCTACAAAATGACCTTAATTATAAATCGTGTAATTTATCAAAATAAATATAAAATTTCATATATATTACATTTAAGTAATGGATATTTTAAGTAAGTTATTTATTTTCAAGTAACAGATAAGTATATCATAAGTATATACTTTTCCTTGCTAATTGTTTAAATTGGAACAAATTACAAAATAATTTTTAATGAAAGAAGTTACCAAGTACACAGGTACCTTGATACAGAAAGGTCTCAACTGCTGAAGAAGAAATCTTCATAGATTTCAGGGCAAGTGTCGAAATCAAAAGGCAGTTTAGTAATAACCACACTTTGGATTTTGTGCAAGGGTAGATGATGAATTTTCTGCATTGGAACAAAAGTATTTCGCGTGTACTATCACCACTCTCCCAACTCTAATACTTATTAAACTTGTTCTTAATTTTCTATGGATAACTTAAATATCAAATATATTGTCCACTTCTGGAACTTTTATATCAATGTAATTATTTTTATTATGTCAGAATGTATTTTGTTTTGCTTCCTTTAAGTAAATTAAAAAATTTTAAAATAATCTTTTATTTTAGACTTTTCGATACGCTCGCACCCCCCATATAGGATTATTAAGCCCCCTAAGGGGGCGCGCCCCACAATTGGAGAACCCCTGTCATAAAGTAAAGCGAATTACTTAAAAATTATTTTGTGCTCAGGGGCTGCCGGATTGATTTATAAACAGAAGCGATAATTAAATGGAAGCATCGGTATTTCATTGACTAATCTGCAAAAATTTAATTCTAAAACTAGTAACTATTTTGTCGGCTATGATACATACAAAATATGTAGAGTAAAATATACTTTTTTAAAGGAGCTGTAGACAAAAGAAATCATCTCGTTTCAGTTTCTTTTCTCTTCGTTGTGAGTAAAACGATAAAAATCTGATATCGAATTCCATTTTCCTAAAATATCTTTCCTAGTGCATAATTCCCATTTTCGTATCTAATTATTGAATATTGTTTTCTCGTTCGAGGGCCTTCAACTTCCCTTTACCAATACATATAGTCTTGTCTTTATAGAGGAAATGGATTGAAAAGCGTATATTGAACAGGTTACTTTTCTAGATACAGCCGCAGAAAGAGAGAGACTGAATCAAACAAATTATGATTTAAAGTCTGCTTTCCATTAAGCTCAAAATGTGTTCATCGTCTTATCATTAAAGATTATTGTAATCCATATCTTGAAATTTGTCACGTACCCCTAAAGTTGTCTGAATCGTTATTAAATATATCTTTTTTCTTGATGTGTTGCTATGCAAAGCATACTTATGCATACTCATGCGCATTATTTAACGATTACACTTCAAGACTTGTTAAGAATTATTTTTCTGGTGTTATTTCACCAAAAAAGGTGAAAAAATTGATCTTTTAAATTTTATTGGAAAATAAACTATATCTCTGCTTCTGCATCTAAGGCAATTTAAATTTTTACTTTAACTAAACTACAGAGTGTTTTTTTCTAGGTATAGAAGTTTAAGTTGGAATTACTTTCCAAGATGGCGAGCGATTTAACTGCTGTCAAGTGATTTATTCTCAGTTTAGTTTGGCAATTCATCATGAATAGACTCACGCCAGAACAACGCTTTCAAATTGTGCAATTTTATTTTGAAAATAATGGTCGATTTTCATAAGCGAATTTTGTTTAGCGATGAAGCTCACTTCTGGTTGAATGGCTACGTCAACAAACAAAACTGCCGCATTTGGAGTGAAGATAATCCACAAGTGTATGTCGAAAAACTGACTGTTTGGTGCGCTTCATGGGCTGGTGGAATCATTGGTCCGTACTTCTTCAAAAACAATGAAGGCCACAACGTTACAGTCAATGGTGATCGGTATAGAGCCATGATTACTAACTTTTTCATTCCTGAATTGAACAATCATGAGGTCCAGACGGTGCAGCATGTCACACAGCTCGTGCCACAATCGATTTATTGAAAGACATTTGGTGTTAAATTTGGTGACCGCCTAATTTCATGTTTTGGACCTGTGAATTGGCCTCCAAGATCTTGTGATTTAACACCGCTAGACTATTTTCTGTGAAGCTATGTAAAGGCATTGGTCTATGCGGATAAGCCACAAACGCTTGACCATTTGGAAGACAACATTCGCCGTGTTATTGCCGATATACGGCCACAAATGTTGGAAAAAGTCATCGAAAATTGGACGTCCAGATTGGACTACATCCGAGCCAGCCGTGACAGTCCTATGCCAGCAATCATATTTAAAATGTAATGCCACAAGATTATCTTTCAGATGAAAAAAAATCTTGTCAATCGAATAATACATCATTGTTTTATTGCAATTTAAAGTTCTATACCTCTAAAAAAAACACGCTTTATAAGCATTTTAGAGCAATCTAATATATGTAGTTAATATGCATTATTTAAAGGTAAAAGTGTTTATTTTAAACTGCATTTTCTCAAACGTCAATTACAACTCAGAAGGAATATTTTTGAAAATTCAACTCGTTTAATAAATTTGAAATTTCTTACACATAAATGCGATACAGTTAAATACATTAATCAGAGATTTTGCCAAAGAAGTTACGCATTTAAAATTATGCATTAAAACGTACATGAATTTTCCTCATTTCAAAGCTTTTTCCGTGTTACTCCTCTTAAAATTTTTAAAACTATTACATAGATTCAATTTCTTAAAAATGCTCTCATGAATATAATAATCTTTTGCTGCGTGGCGCGGAGTTGCACCTTTTCGACTGTATACCTCTTGCCCATGAAAATTTCCTTTTCCCCTCTCGGAGTAAGCACTTCCTGGTGAGTGTGTGATATATAATAAAGTCATTAAAATTTCATTTTTCGAAATGTCTTCCACCTCTTGTTTTCCCTCTGTTTGACTCAGAGTTGCATGGGTTTTTCCAGAGTGTATACTGTATCCCTATTGAAAATTTCCCCTTTCCCTTCTAACGTCAGCACTTCTGGGGAGTGTGTGTATACACGATGTGAAGGATTTCTATATTTGTGTCATTACATTTATCTTTTCCTAAATTTCTTGAACTTCTATGATTATCAGAACGATTTTTCTTTTTCCTTCGTTTAGCCCAGCGTTTCACAGGAAATTTCAAGTATAACTCTCTTTTTTGCCCTCTTTTTTTCCTATTTCAAGGATAAGATCTTTCTTCGATAAGATAGGATTCTTCAAGGGGATAAAATTTCTCTTTTAAATTAAAATTTTACAAAACTAATCTTGTTTTATCCACAAGAAAGCAGACAATGTACGATTTGATTATTAAATAATTAATTTAGTAATGAATAATACAAAATAATGCTACTTTAATTAAAAAGGAAACTATGAAATCTGATAAAAACACATTAGCATTTTTTGATAATTTTTTACGGATTTCCAGTAAATATTTTAAAAATAAAGAAACAAATAAAAAATAAGCTCACATTCATTATTTTATATAGAAAACATTAAATACTTCCTTAGAATTAAAATTTTTTAAAATGTACTTGGATTTTTCCTTACTTACATTCACTATATAAGAAAACAAATAAAATTCTTTTATTTGACAGAAACATTTCAACATTTTGTTCTCATTTTTTTTAAGATTTTTATTTCAGTAGTTTCTTGCAGTATCTTATAAATTAAGAGAAAAATTTATAAGAGGAAGAAATTTAATTTTAACACATCATTGGGTTTTACACAAAAAAGGAATAGGTTTGCCTACAAATTCTCCGAATGTTGTCTTTCTCTACATGCGCCGTAAGCACTCAAACTTTTTAAGTTCTAGGGTAGGTAACCGCAATTTATATTAATATTGGCATTATGTGTGATTTTGGCGTTTTTTCTTGAATTCTTACGCCTTCCCGAAGCGGAAAAGCATCTTTACAAAAGTAGTTTTACGTATAAAAAAAGGGAAAGTGTTAAAAACTTTTAAAATAACAAAATTTCATAATTTTTTTACAGAAGTATAACAATATTTCATTTTTTAGCTTAACTTGGAAGCGTTCAGAAAGTTAGAAAATATATCAATCTGCATGAGAAGTAGTTAAATCTTTTTTCTGAGTTTAAGAAGTCTCAGGGGTGTTGATTTTGTCTCGAGGGCTGAATATATAATCAGTCTTCAAATAGATATAATTCTTTGTGATTAAAATTAAATAATTCGAATTTTTTACACATTATTTTTCAAAATATTATGGCTTCAAAAAGGTAAAAAAATGTTTAAAATGTAATCATAATTTTGAAAATAAAAAGTATTTCTGTAAGAAATATCCAGTAATTGTTCTGTTACGCATGTTATTTACTAAAATAACGGGCTTTGATGCATAAAATTTAGTTGAATTATAAAATAACTCATACTCTTTAAACCGCACTTTATATTTTAGAATTATGTATCTTTTTTTATTTTAAAATATTTGAAACACACACACACATTAAAGTTTTTTAAAAATAATAAAAATTTGTTTTATCTTTTAAGAAATATAGCTTGTTATTCTATTTACATAAAAATAACTGCAGTGTTATAAGAATGCATTTAATTTTATAAATCGACTTATTGCTAGTAATTAAAACTAGTATTTTAGAAAACAACATGCACAGAGTAAACACACACACCTTAATTGATATTTCTTACAGAAATATATTTCTTTTTTTCATATGTTTATAACTTTTGCAATTATGATTGTATTTTAAATAGTTTACACTTTTTTGAAGCTTCATTTCTTTATAAATAATGTGTAAAAAATTCGAATTATTTAATTTTAATTTCAAAGAAACAATCGCTACAACAATGCAGATGAACCAAAGATTGCGTTGAAAACCAGTTTTTCAACGTTTTTAATTAATACCTTTTCAACTAATTGCAATTTCGAAATTTAAATAGTCAAAATGGATTTTTATAAAATAAAATTCCTTAAATTAAATCATTTTTAACATTACGGAGTTAGGGAAAAGACTGATTGAAGAGACTCCTTAAAAGTGTATAATTTAAACATATGTAATCATGTAACACTCATACGCCAAAGTCACAGGACTGCAAATTAATAATTACATTATTGTAGTTTTATCTTTAAATAATACTATACAGCCTGGTAAATTTAAATTACATATATATTAACCCTTTAGCGGGCAGTAGCTAATACATCTAGCCACATATTAAATTTTTTTTCTCAAAGCGGTAGTTCGATATTTAGTCTATCTATATGCGTAAATTGAAGCTAAAACACATAAAAATTAATACGAATGACAGAACGTTACCTTTTTGGCATTTCATATCCTCTGATGGGTAGCTAAAAGCAGCTTTTCTCTGTGTAAATCTACAAATTGTATTTTGATTGCTTTAAATAAAATGTATGATATTCGAACAAAATTTCGACATGTCTTTAGTAGACGTTTCTCTCATCTGAATGAATTAAGCAATTGTACAATTAAAAGAAATGTTTTATTTAGGTTTTGGGAAACATTTAATATGCGGATTGAGGCTCTATCCACTGCCTACCTAGAACAGAAAAATGACCTAGAAATTTTCGCTTTTTCCGTTCTCGAGAGAGAGCATTTAGAATCACTTGAGAGTAGGTTGAGGGGATAAAAACAAACTTTGTTTACAATCTGTGGTACAAGAATTTCGGGTTCCAAAATCTTTCATTGCAGTTTTTCTGTTCGGAGATAACGTTTGCATATAATTCAGTTCCACAGTAAATAGCTTATCAAATTTGGGAAATAACTAATTTAAATTCTCAAAAATATTACTTTTTCATACTAAAATTAAATAAAACATAAAATGTAGAATGTGGATCTATACCAAGTTCAATGTATATTCTAAGTATTCTATGTATTTCCTAAGTAAGTATACATATATATATATATATATATATATACTGGTATATATATATATATATATATATATATATATATATATATACACTGGTGTGCAAAAATTAAGGACGAAGTCGAAAAATTAGCATATCAGCTGAACGAAGAGGCAGAGCGGACAGAAAGACCAATCAGGAGATTAAGTAAGGTGATGTACGGTAGCACATGCGCAGATATGCAGGTAGACGTAATGGGGGAGTGTCTGAGTAGTATAAAGCATGTTGTTGGTGTAAGATCAGAATTTCTGGCAAAGAGATTGCACGCCGTATAGCAGTTAAAATCACACCGAGTTGCAGCCTCAGCGAGAAATGGCGAATAATCCATCTGTTAGACGACATCTGGATGCTTTTACCCGAGGTCGAATCATTGGGAAGTTGGAGGAAGGACGCAGTGTGACAAGTGTGGCTGCAGAGTTCGGAATTGCTCACAGCATCGTTTCACGACTTTGGAGACAATTTCAAACTACAGGAACAGCTATCCGGGGGTTCAGTAGTGGTCGTCCACGAGGAACCCCACCCGCAGATGACCGGTACATTGTCTTACAGGTCAGAAGAAACAGGCGGCAGACAGCGGGATAAATCGCTAGACACCCGACACAGGCGACTGGACGACCGATATCGCGTTTTATCGTGCCAGAAGACTGCACGGTGGTAGTCTGTACGATGTGTACTTTTAACGCCTGCCCATCAGAGAAGGCGTTCTCTGTGGTGCCGGGAACACCGGAATTGGAGAGACAGTGAATGGGGACGAGTACTCTTTACAGATGAGAACAGATTCAGTTTGAGTAGCGATTCTCATCGCATACTCATCTGGAGAGAGGGGGAATCCGCAATCATCCCTCGAACATCATTGAAAAGGACAGGTATGGAGGTCGCGGTGTTCTCGTTTGGGGAGGCATCATGCTTGGTAGTCGTACAGACCTTTACATCTTCGACGCAGGTTGAGTCAACGGGACCCGTTATTGTAACGAGATTCTTCTTCCATATGTGCGTCTTTTTAGAGGCGCTATGGGTCTGCAGTTCCTTTTCATGGACGACAATGCACCATGTCATCGCACAGTAGCTGCCGAACAGCTCTTAGAGAGTGAGTATATTGAACGTATGGATTGGCCGGCACGATCTCCGGATCACAATCCCGTCGAGCATGTATGGGATTTTCTAGGCAGACGCTTGGCAGCTCGTACCTTACCACCAGTAACGATTCGGGAGCTACGATTGGCGCTGCAAGACGAATGGGCAGCAATGCCTCAACAACTCATTGACACCCTCATTCTCAGCATGGGCAGACGCTGTGAAACCTGCCTAGCAGTCAGGGGAGATCATATCCTCTACTAAAGACCGGATGTTTCTTGCTGGACACCCATCACATGGATGTTTCGGCCTTCAGTCGCATTGCACTCCATGCTACTTTTTCAATCAAGCTTCTTTTTATCCCTCTGATTTCTCTTTTAGTAAGTGTTGCTTACATTACACATGTCCTTACGTATTGGGGATCTTACGGTATTAAATGTGTTGATTTGGAAAGCTTTTGTACAAAGATATATTGAAAAAACCGGTTCGTCCTTAATTTTTGCACATTAGTGTATATATATATATATATATATATATATATATTCTATGTTGTAAAATTATTCTATTTTTTTAAATTACACTTATACTTTATATTTAATTGTTTTCGAAATAGTTATTACGTAAATGTTAATGTTTCATAAAATTTTATTTTAATTTGATTCATTATTTCTGTCCTGAAAAGTAAGTTAAATGTCCTAAATGCGCAGTGGCTGTAACATCTAGCCACCACCAGGAAAAAAAATCCACGATTAGATATTTTTTGTGACTAAATAATGTTTATATATACAGGATGAGAGCATTACATTTATCAAGTACTTTATCACAAAAAAAGTGTATTTTAGCTTTGTGCCCGTTAAAGGTTCAAGGCCCAATTCAACAACTATTCATTTATCACAATAGAGTATATATCAATAGATGTTTACTGTGGGAATATGAACTCCACTTCTCAATGGTATAACATAAGTTCTTCATTAAAATTGGGATCGAGATTAAACGCATTTATAGACCCATAACTGCGCAATGCATTAACTTAATAATAAGCCTCAATGCACCCGCTATGACTTACTCACAAGACTATCTCTGACTCATGGTAATTGTATGGGCATTCTACTCAGTCAATGAGAGGTGCGCATCTAGAGAACTTGGAGATGATTGAGATTTAGTTGAGGTGGTCACGAAACAATAGGAGATTTATTGCAGGGACTTCGGAGATAATTAAAATGGTTCTTCGCAAAAAAGGGTGTTTACAACTAGTTTCAGCTAGAATACAAGACTTCTTACATTTCTGGAATAAGATTTTAATGAATTAAAATAATTTTTTAATAATATATTCAATTTATTTTTGTGGAGAGTTTTATCTTTCATAAAACAAAAATGATGTGATTTTCATCGAGCACTTGTATGCCCAGTTGTAGAATCGTAGGTTCGAGTACCAGTCCCATTGAAGAACTCAATGTAAAGGAACTGATGCACGTTAAACTTGTTGAGGCTTATAATCTGTTATCTATAAAGGAGAAAAGCGACTCACTGACTCCCTGTGAAATCACGATATCTCCGGAACTATTAAACCTACAGATTTGAAATTTGGTAGGTAGGTTCCCTTCATGGACTAGACGTCAGCTAAGAACGGATTTTGTAAAGATCGAACCTCAAGGGGCATTACGGGGGTTTAAGGGGCGTTATAGGTAATTATTTTCATTATTAAACTATTAGATGCACAGTCTTGAA
Organism: Trichonephila clavipes; assembly: GCA_019973935.1. Lineage (NCBI taxonomy): Eukaryota > Metazoa > Arthropoda > Arachnida > Araneae > Nephilidae > Trichonephila > Trichonephila clavipes. Next base: position 252,158 of record BMAU01006031.1, read on the forward strand.
ACTTGGTACACAGATTTTTTACATTAAATAGAGATTCCCTACATAATGATTTTTACAAAAATCGACCTCCAAGGGGCATTATACATAATCATTTCCATTTTTAAACTATTAGACGTGCAGTCTTGAAATTTGATAAGCGGATTCCTTTTATAGAGAAGAGATCTGCTACAAAATGGGTTTTGTAAAAATCGACCCCCAAGTGGCATTGTGAAGAATTAAGAGGCTTTACAGGCAACTATCTCCTTTTTAAAACTATTAGACGTAAAATCTTGAAATTGAGTAATCGGATTCCATTTATTAAGTAGAGATCCGCTATAAGATGTGTTTTGTGAAAATCGTTTCCTAAGTGGCGTTGCGGGGGCTTAAGGGGCGTTATACATAATTATTTCCATTTCTAAACTATTAGACGTACAGTCTTAAAATTTGGTAAGCGAATTCCTTTCATGGTGTAGAGATCCGCTACAAAATAGTTTGGGGGAAAATTGATCCCCAAGGGTCACTGAGGGGGATTAAGAGTCGTAAAAGATAAATATTTCCGCTTTTCAAGTATTAGAACCACCTGCTTGAAAATTAGAAAGTATGTTCCGTTCATGGAATAAATTAACTTTTACAAAGAGTTTTGCGAAAACGGACCCCCAAAGAAGTGGGGAGCGAGGGATTAAAGCGTTATTTAGAAAAATTTCTGTTTTTGAATTAACTCATTTACTTGAAATTTGTTGATCACTTTTTTCTTTAATTGAATAGAGTTCCACTAAGAATGGATTTTATGGAAATCAACTCCAGGGGGGAGCGGGGAGAGTTATTGGGGCGTATTGATAGACAAAATCCCCGTTTTTGAACTGCTAAGACTATAATAATAAAATTTGGTTTGCATGCTTCTTTTGTTGAATTGGAATACGCTAAGAATGCTGTCAACGAGGTATTGATGATAAAAATTCCGTTTTTGCTCTGTTAGATTTAGACTTGAAATTTAGCACGCATGTTTATTTTATGGAGTAGAGATCCACTGAAAGTTGCTTTGGTGGACATCCCCTTGATTATTAGGTTAAGTGAGCGATAAAAATCTTTCTTCTTCTATTTTAGATATAAATAGAAATTAAATATTATAATTTATGTTCTTTTTATATCAAGGGGTGAAAGTGTAACAGCTTAAATATAATTTTCAAGAAATCGAATTCTTAATACTAGATATCAATAATTAATGTATATGTAAACAGTATACATTTATACAATATCGTGAAATATCCAGTGAAATGGGTGGGTAATGGCTAGTACACAATATAAGAAAAAAAAAAGAAAAAAATACTGATGTACCAATCATGAGTTGTGCGATAGAGACAAAAATTGGTGTGTCGAAAAAGAATGTACAGATTAAAAAATGATTAAAATTTCGTAAAAATTGAATAATTTATTTCAGAGTTACATATTTACAAGTCAACGAGATCGAAATTGTGTTGACCCAACTCTAGCTTGGATGCAAGATGCCACACGACGGGGCATAGAGTGATGCTCTCCAGCGGTATGTATTTTTTGCAAAATTTGCTCCAATTGTCGGGCAAGGTCATTAGCATTCCCTGATAGATGCATTTGGTTTCCCATCAAATCCCAGAGCTGCTCCATTGGAGAGAGATCCAGTGATCTGACTGGCCAAGAAAGTGTTTGACAAGCTGTAAGACCGGTCCTAGTAACATGTGCCGTATGTGGCCTGGCATTATTTTGCAGAAAAATAAGTTCATGGTACAGCTAAAGAAAGGATAGCAAAACAGTTCTCAGAATGTCATCGACATACCTCCGTACTGCAAGTTACCTCTAATAACGTCCAAAGCGATCCGGCTGCCAAAAAACGGCACCCAGACCATAACTCCTACTTCAGGGTCTGTATGGCGTGCAATAGTGAAAACAAGGTGTCAGCACCCTGCCCTGGGCGTCTCCAGACACGTATTCAGCGATCCTCAGGACACAGTTCGAAACGAGATTCGTCGCTGAGCACTATACGTCCCCAGTCATCATGATTCCAACCTGATCGAGCCAAGCACCACTGTGTAAGCTGGCTTAAAAGTGTGCAGGGGTGAGTGACAGGAGACGTAGTGGTCGTTACAAACATAAACTTGGCTCTATCGTCCGTCTGTGAATGGCCATGGTGGACACTCGTGTGAGAGTCGTACGTGTGGTGGTTGATAACGATGAATCAGGTGCTGTGGCAGCTGATCTGACAACCAATATGTACTCCCGATCTGCTGTGGCCCTAGTTCGACCGCTACCTCATGATGCTGAAATCTGCCATTTTTCACCCATTCTTGCCAGCATTTTCTAATGGCCGCATCAATTCGACCCATATGATGAGCGATTCTCCGGTTTGTTCCTTTTTGCAGTAGAGCTAATACGATAACGTTTCTGTGTTACTGCATTCTTCCCTTTTTCTAAAAAAAGTTTATTCCAAAACACGTGGTCATTGGCTTGCCACGGTCTCATATTTTGTACGTGGATGCATTTAGTTGCCGGCGATTGTGTAAGGCAGTGATACACTAACGCGAATGCGAGCTTTTGAGGGGCACCGACTTTTCTGAGAAGGTAAAAAAAATGTCGAAAATGACAAACGCTCTGGAAGTCTGCATAATTCCTACACCACTGAAAAGATGGGGAAGCAGTTTTTTCGGCGGTACATAAGAACAGGCTTCAAAAATCAGTTGGAATATCCTAGGCCACATGTGAACGGATACTTAACGGAACGGATCTTAACATACATAGGGTGTGTCAAAACATCGTTCCCCGCATGTTAAACGAAGACCGAAAGACAATTCGAGTGGAAATGGCGGGAGAATTTATCTCGCCTGTTGACAAAGATCCTTTCCTAATTGGCAAAACTGTCACTTGAAACGAGAAATGGGGTTTTTTATGCGAAAAAAAGCATTGGCAATGTGGAAACCACCACAATCTCCACGCAAGCGGAAATTCCGCCAAGTTGGTTTACAGGGAAGGCCATGCTTGAGATATTCTTTGATATCCAGGGCAAAGAGCATCTCTCTCTCTCTCTCTCTCTCGAATTTTTCCCTGAAGGGCGCATCGTGAGCAAAAAACTCTATGCAGACATCCTGCGTCGATTATGTGAGTCGATCCGAAAGAAGAGATCAAAATTGTGAACTAAGCAGTCATTGGGGCTTTTGAATGGCAATGTCCCCACACATTGATATCACTTCATCACTGACTTTCTTACGAAAAAAAAACTATTTTGCCAAATCTTCTCCTTCGGTCCCTGTGAATTCAACCAACTTCCTGAACTTGCATCTTGCTTGCAGGGTCATCAATTTAAATCTGCAGATGGAATGCAGTGCATTGCAGGCTGAATTAAAGGACATTGCAATGAATGGACATTCATGTACAAGGGTCAGAAGGGATATTAACCATAGTAAAAAAAACTCAATTTATTAACAATTCTCAATGACTCCGACGTAACAATTCCAACAATCCAAGTTAAAAAATGAACCAATAGATAAATATGGGAGCAATAGCGAGGTAGACGAGAAAGTTGAAGTTTAACTTATAAATCGGATTACTTACTCTTAGCACGTCCTGGCAATGCAACTTCTAAATATTTGAAGATATGTTCTAATTTAATCTAATTCAAGACGATACTAATCCAAGTTAAATAGTTAATTGACCAAATCGCCAATTTAATATTATTCAAATAATCTACGAAGCGCTTTCGACTAGCTTTACGTTACCAGCTAACTGCTAGACCTTAGCATCTAACCTCTCTTTCTATGGAACCTGAAAGTTAATCTTTAAGTACACGCCATGATTTGAATAATTCGCGTCTTCTTTATGGGAATGTTTTCAATATAAAAAAAAGAAACCATTATCCCCCTAGATGAGTAGGAAGAAAGCAAATAGACCCGTTACAACATGGCTAAAATAGGATTCCACAAATGTTTCAATGACTGTTACTAGCGAAGGCAAAAGTGAGTGTTTGCTCAAGGGTCCCATTTCGAAGAAGGATGTGTTTCAGTAATTTGATTGGTAATATTTTTTAAGTGCGGGAACTTTTGAATCCTACTTCTTATCTAAATATAAAAAGTAGAAAAGCGGCTCGTTCATTCAGACAGTCACTCTTTCATCATGAGATTTCAGGAACAATTGATTCTACTGACTGAAAAATGAAATTCTTGTTTGTTTGTTACTATTTATTCATTAATTAAATTTAATTATTTCAATAAAATAGTATAGTAGAAAGAAATCACTTTCTCGGATATTAGACCACCCAGCGGGATTCGAACCCACAACATTTGGATTAGAAGTCCAATGCACCATCCATTGTACTACAGGGACACAACGAGCGATTTTCTTATTATATACGGTGTTGGACTACTATTTTGTGTTTTGATGTTTATTCATTAATTACATTTAAATAATGAATTAATATTTAAAAAAACTACAATAAAATCAAGTATCATCCACTAGAAATTTTAAACATATTTTTGAATTCGAATGGATGAATAAAAATTTTTAATAATGATTGAAATTTTGAACAAGAGGTATATAATACATGCTAGCTGCAAAGAAATAGCGTTGCACGTGCTTTCTCTACTTATATAAATTTTAACTTTCCTTCACACAAAATGACTTCAATGAGGGGAAAAGAAAGGAAAAACACAATTTTTTTTTCAAAAAAACCCGTAATTTTTAAGTAATTTTTTCCATCCTTGTACAGATTATGGATATTATTCTACACATGGAAAAAAAGTTACGTCAGATTATTTTTAAAAATAAAGAAGTTATTAAGTATTTAAATAAAATGTTGAGTATTTTTTGAAAAATCGAAAAAAGTGTTTGTCATTTTATTTTTTAAATGACTAATTCTAAAAGAGAAAAGCATGAACTTTTTTAATGTAGAATGTCATTTCATTACCTCGAAAGATACTGCAAACGGAATGATTTAGAAATCATATTCATAAAAACACATCGATTTTGACCCTTTTTTAAAAAAATCGTAAAAAAAAGAAAACATCATTATATTGTAAATTAAATTATACCGTATCGTAAGGAAGTAAATGATCTTTCCGATTCTGTAATATATTTTTGTCTGGGTCTCATAAAGAAAATTACATCATGTTTTAAAAATGGCGGGTATAAAAAAAAACATCGAAGAATTGGAACTTCACCGCTCGGCGTTAATAAATGCCTACAGGGGTAAAATAATTATGCGTTTTAAGGCTTTTAATTAACATCTTTTTAACTACACTCATGTCCATAAATAAAGGATAATGAAGTTCAGGCAAAGAAAGAGAAAGAAGCAAAACAAATTTGATTTATTTGTAAAGTCTATTTATTAAACAAAAGCTAAGGAGCAAAAAAGATGCTATATGTTTGACATAATTAATAAAACTTGCAATTTTTACTCCCTGGAGCAAATTTCGAAAAATAACCTATTTACAAAAAACAGTATAACATGGTTAGCGTGATGGTTAATACGGAGTATGTCTCCCGGACGATGCAATACAAGCCTTACAAAGCTTAGGCATGCTGAGTATCAAATTATCAATATGATCTTGGGGAATATTACACCACTCATCAAGCAATGCCCTCCGAAGTTCCGGTAGATAGGTGGGAGGGGGTTGACGGGCTACAATTCGTCGGCCAAGCATATCCCACACATGCTCTATTGGATTCAAGTCCAGTGAGTATGCTTGCCAATCCATACGGGTTATATCCTCCGATTGAAGGCATTCGTCTACAATGTTTGCACAAGGAGGACGGCGTTGTCATCCATAAATAGAAATTCAGCACCAATGGCGCCCCGAAGCAAACATACATGTTGTTTTAGAATAACATCCCGATAGATGCGGCCTGTCATCGTTACACTCTGAACATGCAGGTCAGTTCTGAAACCAAGAATAATTCCTCCCCAAACGAGCCATCCTGCACCACCATAACGGTGTCGTTCAATGGTGTTCTCTTGGTGGTAACGGGTACCTGGCACTCTCCATATTAAAGTCCGGCGAGAATCAGACTGCAAACTAAACCTGTACTCGTCGGAGAGAGAAAACATCACACAAGACCACAGTTGTGGTGTCCACAATGCATGCTCTCTACTCCAGGTGAAACGCAGGCGACAGTGAGTTCCGGTAAGTGAAACACATCTGACAGGCCTACGAGCATATAGACCAATGTGCCCTAAGCGTCTGTACACAGTCTGCCTTGAAACTGTCGTACCGGTAGCTGAAGAGAGCTGACGAGACATGTCTGATGCTGTGCTTCGTCTGTTTCTTTTGGCAGTAACTGCTAAATATATATACCGGCCCTCATCCGGCATTGTAACTCGTGGGCGACCTGTGCTGTAACATCTGCTCACATTACCATCATCTTGGAATCGATGCCAAAGCCTGGAGATGACACTCTGAGCGATTCCAGGTTCTTCGGATACTTCCAGCTGTGTACGTTAACATTCCAGTCATCCAATAATTCTACCACTTAAAGAATCATCCAAATGCTTCCTATGTGCCATAACTATGCGGTTATTGCACTGAAAAGCTTATAAAGCGCTTGTGAACAATTTTAATTCTTTGCCACCATTCCTTATATACCCCTCTCTTACACTCTCGTGATTGTGACGTACTATCAGCACCATCTGTTGGTTTCCTGTAATTTGCATATTCTTCTTCAAGATGTGCGTGATAATTCTACAGGTGAAATTTTTATTTTAGATTTCAATTTCTGTGTGATTCTAAATTATCCTTAATTTATGGACATGAGTGTAATTGCAATATGGAACATAAATGGTCAAACCGGATTCCCCTAAGATCGTTTCCGAGCTTTTGGTACCTTCGGCGAGTTTCTGCGTCGTGCGGTTCGTGAGAAGATAGATACACCTAGTCGCATAATCGCATAGATAGATAGATAGATACGTTTGTTTACCTTCGAATTTTAATAGTATAGATAAATAAATTTAGGTAGAGTGTGAATTATAATTGTAGGAATTGAAAAACTGCTCACATATTACATTACTTGTGCATTTTAGATTAAAAAACTGTACTATTTTGCTGAATGGACTTTTGCAACAATTTATTTTTCTGGAGAATCAATTCGATTGTTTCTCCACCTAAAAACCATTTGATTATTGGAAAGAAACAGGTAGATAATTTGAAAACTTTCAAGTGCTTAAACTGATTGCAAAATTTTAAATTTCTGCCTAGGCCAGAACCTATTTTAAAATTTGAATAATCGTGCTAGAAGGACAGATTTCGATTTGAATAATGATGAAGTTTCACGCGCTTCAAGGCGTGATTCAATTTCACAAAAGAATATTTCTTTTTACTTTTTTTCCAGGAGAATCTAAACCATAAGAAAGTGGGGAAGATAAAAACAAAAATAGGGAATTGAATCTTGTTCCACAGATGATACCTGTTTCAAGGAATTCTTTACATTGGAATTTGCTTAGAAATCTTTCACCCTAGTGCTCAAAAGTAGAATGTTAAAATCGAACATTTTGAAATGTACTGTATAGATATATTTTACTTTATAATTTACTTTATAAGAACAACTTTTAAAAATTTTATAATTTAAATATTAACTTAAGAGTCCTGATTCTCTCTATCTCTCTCTCAATTTAAGTATAAAAATGGAATAATTATATATTTAGACTTTTAGAATGATTTTTTAAAATTTAGACTGGTTCTCTTTATTTTTCCTTCAAGGAATAATTTTGCATTGTAAATATTTACACTAGTTAGGTTGTAATGCAATTTCTAAATTTAATTTGAAATTATAATTTTTCACCTTTACTAGTTTTTCGTTAAGGAGTTACTGAGATTACGTCACAAACGAATATGGTTTAACTCCAAGTTTCTTCTAGTAAAAAAATTTTAAAAAATCGTCAAACCTTTGTACGGGAATACTTTTTTCCTAAATATCACACAAAAAATGCTCAAATTGCTTCTAATACAGGGCTTTTCAATATTTGCAACCCTGTGTTCGATCATAATTTCCATCGCACCCCCCACACACAAAATTATGTGTAGTTAAATATTACACCCGTTTTATATTCAGCAGCTAAAAATATTATTAGCGAACTATTAAGCCCTAGTTAGAAGGAAACTTTAAAATATTGACTAATAGATGTGTGTGTGTTTGACAATCTTTTAGATTCCGGATTCGAAAAAGTTATTTTCGACTTTATGCAGAGAATAACACACTACGTCCATTGCGTCCTGCTGCATGAGATATGTTTTCACAGTTTCTAATCAATATAAAGCTTAAGAAAATGTAACGGTTTTGGTAAGAGTTTCATTATCAATTTCTGCATAAAAGTCGGCCATGTGATTTTCGGCAATCTACCTTCCTTCACAAATTTTCAAAAACAAATTTTTCTTCAAAACCGTATATATAATAAACATCACTTCTCTCAAGAGAGTAAATGGTAAAATTTCCTTAACTGTCCCCTGCATTGTGGTGATGGAAATTTCCTGCTTTATTCATATCTCACACGGTGGATAACACTCATGACTCATCTACACTTGTGAAGTCTAATAAATGATGTACCCTTTGCTGTCAAAATTTGCTTTAAACAAGAAATGTGTTCTCCTGTTCCGGTCAAAAATGAGATCATTTCAAAAGAATTCCAATTTTTTCTAATCCAAACCAGTAAAAAAACCATGTGTTTTGGCTCCGATGCATAACTGGAGTTTTCTCTTTAAGTACGGTTGTCTTTGATTATATAGTTAGAAGACAGGGTAAATAAACATATCTCATATAATATTGCAACCATGCACGTATTTCATTTATTCTTTTCCCATTTTTCATATTGATATACATAAAATAGGCTGCATCAACTATGTTTCATAAATATATGTTATTCAAAGTACATGAGTACATTGTTTAAGAAGTTTGATTTACGTCACTATTAATACAGCGATTCTTAAACTGTGTGATGCGCCCCTCTGGGAGGCGTTTTAATCTTACATATATATGTTATAACCTTAACCTTCGTGTGATTATTTTTATAAATAACGAAATTATTCAATGTTTAGTTCGCAGAAAAAACAAGTTTTCAAAATTTTATATTTTAAATCATTGATACGAAAAGAACAAAATATGAACTTTTTCAGTACAGAATTTCGATACATTTTGATGGTAAGAAATTCGTACAGAACGATTGAAAAACCCTTTTCATAAAAACGCATCGATATTGGCTCATTTTTGAATAAATCAAATAAAATGTAAAATTTCGTTCTTTTTTAAAAATTATACCGTATCATGGGGAAATAAATGATCTTTCCGATTCTATAATTATTTTTGGCTGCTTTTGGTAAGAAAAGAATTATCATAATTTTAAAAAAGAAGAAAAAATAGTTCAACACAATTTTGTTAACCTTTGTAAACATTTCGCTCTTCCCAACTTTTTCGTACCGTAGGCTTTCTATTAAAGTCGATTCTTAAGGAAAAAACTCCGAAAACGTATTCGGTTGTTGAAAAAATTCATTAATTCGGGGTGTCATATTTGTTAAATAGGGTTTATTTTTCCTTCATTTTCATTGGGAAAAAGAAAATAGGGATTTGTAAAATTGCAGTTAGACTGTATATATGTGATGCTTTGAGTCAACGCAAAGCTTTTTTAAAAACAGTTTTATTCAGCGAGCAATTTATACGTCTGCCGTTGAGAGAAAAAGGACGTCAAGTGCAGCCTGCTTGGATTTGCTACTTATGTCCATGACTCTTAAGTATCCTTTTATTAATGTGTTATACTTGAAAATTAAGGATGACATAAGGGACTATAAAGATTGATGATATGGGATTAAAAGTTGTTTGCGCAAGCCCAACTGCGCTGACTGAATTGCGCCTGCCCAGCAATTCCGATGTGTATGTAAAAAGAAGTTGTGAGAAATAAATAGATACTAGTCCACAAGAGGCTGTGTAGTGATTGAGACATGATTATTTAAGCTATGGACTGAGTGATCCATAACATTGGTCTATCGAGCAGGAGAAGAACAGCGTGTGGTCATGAGACAAGTTTGTGCGGGAGAACTGTGTACCATAAAGTTGACCACAATGTTATGGCTCACTCAGTCGATAGCTTAAATAATCACTACACAGTCTCTTGTGGTATAGTATCTATTTATTTCTCACAACTTATTTTTACATACACATTCTTGTTCATTTACAATTTGTTCACCCTTTCCAAGCTCTGGTTAGAATTAAACCGGAGTCTAGAGATTTTTCTTCTCTAAATGAATCGCTTAACTGGCAATTTAAAAACTGCAATATTGTGATTTAGTTTTCTTTATCAATGTTGAATTTGAAGCTATACTTATAAGCTATTATGAACGAAACTCGTTATAAGTGACGATAAATGAGCTGCTACCAAACTTCCAGAAATACACTCTATAACAAAAAAAACGACGCATCAAGAAGGAGTTGGCCAATTGTAATCAATTTCATATGCAAAAATATCTGTACCAAACATGCAGATGATTAAAATTTGGTGTTAAATGAATGAACCGCGAAAGCTACCGCGCATTGGAACTACGTGCTCAGTAGGTATCTATAAGAAGCGATTCTCAATCTGATGGTCATAATTTTTGTTGCATTGTGATTTAGGATACCTTTCAACGACTGGAAAAATGACTCGCCGCAGAATTCAAGCTCATTACGAGCAACTGTCAAAGTTTGAAAGAGGTCGTATCATTGGATTGAAAGAGGCAGGTTGAACAAACCGGAGAATCGCTCATCATAGGGGTCGAATTGATGCGGCCATTAGAAAATGCTGGCAAGAATGGGTGAAAAATGGCAGATTTCAGCATCATGAGGTAGCGGTCGAACTAGGGCCACAGCAGATCGGGAGTACATATTGGTTGTCAGATCAGCTGCCACAGCACCTGATTCATCGTTATCAACCACCACACGTACGACTCTCACACGAGTGTCCACCATGGCCATTCACAGACGGACGATAGAGCCAAGTTTATGTTTGTAACGACCACTACGTCTCCTGTCACTCACCCCTGCACACTTTTAAGCCAGCTTACACAGTGGTGCTTGGCTCGATCAGGTTGGAATCATGATGACTGGGGACGTATAGTGCTCAGCGACGAATCTCGTTTCGAACTGTGTCCTGAGGATCGCTGAAGACGTGTCTGGAGACGCCCAGGGCAGGGTGCTGACACCTTGTTTTCACTATTGCACGCCATACAGACCCTGAACTAGGAGTTATGGTCTGGGTGCCATTTTTTGGCAGCCGGATCGCTTTGGACGTTATTAGAGGTAACTTGCAGTACGGAGGTATGTCGATGACATTCTGAGAACTGTTTTGCTATCCTTTCTTTAGCTGTACCATGAACTTATTTTTCTGCAAAATAATGCCAGGCCACATACGGCACATGTTACTAGGACCGGTCTTACAGCTTGTCAAACACTTTCTTGGCCAGTCAGATCACTAGATCTCTCTCCAATGGAGCAGCTCTGGGATTTGATGGGAAAGCGACTGCATCTACCAGGGAATGCCCTTAATTTAAGCCTTGTTTGCTTGGCGTAAGATAGTCTCTGACTTTGGCAACCCTGGAGTACATTATAACACTAAGTACCTCTGTAGGATAATGGTCATAATCACGAGTTAGTATTCGGCGTGATATGAAATAGAACTCTAGTGGCAATTTGAAGACCCACCATGTAGAGGGGCTAATGCAAGATAAATCTGTCGCGGCTGAAGCTCTTCAGTTGGTATGGTAGTTTGAAAAGGTGGGGAGGAAGCACAATACTAGCACAATAAAACATAATACCAGCTGATGTATTGTGCTTTTCAATTGTGGTCATGGTGTAAAATTACGAAGGGTTTCGCCAATAGCCTTTGCGTTGCTTTATAAGGAGAAGTTCTCTAAAATATATGTAAAAACAAAAAAAAAATTAACTATAAAAATTACTTAGTTTCCATGATATAATTTCTAGTGTCTTTAAAATGCGATTTTTTAAAATAAAATCTACTGCAGTTATTCATCAATAATAAATAATTTTAAAAAATTTCAAAGATAAATAAATTAATATATTTTTTGCCTTTTTTGGTTCCGTAAATTCTATCACAAGAATCATATAATTCTAGTTATTTATACAACAGTACAAAAACACATGTCGGAATATATAAGTATTCCTGAACCACCACTTTTTTCAAATCCGAGGAAAGCTACCCACAAAGCGTATAACTTTTTACAGCTAGAAAGAATAAAGCGGTCCGGGTTTTCCTTAAAATATATGTGAATGCAACAAAAGAACACAAGAAAAAAATCGAGTCAAATATTTAGAAAAATCAAATATAAGTTTTGCGAATGAAGCAACTTTCAGCTCTAACTTTGTTGAAATGTGAACAGCTATTTTTTTGCCAAGTCACCTATAAAAGAATCTAATTCTTTTTGAAAGTTTTCTTTGTTACTTTATGAGAAATATTTTTATATTTGTTACTTTAAATTTCTTAGAAAACATCTGTATATTCAGAAGCAATTAAAATATTTTGATTTTCTGTGTGTTGAATTATATTCCTATGTATATTTTAACAAGAATAGTTGAGCACAGTATAAAGTCTTATCACAATCTGTAATTGGAATAGGTAGGTACAAAATCATTAAAAAACTTTCTTTACGTTATAAGAATGATTTGGATGCATTATACTAAGAGAAAATTCTATTATTTGTTACATAAAAACATTGGTGTATGATTTGATTTTATTTGTTGATCACTGTAAGATTATTTTGTACTATTAGCAACATAAAAGTTATTGAAGATGTATTTTGAAATTTTGAATTATGATCAAGAGGCAAGTCCCTCAATTTTATATTCCGTTCATTATATATCCAAGTAATTCATTAATTGTTTATTAAGGTATCCAACTACGTTTGGAACCGTGATTTTGAAAAAGCTTATAAATGGATAATAAAGAGTTTTTTTTTTCAGGTATAGAAGTTTAAGTTGGCATTACTTTCCAAGATGGCGATCGATTTAACAGTTGTCAAGTGATTTATTCTCAGTTTGGTTTGGCAATTCATCAAAACGATTATCAAGCAAGGCGTAGATTCGTCGAATGGGCCCAAAACGAGATTGCCGTTGTTCCCGATCTTCATAAGCGAATTTTGCTTACGGCGAAGCGCACTTCTGGTTGAATGGCTACGTCAACAAACAAAACTGCCGCATTTGGAGTGAAGCTTAGCCACAAGTGTATGTCAAAACACCGTTACATCCAGAAAAACTGACTGTTTGGTGCGCTTTATGGGCTGGTGGAATCCTCTTTCAAAAACGATGAAGGCCTCAACGTTACAGTCAATGGTGATCGGTATAGAGCCATGATTAGTAACTTTTTCATTCCTGAATTGAACAATCATGATGTCCAGGAGCTGTGGTTCCAACAAGACGGCGCAACATGTCACACAGCTCCTGTCACAATCGATTTATTGAAAGACATGTTTGGTGACCGCCTAATTTCACGTTTTGGACCTGTGAATTGGCCTCCAAGATCTTGTGATTTATCACCGCTAGACTATTTTCTGTGGGGCTATGTAAAGTCATTGGTCTATGCGGATAAGCCACAAACGCTTGACCATTTGAAAGACAACATTCGCCGTGTTATTGCCGATATACGGCCACAAATGTTGCAAAAAGTCATCGAAAATTGTACATCCAGATTGGACTACATCCGAGCCAGCCGTGGCCGTCCTATGCCAAAAATCCTATTTAAAATGTAATGCCACAAGATTATCTTTCGAATAAAAAAAATTCATGTCAATCGAATTATACATCGTTGTTTTATTACAATTTAAAGTTCTATGCCTGTAAAAAAACACCCTTAATTTATATGATATTTAGTGTCACTTAGATTAGAAAATGTATATAAAAATGTTTTAAGAATAGTATTACAATAAAAGATTGTTTAAGTACAATATTTTGGCAAAAAATGAACATAGAATGACCCATTTTCGAAACATTCTTTTTTATGAAACATAATCCTGTTATAATAATATTTTGCCTTTATACAGCTCAGACCTCAGTCCAGAGGCTCAAATAAAATTTTTGAAATACAAAACTTAGAAGTGGATTTATTCATATTTTACTACAACAGAGGGGAGAAATTTTAAGAAAAAAATGCCGATAATTGTTTCAAATGGTGATAACTCTGACAATAATGTGAATTTTTTAAAACTCTTAGTTGAGACACTCTGGAGAAGTCTTTAGTTCATCTAAGCAAAATATTATTATTATAGAAACATGTTGTATAAAAGGAGAACATTTTAAAAAACTGTTATTCTAAGTTAATTTTTTGCCAAAATATTGTATTTAAATAATTGTTTTTGTCATAATGTACTTAAAACTATTTTATACATGTACTCTTATCAAAGTGACACTAAATATCATGACAATTATCCATTTATGCGCTTTTTTAAAACCACGGTTCTGAACGCGTAGTCGGATACCCCTTAACATTCTAAATAAATATAAGACAGTATTTCTCAAACTGCGGTTGGATAATTCGACGTTGAGGGTGCGAGCATACTAGAAAGTCGAAAACAAAAACTATTTAAGAAAATTTTTAATTTATGGAAAATAAACAAAAGAAAATACATTCTGACATAAAAAATAAAATACGCATTTACACGGATATACTTATAAGCGTATCAGTACTGCATGATGTATTTTATAAATTATTTAAGAATACTAAGAACAAGTTTAAAAGTAACCAGTGACCTCACGAGATTGTCATATAAAAATTATATCCAAAAATTAATACTTATCTTGGAAAATTTGTACGATTTATAATGAATCATTTAACTACCGGTTACAAGTTACAGAAATTGCTTCCCATTGCTATCGTTTTCCCCGTAGGTGCGTATGTCATGTATAGGTGGAGGGCATACAATGTATAAGTAAGCAAATTACTTACAAACACTGTCAACGTCATTGAATTGTATTCCAAAGCCTTCGGAATAATTTTATGGATAACAATATACAGAAAAGATTGTACTTCGGAAAGACGTTTCTAGACGGGTAACAATCGTTTTGGTTATATACGTGGTGGCACTTATGATGTAGTCGTGTTTTCGCTTTAGCGTCAATGTATAATGTTATTGAATTCAATATATTGTTATGGTATAGAAGGGGGCGATGAAAATTATGACTGAATATTGGGTTGCAAACAGTGAACGTTTAAGAAGCACTGAAAAAAGAGTTCATACTGTTAACCATATATGTCAAAGTTTTCTAATCACTTCGTGGCTTTACTTCGACACCTAAATTGACACTATGTTAACATTTGCTCATGAAGAATTTGAGCTTCGTGTATTAGTTAGATTAAAAGACGTTTGTACAATGGAGACAACTTTAGTATGTAGATTGCCTTAAACATCGTTGATCTCGAGGGCAATTCGAACATGATTCGTTTAAAGCAGTTGCAACTCCTGCTAATTAACCCGTTTTTTCAACTCTTTTTTTTTCTGAGTCATCTCTATTGACTACTAGATGTATCAAATGGCGAATGTGGACTACAATATTCCAATTACTCTTTTAAATTACAGTAGAAATATCCAGATCTTATAGCTATCCATCTTGTTCAAGAGGGCGAGCTAATCTATGACAAAGACTCAATTACCTGACGTGAACAAATCGAACTCAAAGTGGAAGATTTACTCACTCGCTTCTTTTCTTTTGTTATAATTTATTCAGGTTTTCTTGGAATTTCATGTTAATTGGTTTGTGATTTATTTTTAAACCCAAGAGACAGTTGTTTGACAATTTCTAGAAAAAACTCATTAAGATCATCCAGAATTGATAAGTAATAATTTATTCGTCATATTTGAAACAAATGATAGCTGTTAAACATTTTCTTTAATATTTATATTAAAGATGTATTTAAGATAAACTATTAAGTGTATAATGATATTTTTCTGTCGATTCTGAAACTTATTTATCAGCAACCGTCAGTTTTCTCATCCTTTAATTGGTTTTGATTGCTTTTTTTCATCTATTTTTCTAGTTTATTTAGAACGTTGAATCTCTTTGTTGTCCTCAGTTACATGTGATTTAGTTTATTATATAAGCCTCAAGTGAAAACAGACTTGATTTCTAAACACTGGAAAAAATAACGAATGGTTGGTTGTGTTTATGGAAATGGAAAGTTATTTTCATGTAGGACCGAAAGTGCTGTTTAACCACGTCGGCAATATCCAGACAGTTGTACAAATACATATCGTCCTATAACCCATTTGTTGCAAGATCGCCAGAATGGTACGACTGGAGAACAAGTTGCCATGAGTCAATTCTGCGTCAGGTCAAATCCTACATTGCAGGTAAGTTCTTGTTCCATTTGTGGGAATATTCATCCCTTTCAAGTGGCATGCCATGTGTGATTCTGGTGAGAATATTCGCTAAAGTCCTATTAGTGATGAGTAGTTCAGAAATTTGGTATTTAAAGAAAGAACAAGAACAAATGGAATATTATTTTTCACTTAGCAAAATATAGGCCAAATATTTTATGTAACTTCTTAGGATATGCAACAAGAATTTGATGTTAATATCATGCAATTTGATACTTATTGGTAAATGGATACCAATGCAATACAATTTATATAACAGCAGTTTTTTCGTTAACCAAGTTGATAAATCGTAAGAACACAATTTTTTCTACGCATCTTTGAAAACTATTTTATGCTACGTTTTAAAAGATTAAGTATAAAATAATGTCGTATACACTGAAAAAGAAAAATAAATAGTTTTGAAGTAAATTATATGGAGGTATTTAATTTTTACACTTGCATACTTCTTAGACTAAAACTAAAGATTATCTAGTGAATAATATATATCTAATCTGAGGTATACCTAATCAAGATCTAAAAACATTAAAATTTTTCCTATAATATTTTAGCCAAAACTTAGAAATTATTTTCAGTTTAGCGACTCAGTCACCATGACTATTAAGTAATAAGATGTAATGATGCAATACATCTGTAGTCTTATCGGGGAAGACACACGTTAAATTGTAATTCTTAAGACCTCACTTTGGAGTGATGTAGAAATTTGAAGGGAGTGCGAGTTCAGTGTCGTCATCTCTTGAAGGAGGTTTCGAATTGTGATATCTATTGCCAAAAACCTCTGGATTACTTCAGGGTTTGACGTTAACAGCCAAACTATCATTCCTTTTATATTATACAGAACACCAATTAATGACGTCATATACTTTGAATTTTATGAATTGAAAATATCTGGGTACGTTACAAATATTTAATCTAAAATAGTACTTCCGATTCTAGAATTGTTGTTCACCTTTATTTGTTTCCATGATATTGTATTTTCACTGAAAGGAATAGTAAGATTGAACCATTTTTTTTTACTTTAAATTAAGAAATTTCCATTTGAAATCTTATATGGGAATAATGATCTACTTAATAGAGAGTGTTAAACTTTTATTCAAATCTTATTTTTTTCTTAGTTTCATTAATTTAGGTTCTATTTACATATTTCCTTCTTTGTTCCTTTTTTTCTGAGTTTTTTTTTTGAGTATTCTCAATTACTGATTTTAAATAAAGAATCATTTTTCAACAAGAGTGTAAACTTGGTCTAATCAAGAATTCATTAGAGTAGTAATGTTATTTTCTTAGTAAATTAATAAAAAAATATCTACACACACATATCATAAAATATCTTACTAAAGCAATTAAAATTGAACTCAGTACTTGAATTTGATATCTCTATTTTTAAACCACTAAAATTCTTAAAAAATGCATTTAGACTGTAGTTAAAATAATCTTCTGTCTTAATCAAAATTTTTATCGACTATTTAATTAAAATAAAAGTCACAGCTCTCTCCACACTCACACACACACGTAGATCTTTTAATTTTAATGAGAATAACTCAACTGAAGTAAAGGAAGGAATACCACACCACAATCGAGTCGGCAAATAAGTTGACATTTCACTTCATGCTTTTGAATCACAGCATATTTCTATAATTCATAACATGTGTATGCTATTAAAAGAAAATAACTCTTTTACACACAAAAGAGATACGTCAATAAAATACAGTCGAACATCCGTATAACGAACCTCTATATTGCGAATTTTTCTATATAGCGAACTTTTTTCAAGAACACTTCACGAATTTCTTCGTAAATTAACCTCCCAATAGCCAAGTATATTTTCTATGTAACGAACTTTTTCTCTTATGATTCAATTTTAGTTCTCCCTATTTTTAAAGTATTTTTCGACATTTCAAATTATTCACTCTTTTAACACATGTTATGGTGGCCACACAAATCTTGAACTCGTTTTTTAAAGTGTCTAATTCGCCAAAGGCAAGAAGAAATTCAGGGCATTTCCTCCAAGACACGCAACCCTTAAGTCCATCGTCTAGTTAACTAGATACATCTTTAATATCCCCTAGCACACTAAGTGGATTTGTCTCGTGCCCCCCGTATCCTGTAACGAGTTTCCGTTCATGAAATGTTGATTGGCCGTACTGGTAACTCCGTTTCTAGTAGCTCGAAAATGTTAAAACGTAAGTGCTTGAGAATCAAAAAACAATAATTCTTCAAGAAGTGGATAAAGGCGTCAAGAAACTTTCCTTGCAGTTTTTCTTTCTTTTCCTTTCTTTGATAGGTAAGATATAAAATAAATATATATTAGTTTACAAAAAATGTGAATAATTACTTTTTTTAATATATAATGTTTATGAATTTAAAATATTTTTTATGTGGTTTAGAAAAAATTTGAAAAATGAACCTCTATATAGCGAATTTTTCCATATAATGAACTTTTTTTTTCGGGATTTAGCGACTTTGTTATACAGAAGTCCGACTGTACTTCCGTCCAAAAAATAAGAAAAAGTTTTACGTTAGTAAAATTTACTTTTAAAATTAAATTCTATTTTGTTGAAAGCTTTAGAGAATCGTAAAATAAATAAATGAGAAAACTGATATGTTAATGACCCGACGACTTTAATGGTAGTTAAAATAATAGCACTCCCCTGGTGGCTTAAAACTGAAATGAAATGTTTTCATTTATTATCTTGTGATTAGGATCCTCAATGATCACCAAATTAGCATGAATACGACTAAGGTCATTTAGGGTTTATAATAAAATAAATTGCATTAATTTGTACGTGATTAAATTTTACATGACTTGTATATTTCTTATTATAAGATACTCTCTCTTAGTTGTATTTAGATTTTATTCTATTATTTTGAACTTACTTTTAATTGATTATTAAATTTATAAATTAAGTTACATATGAATGCTTCACTTGCTAAATCAATTAACTCCATTTTTGGAATTTTTTAAAATTTTAATATCAAAGTACTTCATTATCTCCTAACTCTGTATATATTCAAAACAAATTTATCGATTAATAAGTATTAACACCACTAAATCGCAAAATCATTTTAGCCATTGAATAATACATAATTTATGTCAGAAGCCAATTTGATTAACTCCATACTATAATGTATTTATATCGTAATAAAAATCTATTTAACCAGCTGCACTATTTTCCCTCTCCAACGGGGACATCTGTAACACATGTTTGTTTAATTTCCTTATTCCCGTTAGACAACAGCTTTTATCACTCACACGAACTAAGTACGAGAAAAATAAAATATAAAGTAGCTGTATTCGAACTACCACAAGTGAAGATAATTATAAATTTCAATTTTATTGTGAATTCTTTTTTAAAAAAAATAAACCGTTATGACATTAAGATGGAAGATGTTAATAAGAGAGAATTATTTGAGTCAGAAAAATAATGAATCGGACTGTTTTAAGTTTATTGAAATTGTTTCAAAGTACAGAAATACAAGCTGAATCAATTGAAATGAAATTTCTGGAAAGTGGACTCAGTTACTTGCCTAATGATTTACAAATTGCTATCATCGAATCTCAAGCAAAAAAAGTTCAGAATATCTTTTCGCCAGATGATTGGTATAATATAATAAAAACCTGTAAAAAGAAAGCACCGTTTCATATGGTTCAAAAGGCACATCCTGACTTTTTCTCTACAAGTACTTTAGGAAATTTTATCAATAATATAAAGGTATCAGTTACAGGGATACCAGCAAATTAGCTCAAAATGCACTGAATAAAATTAGAAAAGTCGAAACCACATCTGATACAATTTAAGAATAACTTTAACGAAGATACCGAATTTAGTGTCGTAAATATACGAAAAAGTATCGCAAGTAGACCACTATGTCTGAAAAATATGATCCAGCCTTTGTTGCTGGATTGTAGTAATAATAACAATTACTCCAAGTATATTCCATCTTATACTTTCAATATGTCGTCACATAAAATAGGCGTTTGCAATAATACAGTCTACATCATATTTTCAAATTTTCAATTTGAAAAGAATTTTACACACAAAAACAACATATAATATTTTATCATTTTTCTCTCCTTGTTTTATAGAGTTAATCGATTTGGCAATTGAAGCATTCATATATTACTCTGGTTTAACATTGTCTTCCACTTTTTTATCGTTTGCTTTAACTCAATATGTATAATTCATGTAAATTAAATTTATATAATTTGTTTACTGATTTACAATCATCTATTTTTGAAGTTATGTTGCTTAAGTTGCATCTTTTGAAATTATTTTAAATTTATGCTAGCTCAATCGGAGAAAAAAAAGTATATTGCGTATTGAGACGCTGGTTGTACTTCAAATACGTATTTAGTTTTGTACATTTTTGATTTTTTCATATTCTTCTGGAGATCTTTTTGATCATTTGTGTACTTAGAAGTTAAAGTGTAGAAAATAGGGATCCCTTGGTGATGTCAATTTTTTGGTGACCGGAATCGGTCGCCAAGCAACATAATTCATCTATGTGTTCTTTGGTGACGGGAATCGATGGTAAAGCAACTTAATTTAGTGAAAGGTGTTCTAAGAATTTACAAATTGTATTTTTGCAGTAAAAATAAAGAAATATTAATGTGAAATAAAAAAAAGTATTTATATAGCTATCGGTAATGCATAAAAATAAGAACTGTATATTTTTTAATAAATGAAAGGAAATCGTAAATACAATAAAAATTAGAAAAGGCTTACATGCGCTCAGGAAAGTTCTAAAGGAGGGTAAATTTCTTTCGCACAAATTTCTATACATACCTCTCTACAAAAACTTATCCAATTCGTGACTGTTTTTTTGGAAACATTTAAGTTCGAAGAAGAAGTTAAGAAATGAACTGAAGGTTCGACTTTTGCACCCACTATTCGTCAACATCATCTCATCTCAATAATACTCTGCTTACTTTTTCGAACAACTATTCTTCCTTATATATCTTTTTAAGTGATAAACTGCAAATTATTCCTTTTAGGCATACTTATTAGGATTAGTCGAATGAACCAATGAAAAACAGGGAAATCAAATTGTTAAAAAAATTGCAAAGAAAAATTCAAAAAATCCTTCATGGACAAAATCTAAAAGCAAAATTAAAATAAAGAAATTAACGATGGAATTGTTAATTTGAAAAAATCGTCTGCCTTTTTAAAAACTCCACAATTTTTTTAAACAGCCAATAGCAATTAATTCAAAAGAACATGCGACCTTATCTGCATAAGACCAGAAATCCAAAATCAAGGGTTACCTAACTATACAGTCTGCCAAAATGAATTCGTTATCTCACTATATCTGGATAAAAATAGCGAAATCCAAAGCCACTACCCTGTTCTACATTTTAGTTTAAAACGCGTCTGTAGAATAAACTTTGGCTGCTATTGTACACTAACTTCTTATATTTTGTTTTGATATTATTCTTTGTATTTCTCATGCCATCTTGACAAATAAAACATTTAAAAATAATTAGCCAATTTTCATAGTAAAAAAAATAATCTTGAGAATTTTCTAGTTTAAAGGGATTTTGTTTAAACATTTGTAATTTGCATTTTTTAAAAAAATATTTTTGTTGCATTTTCAAACTGTCCTCAAAATATCTAATAGGTAAGGTAAACTATATATTTTTTTGCATAATTACATACACAGTCGGACCTCTATATAACGAAGTCGCTAAATCTCGGTAAAAAATTCTTTTTATGGAAAATTCGTTATATAGAGGTTCATCTCTTATTATGCTTTATAAACCACATAAAACAAATTTGAATTCATAATCACTATAACTAAAAAAAGTAATTATTCACACTTTTAAAAAATTAATATATATTTATTTTATACATCTTATACATAAAAAAATTGCAAGGAAAACAAGAAAAAGAATGTCGAAGAATACACAGTTTTTTCACACAATATTAAGAAATTAATTTTATATTAAAATTAATGAACTTTAAGTACATTTTCTAATTTAAAGCATACAAGTATTATTAAATATGCATTATTTTTTAACTAGAACATCGGTACACGGGATAGCACCACTTAGTGTGAAAGGTTTTATCGAAGATGTTTCTGGTGAATTGGACAATGGGGGTTAAAGGTTTCACTTCTTGGATGAAACGTCCAAAACTCTATTGCTCTCGGAAAATTTGATTCTAATAAAACTAGTTCAAGATTTATGACCACCGTAAAATGTGCTAAAAAGAGAATAACTTGAAATGTTCAGAAATATTTTAAAAATTGGGAGAAAAAAAAATTGAATCACAAACGAAAAAGTTCGTTATATAAAAAACGCACTTCGCTATAGAGAGGTTATTTTACGAAGAATATCATGAAATAGTCAAGGTTCCAGGAAAAAGTTCGCTGTATAGAACAATCCACATTATTGAGGTTCATTATATAGAAGTTCACGACTGTATTTACATTTATACATGGTTTCTAGTAAAAATTTGTGCAATTTTTAGATTGTTTTATTTGATTATTCCATTTCCAAAATAGAGAGAGAGAGAGAGGAGAGAGTGAAATACATAATTTATTGAGCAAATACAGTTGATTTTTACTTAGAAATATTCCATTAACTATTTTCTAAAGGGGACGATATTCTCTGTCTACACACATAATTAAAAGTCACATCATTCCTTATATAATCCAATGCACATAAACAAAAATGAAAATAACCATTAAGACAGAGGAAAAAAAATCTTTAAATTCACGTAAAATATTTTTGAAAAAAAGTTAGAATTTATTTCAAGATGAAACAAGAAAATAATTCAGATAAAAATGGAACATATTAATAGCTTTATTTAAATTCTCCATTCATTTATGTATTTTAAATTAAGCAACGCCTTCAGCAAAAATAGTCAATTATTTGAGTTAAGGTTTATTAAGTTTAATTTTTGATAGAGCCAAATTAAAAAGAGCATAAAAGAAAAATGAAAAAAATCTCAAATAAATATTTCTTGGATTTCTTTTCCTCCTACCTTAAGCCATAAATTAATTACGTATATAATCTTTTTTCGTCAATGAATTCAGTGATCTTTTTGAAAAGAATCTTACCATGAGCATTTTTTTTCTCAAATAAATAATTTATATCTTCAGAAACGAAGATAGCCCGTCATAGATAGCTAACAATTAAGTTGGCTCCCATGGTTGGGTTTTTGTAATTAAATTATAGGAGATAGCGATATTTTCGTATAATTTTCTTTGCTTTTTTACGTGTTTTGCTTATACACATTTTTTAAGAGAGTGAGGCTTTGCCTGATTGAGTTATAGTTAAAAATATTCAAAATTGTGTTCCATGAATAAAAACGTGATTATTGATCTCTTTGCATTTTAGAAAATATATTTTATTACAGATTTTTTTAGAAAATTTATTGGGACGGAGCGCTGTGTCTGAATTTGTAATACTTCTATTCAAATTTCGCAATTTTGCCCATAATGTTCTGGCAGGAAATTTATATCATATCATAATTAGTTACCTTATTACAACATAATAGTATATGCTATTTACGTATCATACCAGCGTTTCTCAAACTGTGTGGCGCACCCTCTAGGGGCGTAATACCTCTAACAGGGGGCCGTGAGCATATTGAAAAGTCGAAAAAACACAAAAGATTATTTTAAAAAAAATATATTAATTTACTGAAAGTAAACAAAAAACTATTCGGACATAATAAAAAATAAAATATAAATTTACACTAAAAAATACACTTATAAATCTATCAGTGATGCTCGATGCATTTTATATATAAGTAAGGTAAAAATATTAAGTTAAGAACAAGTTTAATAATGACCAGTGATCCCATAGGCTTGTCATATATAATATTACACATACAAAATTTAATAGTTATCTTGATAAATTATACTGTTTATAATTAATCCTTTAATTGCTGATTGTAAGTTACGCAATTCGTTCCCCAATGACACCGTTTTCTACCTAGACGCGCTTTATGGTGTCTGTAATGTATTGGAAGACGGGGGGAGGGAGGGAAAGAAAGGGAATAAATAAGCAAATTTTCTGAAATAAGTAAATCTATCGCAAACTCTGTCAAAGTCCTTTTAGTGCATTCCAAAGTCTTCGAAATAATTTTATGGGTAGCACTGCACACGGAAAAGATCGTATTTCGGAACGACGGATTTATATGTCCAGGACCATTAGCGTTTTGGCTGAGTGGGACATATATATACGCCAGTGCCACTTAAGAGGTTAAAATACTATCGCAACTTTAGCGTCAAAGTAATTCAAAACATTGTTATTGTATGGAAGGGGACGTGATGGAAATTCTGATTGAATGTTGGGTCGCAAATGTTGAAAGTTTGATAAGCACTGTGTTATACGTTATCTACAAATTTCACTAAACCGAAAATCATCGCCAAATGATATCATCGTTTCCGCACATGAGAGAAAACAAAGTCCCATGCAAGACCCTCCTATATTTTTTCGTAGACAATTAAATATTTACGGTGAATATTAAGCATAATTAAATATTGCATTTAAAAAAATTCATGTATACTTAAAATCAGTGAAAATCTAATAGCAACTGCAATATTTAGGAGGCCAAAAAGCCTTCAATCAGTGTTTCTCAAAGTGTGGGGCGCGCCCCCCTGGGGGCGCGAGCATATCGAAAATTTAAAGATTTTTTTAAAAAAAAATAACCGGAAAGAGAAGTAAAACAAAATGCTTTTTTCCATAATAAAAAAAATACACACAACACACACACACAACACTGACATATTTATATTTATTATCTGGCTTTTTTCCGTTATCAAATAGCTATCTTTGATCCCAAAACCAAATTAAAGAAAAAAAAACATTTTGTTTAATTTGCTGTATTTCCTCAATGAGAGATTTTTTTTATTACGTTTTAACATTAAATATTACCCGTTAAAAGAAAAAACGAAACCCAGACCCTGAGAAAAAATTTTAAGAAGATAAACAATTCATCACTGTAATTATTATTGAAATACTGTACATTAGTTGTAGAAAAAGAAAAGGAAGACATGATTCACTTTTCAGCCAGGCTGCGTAGTACGTTTGCTAATCATTTGATTGACCTTCAAACTTATGGTATGGTTATTCAATATTAGTTCCGTCCCATCTTTTATGCGTTTGCTTTTCGCTTAGGGGAATTGTAAATAATAGAGTTTTACGATATTTGGAAAAGAATTGATTGATTTAACATTTTTGTAATATTAGTGAAAAGTGTCTCTGATTTGCGTCCTTTATTATGGTCTTGTACTTTTGAATAATTTTAGTTTAGTTTTATTGGATTTTTTCTCAAATCATCAAAGAATTGAATAGTCCTTGAAGGAAGGTAAGTATACTTTCTATAAATTAAAATATTCACTAGAATTCCAATTCGTATCGTGTACAGTAAAAATAATTATAAACAAATGAGTGGGGTGACTGAGTCCCCCCGCACTACCATTAGCGTTAATATCGAGTACGCACCTGCTCCCGGATTAAAACATTTTGAAGTGTTCTCGCTTAAAATGTTAAAAAGTAATACAATTATTCTTCATCGAAATTTTATATTCTTTTTCATTATTTAACATTAATTCTAAATGCTAATTCTGTGGGCTTTAAAATTACAGTTCTTTTAAACAGTTATTTACAATTATAGCATTTATCTAAAAAAAAATATCATTTTACATTTTTTTTATACAATGTCGTGCACGCAGTTGTACTCTCCTTACAGTTCAGCTATTATATCAAGAATGTTTTATTTTTTTAAAAAATGAACTCGTGCGAAGAGTCGGTGTTTCAGCCAGTATACGTTTAATGTATCAGTACTGAAGAAGGTATTTTATAAATAATTTCTTATTACTAAATTAAGAACAAGTTTAATAATTATAAGGGACTTCCATGGGATTGTCTTGTAGAGGAAAGTTTTTGAAAGGAAGGTTTAATATCAGAAATTGACACTTTGAGTTATTTTTCTATATTTAGCTGAGATCTATATTTTGTCTTCAAAGCATCCACCGCAGAAAATCCGGTTTAACAAAGGTAAGATGTTGAAAATGGTAATAGTATACGAAGTGCTTTTGTTTTCAGTACAGATAATTCCTCATCCACCTCTACCCAAAATTCAAAGAGCGATTTATTGCAAAATTGCTTTTTAATTTTTCACTGGATGTGAAATCTATGAATATTTCTTCTTCGGAAGTTGAGAGCCCTTCAATATATATATATATATATATAGATCACTAATCCACTCGTAACTTGCTACCAAGTTGTCCTCATCCGGAAAATACTTCTTAAAATTCTTTGCCAACATAGCTAAATGATTTTACATATTTTAAAAACAACTTTCACATGTTGTTCTACAGATTTGTAAGTTTTAACACATATCGAGCTGGGGCTTTTTTCCCCATCATTTACTTCAGTAGTGGTAAATCCAAAATTTAAGTATTTTTGAGAATATCGCCTTGATTTAATTTTCGGAACCATGCTCGTTCGTCTGTGTACTTGTTGATTCTTTATTATCATCGAATGTTTGCTTACGACTTAAAAATGTATGTATGATTTTGTTTTAATCTACTGCCGTAAATACTTAATTACCATGAATTACAATTAGCGTGTAAATTAAAAAAAATGTACATTCAAGCTAGATTCGGTAGCTATAGGAGTATCGAGTCGACCGAAACTGACTGGAATTGTACGAGGAAAAGCAGTTTTACTTGTTTTGCGCAGACGTCCGATAGGTTGCCCAGACTCCCGCAAACGCCAGATGTGATAGATATAATGCCAGATGTGATGGATATGATAGAGAGCACCATTGTCTAGACTATTTTTCTAATGACATTTGTACTTTGAGAAATCATTGCTGAAGGAAATAAATCTTTAATTAACTATATCATTTTGTGATCTGTTCCAATTTAAAAATTAGAGAAAGAAAAATATAATAATAAGTAAGAAATATATGTTTTAAGTATTTTTCTTAAAATATATATTACTTAAAAGTTACATATACACAAAATTTAATATACTTATCGTATTAATTTGTACGGTTTATAATTAAGATCGTATTGTAACTTTAGCGTCTCTCTCTCAAAGTGTATTTTTGTTGCAGTAAATACATTATTGTTGTACAGGGGGGCCGCGACAAAAATTATGATTGAAAATTGGATCGCCAGTATTGAAAGTTTGAGAAACACTGCCTAAAATGCATTCGAAATCTCAACAAATGAGTCTTCGTTATGTAGACGACACCACATACATTCAAATAAGTATGATTTTAAAGGCAATTATGTAGTTGCGCTATGTTTCTAATTTCCCAATTTTGTTAAACCATAGTCATTCAGATAATTACAGTCAAACCTTCATATGATGAACCTCTATATCGCGAATTTTTCTATTTAGCGAATTTTTTCCTGGAATCAAGAACATTTTACGATTTTCTTCGTAAAATAACCTTAAAATGGCGAAGTCTATTTTCTATATTAACAAACTTTTTCTTTTGTGATTCAATTTTTTCTCTCCCTATTTTTAAAGTATTTCTGGACATTTCAAGTTATTCTCTCTTTTAACTCATTTTATGGTGGTCATAAATCTTTAATTGGTTTTATTAGGTATCTAACTTACACCAATATCAAGGGAATTCTAGGCTTTTCATCCAAGAAGTACAACCTTTAAAATAGTTTACGTTCATTTGTAGTGTTGATCAGTCACACTGGTAACTTCGTTTCTCGTGACTTGAAAATCTCAAAATGCTTCAGAATCAAAGCAAAAAAATTAATTCTCAGGAAGTGGAAAAGGGAGTCAAGAAACTGTCCTTGCAGTTTTTCTGTCTTTCTTTTCTGCCTTGGTAAGTAAGATGTATAAAATAAATATGTATTGATTTGCAAAAAGGTGAGGATAATTACTTTTTGTAATAGATAATGTTTATGAGTTTAAAATTTGTTCTTTGTGATTAAAGAAAATTGGAAGATGAAACTCTGTATAACGAATTTTCCATATAACGAACTTTTTTTCAGGATATAGAAAATTCGTTATATAGAGATCCGACTCTACTTATAAGCCCATAATTTGAAAAAATCACCCTCTGCATTATTTCTTAAAGAAAATACTTTCTAAACTTTAATTCATTTTTCACATTAAAAAGAAAAAAGAATACCATTACAAATTGACATAATGTTATTATTTTTAAGTATGCGTGATCATGATTATAGTTATAGTAAATATTTTTGTGTGGGCTATGGAGCGACAAAGGCTATTCTCCCATTATAGACAAACAGGTATTAACCTGTTAAATAATATCAAAATATTTCATCTTCTGAATAAAAAATTTGAACGTTAACCTGTTTGATATAGCTTTCTGCAATAGTTCTTTGAAAGTGGTATTGCAATGAAGATCAATTTTGAGAAATGATTTTAGATGTTTTCGAGGGTCAGTGCATCTATTGCAGCTTAATAAGATAGGATCCAAGTCATTTATACAATTACAAGATCTACAGATTGCATTATCAGATAAATTAAATTTGTGAAGAAATCCTGGAGTGATGATCATTTTGCTAAGGATTCGAGTGTATAGAATTTCTTCTCTTCTATTATTGGTCCACTTAGAGATGATGCTAATACTTGGAATATTGCCCAAATTTTCAAAATATTTGCTTGAAAAAAATTTATCGTTTGCTTTTTTTAAATTTTCCTGATATATTTTTTATTGATGTCTTCTGAGGCAATCCATTCGATATAAACGTCAGACTCTGTGACAGATCTTGCGAGATAATCCATCTGCTCATTCCATAGTATGTTAAAGTGTCCCGGAGTTCAAAGTAGAATCAACTGATTGGTATATTTTGATTGTATGTAGATCTTGCTAGCTAATCTGTGAATAACACTATGTGACTTGATTGAATAATTTTGAAGGACATAGAGAACAGAGAGACTATCAGATAATATTAGCAGATTTTTATTTGAAACTGTCAGATCATCTATGACTTGGCAAATAGCCAAAGCCTCTGCAGTAAAAATAGAGAGTTATGATTAATTCCATAAGAAAATGAGAGATTTTCTGTAACACCTGCAATAGATGTTATACATTCATTTTTAGAGGCATCAGTAGCTATTATTTAGAAATCCTGAAAATCATGCTTAATTATTTCATCAAATAAGCCCCTTATAGTTTGAATTGGTAAATTTTTATCCTGAAATTTGAAGTTATTGACATAAATTTTACATGGTAGAACTGAAAAAGATGTTGTTCTGGGGATTGTGATAATGTGATTATAATCAGCATTTAAAATCTGTACTATATTCTATCAATATTATTTTTATCTTCTTTTATAATTTTTATATTAAGAGAATCAGGGTTATTACTATATAATGGGGAAAATGTTTGATTGGATATTAGAGAGACGAAAAATTTATCTGCCAGTCTTCTGATTTTGTCTGAGACGATTTCTTGTCCAGCCAATTTCATGAGTACAATATTTGGAGTCCATTGTGGATGACCTAGTGCAATTCAGAGAGCTTTGGTTTGTATAACATTAAAAAGGTTTTAATTGATGGTCAGACCATTTATTTATTATGTGACATGCGTAAAAAAAGGTACTACAAATGCTATTATTGATTAGCTGGATAAGAGTTTCAGCTCTCGGACCATAATGCTTGTAAGCCATGCCTTTGAGAGCATTGATCTTTTTCAGTCCTTTATTTTTCATTTGTTGCATAATATAGGTATTTTGATTCCGTTTGGAGAAATATACTCCCAAATATTTAATAGAAGATTGCCATGGAAGAGGGGTCCCAGCTAATAATATATTAGGAAATGAGTGGATCCTTTTGTTCGAGAGTTCAGCAATAGTGCATTTATCTGGGCTTAAGCTTAATTTCCAATATTTGCACCATTGGTTGATTCTTTCTAAAGTATTTTGTAATTTATGACGAAAAGTATCAAGTGACTGTTGTGATCAATAGATTAATATATCATCTGCATAAATTGAACATTCGACTCCTGTTTCTAATGTTTCAAAAAAATCATACATATAAATGGTGTATAAAATCGGAGACAATACACTGCCTTGGGGGAGATCTTTGAGGATTGTTTTTTCTGATGAGAGACATCCTCTCTATCGAATTTGCAGCGATCTATATGACAAAAATACATGTATCCAAAGCTCTATTTTTCCTGTAATGCCAATACGTAAACATTTGTAGATGAGACTATCTATATATACTGAATCATGAGCACTTTTTATATCTAAGCTAATCCCCACAAAATATTTCTTATCCAACTTTGCGTCTGTTATTGCTTTGTATATTATATATGTTGCTGTTCTGTTATCTTTATAAGGGACAAATCCATAATTTTGTTGATGAAGTTTTTGTTCTGTTATTAGAAGATGGGCAATTCGATTGGCTAAAATTCTTTCAAAAGTTTCGGATAAAACAGAAGTTAACGCTATTGGTATATAAGAGGAGATTTTTGTCTTGTCCTTGCATGGTTTGGGAATTGGAAGAATTATAGCATGCTTCCATGCTTTTGGAACAATTGAGTTATCAAATATTTGTTGAAAGAAATTTAAATTTATCGAATGTTCACTATGGTTCAGTAGTTTCAGAAATTTAGCCGGGATCTGGTCTGCACCTGGAGTAGTGTTCTTAGCAGATTTTATTGCTCTGTTCAATTCAGATATATGAAAGTGATTGTTAATTAAACTATTATATTGGGCAAAATAATCCAAAGGAAGTGGTTCATGATTAATATTATTAGATGCAAAATTCTCTGCAAAGAGTTCTGCTTGAATCTGTGGATTATATATGATTCTATTATGTATTTGAAGAAAATTCAGTGTTGACTCAGGATTATTTTTCATTTAAAGTTTTTTGAAAATGCTATAAAAGATTCTCGGGTTAGAAATGTTATTACAGATTGTATTCCAGTACGCCTTTTTTGTCTTTTTAATATTGAATCGGAGCCGACTTGAATATTGTTTATATCGGCTCCACAATTTTGGAGAGATTTCTCGAATGGCTTTCTTCCGGAAGCATTTTTTTTAGTTTATACAGGTTGTGGCATATGGTATTCCACCAAGGAGGGAAGGTTTTATTAGAGATTTTCATCTTTTGGGTATTATTTGAAATTATTTTAGCAAAATCGTCAGAGAGATTGGGATCATCTATCCCAAAGGCTCTTAATTTTACTTGTTCTGTTACTGAACGCCAATCTACTTTATTGATGGTACGTTTAATCAGGTTATGAAAATTAAAATCTTTGATAACTGGGCAATGGTCACTATTGTAGGAACTGTCTGAAACACACACAAAAAAGTATTACTGTATCCAATGAGATTTGAAGAGCAAAGGGTAAAATTCAGAAGAGCACCGGAGCCAACATTGCTTCTATGGGTAGGAACATCAGTATTTAGAAGAATAAAATTTGAGTTTGTTAGCCATTCCACAAAAATTTCGCTGTATGGAGAAGTATGATTGGAGCCCCACATAGGATGATGTAAATTAAAATCACCAACGATGAATACTGGATCCGATAAGGATTCAAGATAGGAATTAAGTAATGTGATATTGAGCCCTCAAAATGCATATAAATTTATAAGCTGAAGAGAAGTATTATTAATTAAAATTTGTAATATTAAAATTTCGTATTCTGATAGCTGCGTATTATGAAAGAAAATTTGTCTGCAGATATGTTAGCAGGAACTGCTATCAGCAGTCCTCCTCCTGGTCTGTCAATTATGTCTTTTCTGAAAATTACTTTTCCTGGGATTTGAAAATGATCTTTAGGTTTTAAAAAAGTTTCTTGAAAAATTCAGATGCCTGATTGTGAAAAGGGAGGAATATTTAACCAAATTAGCATGTTTTTTATACTTCTACAATTCCATTGCAGAAAACGCATAAGATTTAAAAGAAAAATTGATATAAATTTTTTTTTTCTTCTTTCGCTTGAGAAAATGAAATACAATTAATTATAGATAAGTTATCTATTTTAGAGGGGAAAAAATCACGATTAAAACTTCAATTTTGATTTTCAAAGTTATCCAATATCGATGCTATTATATGAATTGTCCTCATAGTGAGATAAACTTTGAACAGCTATATCAAACTTTTGTTGCGGTAAATTTGCCTTTTTTTCCTGTTGGGTGAGGATGGTTGTTTGCTTATTTCTATGATATTAACCAAGAGTTTGAATATAGATTTTAGCATAGTTTGGACAGAGTTCATGATGGCTGTAGTTTGCTTTTCTAAAGGTGTTTGAAAATTTGCTGCAATATTTTCTAGTTGTTTTTTTTTTTCAAATTCTTGCATGCTCGGCTCTGGGGCTGCGGTTTTTAATACTGTAGAATAATTTGCAGAGTGTGTGTTTCTTTGAATTTACGTCGTGCCTCTCCCAAAGTTAGGTGATGGTTACATTTGAATTCCAGTATCTTTTTTTCTTTGATAAAATTTGGACAGTTGGAGGAATTTGCTGGATGATCTTTACAATTTTTGCAATTTGAGGAATATATACACTGTTCAGCGTGGGGTTCTCCACAGTTAATGCATCTGATATGGTTAGAACAGAAGCAGGATAAGTGAGTGTAACTGAAGCAATTACTGTATTGCCGGGGTTTATCTATGAATAATTGTATTCTATGGTTAAAGAATCATAGCTTTACGCATTCTGGTGTATTTACACCAAGAATTGTAATTAAAACTCTGGTTATGCCTCTTGACCGACTGTTTGGTTTGACGAATCTTCTAATTTCAACAATGTCAAGATCATTTGAGTTTTTTAATTCTATTGCCACGTCTATACAGGTGGGCATTGGTTGAAATATCAAAAAGCAGAAATCGTGAAGTGAATCCTTCCCATATTATGTTGGCCTTTACTGGAGTGTTTCAGATTTGGTCAATAGCTGTTATTTGAACAGCGCATACAGGATCCGAGGTGCTGATTTTTATTTTTCCACTTCTAGTGAAATACATATGCGTTATATTGCCATGCCTAGGAATTTTATTTTTTTAGTTTGGCATGTAGTAGATGCGGGTTCGATTTAGGAATGCTATCTGCTTTTTCTGTATGTTCAAGTAAATTTGTAATATCATTAAATTTTTATTGCCAGTTCGCAAAATTAGTTCTTGGGCAGTTTGGACGTTTCTATAATGTTTATAGTCTGCAGGTTCCGTCATATTTTCTAATGTTAAGTAGCTTGGACCATTTGAGTCTATAACCCGGAATGAGGAGTGACTCAGCTTGTGTCCCCGTTAGAAAAAATAAATATGGAAAAAGAAATTGGTAAACTTACCAAAGTCCAGATAAAAGAAAAGAGTTCAGCAATACCACGTATACCCCTTCGATTTACTCTCATTCACCAAAGTGTGGATCATGATTATTATGTTTGAACACACTCGTAAACAAAACAACTAATAAATGTTATGTTCGAGCGCATGCGGAAACAAAATGTTTGAGTCTGGACATACGCGGGAATGTATTTCCTCCACTGTCCATAAATCACTTCATTTGGCGATGTTTTTCAATCTGACAAAATTGGTTGACAGTATACAATGTAAGTACGTAACAAATTATATTAATAATTTTAGAAATTTTACTTTTTACACAATAATTAATAGTTATATAGGAAAACAAGCAAAAGTTATATGATGGTTGAAATAGTGAAATAACTTTCAATTTTTACTATTAATAAAATATTTTAATTTGTTAATTAAGGTAAAAATAGAATAAATTTGCATTATGTATAGTAATAGATAATGCTTTGGCACTCATTTAAAGTTATAACCGTAATCTGACCCTTAAATTAAATATTGGCAAAACATAGTTAATAGTGCGTTTTGTGAAAATTCCACATTGTTGTAAAAATAACTCCAGACACTAAGTTATTTCTATGTAAATTTCAAAATGAAGTATTTTATTTGAGAATGTAGAAATAGTATAGATTCGGAATAAATCAGGAGAAACTGAATTGAAAAGGTGAAACTCAGTACAATAGAAAAGATTTCTTAAACTTTGTTAGTTCAATGTATTTAAAAAAATAAGAAATGTTTTTTTTTATGTTTAACTATTTGACTATATATTGCAAAATTATTTTCTTTGATTCAAAAATAGTTTTTTCTATATGATTTTAGAAAAACAAATCATATATTTTTCTTATCGTATCTTAATAAAAAAGATTTTAGCGAAAAATATTTCCTGTGTAGTTGAAAAGAAAAGCACTTAAGACGAAAATCATTTTAAAAAATAAATATTTTATTCGAATGATAAATATATAAGAATTACAGTATGAGATAAACTATGCTTTTGATATTCTTCAAAATCTTATAGTTCTTTTATGTAATGTTGTGTAGATAAATTTCAAATGATTTATTGAGTCACTGAACTTCAAAATGTTTCCCTATTTCTGTAGTTCCAAAGGTCAGGTATAATTAACAAGTATCGTATAAGACGTATAAAATTTTTTTTTTCTCTAATGGGGCTACTTATTGGCATTTCTACCTTTGCAGATCTAGCACATTCCCCAGGATCTGGTATCACTTTTTAGTGCGGCACTATATAGCCAATTGCCGCAAGCAATTTTGACGCCAAGTTTCTTCCACAGAGAGAGGCTAGGCTAAGATCTGCCGATGCGAAACTTGTACTTTGGAATTTTTAATTTTGCCGATAGCATCCAAGCGAAACGGATATTCAAGGGATTTTTTTCATACCGCGTATTCCCACAACATGGCCACTGTCGATTTTCTACATAAATCCACCGACTTGGGCCAGGGTTGAACCCGCAACCTTAAATACAGAAGGCCAGTGATAAACCAACAACGCCACCCAGCCAGCGTATTAAGAAGCGGAACATTATATATTGTCACAAATTGATAAACTCTGAGTGTGTCCGTGTGGTTAGAGCGCCTCTCTATCACGCAGACGGCTCGGGTTCCAGCCTACCAGGTACTTGTTAACTTTAATCATGACTTTAATTATTTATTATTCTCGGGTTCGAGCCTCCCAGATACTTGTTTGTTAACTTTAATTATGACTTGCCTTATTTATTATTATTATGGACATTTGTAAATTGTATAAATTGAATTTGTGTTAATCTTCTTCTGGTGGTCATTTTAGAACATAATTATTCATTAAAGTGTGGATATAAAAGTACTGCAACTGGTTGAATTGTTTAGGTATGCGGTGTATTAGGGAAAATGAATTAATAAGTAAGTCCTTCGCAAACATTATTAATGCTATTTTATTGAATTCCAAGGCCCTGGGAATAGTGTTACTAGTAGTAGCGCAATGCTAAGTATCACATTTCAGACATGCATATACAGGGTGTCCGGGCTTAAAGTATCCGAAAGTGATGACATTATTACAGAATCTACCCACTAGGAAGTAATAAACTGCTCATGCGTGGATTCGAAAACCCTCCGAGATTTTTCAGGTCTAGTTTGGTCGTCCGCAAGTGCGCGCATTATTCGGCAACCATCGTAGGTGTTAAACTTGTTACACTGACTTCATTATTAAAGATATGAACGTCACAGCAAAAGATGTATTTAGCGGAGTGGATTCGAATTTTCTAGAACATGTGAGATTTTAGCGATGAGTTTTGCTTTCACATATGTGGAAATGTTAATAAGCATAATTTCCGTATTTGGGGAAATGAAAATTACCACCAACTGTGTGAATACGAAAGGGATACTCCTAGATTCACTGCGTGGTTAGGAATGCACACAAATAGCATTATTGACAGTTGCGGGACACGTTTATCTTCATATGCTGGAAAACTTTGCTGATTCACAAATTCCACCAGGTTTTCTGTTTCAAAAGGATGGCGCTCCACGGTGATGTTACCATCTTTTTGAATAGAGCATTTCAAAGAAGGTGGATTAGGAGAGAATTTTACTCCACTAGAATTTTTTACTTGGGAAGTCATTAAATCCGTTGTGTATAAACAAAATTTAAAGCTGCAGAAGAGTTGCAGGCACGTATCATTCAAGCTAATAACTCCTGATATGCTACGAACACTTGGAGAGAACTAGATTATTGTTAAATACATTTATCGTGCTACTAACAGGGTACACATTGGACTCTATTGATCTTAATAAAACCTTGGTGTGGAATGATTTTTTCTATTTAATATTTTTTAAAATTCTCTAATGGTTAGTTCGGTAATAATAAGCCCTAACTTTTAGATCTTCTTAGCCCGGACACCATGTACATAAGGGACAGTAAACCTTCTGGCGGAGAGAGACGTATATATTCTGGAACATATAAAAATACATTTGGGGCCCTTAATATAATGACATATAATTAGTTTTTTCCATCACACATTATTTTTCAAAGCAGTTGCAAATGTTTAAATTATTATTTTAAAGATTATATTGCCTAAAAGCTGGCAGGGTGACTTGGTTGGTTTACCGCTGGCCTTCTCCACCTAAGGTTGCGGGTTACAGCCTGGCCCCAGACGGTGGATTTTTATAATACAGAAAATCGACAGCTGACATGTCGTATGATTATACGACATGTAAAAAGATTCCTAGAGTGTATGTTTGGCTTGGATGTTCTCGGAAAAATTAAATCCTAGTACAGGTTCACATCGTTAGGGCTCATGTACCTCACTCTTGGGAGGAGACTGGGTGCCACAATTACTTGCGATGATTGGTATCCACTTATATGGTGCCACACCAAAACGAGATACCACCTTCCGGGGAATGCACTCGGTCTGCAATGGTAAAACGCCAATAGCAGTTGATTAGAAGTAAAAAAAAAATATTGCCTAAAATGTGTACCACTTAATTTGCTTGAGTTTGACAAAAGGAGGAACTGATGAGTGATATTTTTTTTAGAAAGGAAGAGGAATTGAAGTAATTGTGTGTGAAATGTTACAACATTACACTTCTTAAGAAAATTTTATTCCAGGTTCTAAATCTAGATGATTATATTTACGATGACTGTGCGTATATTTACATGATTTACAGGTTATTATTGTTATTTGACATTTCCCTCGCCTTTCTCTTTTGAAAGCTTCAAACTGAATCCATTTCACAGCTAAATCCGATGTACTAATTCTCGTAAATGTATTTGGGTATCTAACACTCAGCTATCATAATCACTATCACTATCACTCACCTTTACTAATTTAGTAAAGGAAACGACTATTCGGGAACTCGTAAACCGGATTGTAACGCTTAAAACAGAAAAAAATCCAGATGGACGCGAGCAGCACGTCCGTAACGTTGAAGGATAGATTGAGATAAACGCATTCAGAACATTCGTAATGTCCTAAGGCAGTGCTTTTCAAAGTTCCAATATTTGCGTCCGAATATTCAAACATAAACTTCATCAACCTCCCCCTCCCCTTTCCATGCAATAACAATGTATTGAATTCAATTATAATATACTTTGACGCTAAAGCTATAACATAACTTTAACCTCTTAAGTTCCCATGTGTATATATATATGTCTCACTCAGCCAAAGCGTTAATTGCTCCTGGACGTATATATATATGTCTTTCTGAAGTACGATCTCTTCTGTACACTGCTTTTCATAAAATAATTCTGAATGTTCTCAAATGTAATAAAAGGACCTAGATAGATTTGGTGAAGAATTTACTTATTTTAGAGGATTTGCTTATTTTTTTATTCCTTTTCTCTCTCATCGCTCCAATACATCACATACGCGCGCCTGCGTGGAAAAGGGTGACTTTGGGGAGCGAATCACGTAACTTTTAATCGGTAATCGTATTAATTATAAACCGTACAATATTTGTATGTAATTTTATATATGACACGCCCACGGGGGCATTGTCAATTTTTATTATTGTTCTTAACTTAGTATTGTTGACTGTTTGATTGATTGATTGAATATTAACGTCGCACTGTTCACCCCTCTCCTAACTACCACACCACACCAACGGGAGGACGTTTCAGCTCTCGACAGATTTAACGTGCATCGCTGCCCTGCACGGCGGGTCTTTAGTGGTACTGGGCTCGGACCCGTGACAAAGCAAGCCACAGTCCGATACCTATACCACTCGGCTACCGCGGCCAAACTTAGTATTGTTAAATTAATTATAAAATCAATTGTGCACTACTGATATATTTATGTGCCTATTATATCAGTGTAAGTGCGCATTTTAATTTTTATTTTGTCAAATGTATTATGTTTGCTTACTTTCAGTAAATTAATAATTTTTTAAAAATAATGTTATGTTTTCATCTTTTCAATATGCTCGCGTCCTCCTTGTGGAGTTATCACACACCCTAGTGCGCCCGCCCCACAGTTTGAAAGGCCTAAAGGTTAAAATGATTTCATCATCTCAAATGTTTAAGTAAATTAAAACAAAAGCTATATTGCTGTTAATGAATAATATCATTTTTACAGTAGTGAGACACGTAATAACGAAAGTGAGAAATAAGAGTAAATATTTTTATTAATTAATGAAATTATTATATAAAATCTCTCTTTAGAACCATTTTTCGTGCATAGGAATAATAATGTATTTTTTTCCTTGTTAAGTATTATGGTGAAACCTATCAATTAGAAATCGTAGCTGGGGTAAGAAAGAGATTTAGCAGCACAAATAATATTCTCTTTCTTTTACTCTCCTTATTAACACTTTGAAATAGTAGTTAAGATTCAAGAAGCTGAGAAAAAGGAAAATTCTTCAATGCAATTAAATCACGACCTTAGGCGCACGAGACTTCATCATTATTTAAATCGAAATCTGTCTGTCTAGCACAGCTATTCAAATTCGCAGACGTGTTCTAGCATTAAATCTACTTGGAGAGAAACTGAAGTTTTAAAATCAATTTTAGCATCTGAAACTTTCCAAATTGCCTTTCTCTTTCTTAGAAAAGTGTAGGAAATTTCTTGAAGCCGGCAAAGAAAAAAAAATGATCATAGTAAAAAAGAATAGAAAGTATCAATTTAATCTTATAATGGAACAAAAACAAAATGTAATTTCAATACAGAAAAGTAATAATAATATTTTTTAAAGTGTGTTTAAATATAGATAGTAATTATAATAATATATATAAACAGGAATAAACATTTTATCTGTTAGATAATATAATAATACAAATAATTATATACACTGGTGTACAAAACTTAAGCAAGATTGTAAAATTAAACAGATAACCATGAAATTGCAGAAAAGGAGATCTGTAGATCAGTAGAGTGAAAACGTAAGTCAGTAGAAACGTCATGCGTATGCAAATATCAGGAACGAAGCGTCAGAAGCGACGTGAGCGTACGCAAAACGCGTGATGTCGGGGCGTGCTGTTCAACAGTAAAATAAAATGAAGGACGCAGACGCAATTAAACATACTCGTTGCAAGTGCCAGTGAGTCAGTTCGTGAAATATGGCTAGAAGAAATCACCTGGACGTCTTCAGCCGTGGAAGAATGATCGGAAAGGTGGAGGAGGGGCGTACCGTCACCAGTGTAGCTGTAGAGTTCGGAATCAACAAAAGTGTCGTTTCGTACGCTTGGAAAGCGTTCCAAACCACAGGTACAACTTTTATAAAGGGTGGTGGTGGCCGCCCGAGGACGACAACTGCAGGAGATGACCGATATATCATCCTACAGACGAAAAGAGGCTGACGGCAGTCAGCAAGCGTCATTGCTCAGCAACGGGGCAACAAGTGTCGCGGTTTACTGTGGCCAGACGCCTTCACAAAGGAGGCCTATTCGCCCGCCGTCCTGAACGCTGCCTCCCGTTGAAAGCTGACCACCGACGCCACCGTTTACAGTGGTGCAGAGAGCACAAAAACTGGACATCTGTGAATGGAGTCGTGTCCTCTTTACGGATAAGAGTCGGTTCAGTACCAGAATCGATTCTCAACGCGTTTTGATTTGGAGAGAGATCGGGACACGGTTTTATACCAGTAACATCAAGGAAAGATACCATTACGGTGGTCCTGGAGTTCTTGTCTGAGGAGGCATTATGCTGAACGTACGAACTGAGCAGAACTAGAGGGTCTGAAACTGGGGATCGCTATTGTGAGGAGGTACTTCTTCCCCATGTGCGTATGTTCCGAGGTGCTATTGGCCCAGACTTCATTTTTATGGATGAAAATGCACCGCCACATCGGACTCTTGCAATTGAGGAGCTGCTGGAAAGTGAGGATATCACTCGAATGGATTGGCCAGTGTACTCCCCAGATTTAAATCCTATCGAACATGTGTGGAATGTTTTGGGGAGACGTATTGCAGCGCGCTTACATCATCCGGAGAACACCCAACAACTCAAACAGATGCTGATTGAAGAGAATGGGCACTCCTACCGCAAGAAATGTTGCACCAGCTGGTTTTGAGTATGCGGAGACGGTGCGAAGCAACCATCGCAGTGAGGGGATGGCATATACCATATTATGGAACATCTGTTTGTTGTTCTTCCTGTTGGATAGACCATCATGAGTCCCGATACTATGCGTTCAATAAAGCTTGTTTTTGTTTGATTCCATACCGTATGCATTGTATTCCTTTTTCAGCGCCGATGCTTTCGTCATTCTTTACGTACATAATACTCTCCCTCATTTCTGAATTTCATGTCTCTCAGAAGATTTTTCGTGAAATGATGGCAATAAACCTACCTGTTGCTAAAGTTTTGCACACCAGTGTAGATACATATTATTATAAGCCTAATCACTTCAGTCCTACAAAAGTTACTTCTTCTATAGACAAAATAATTCAAACGCAAAATAAGAAATAGTTTAAATAACTGGAAATATATAAAAAAATGGAAAAGTAAGCTGATATGGAAAGAATATTTTTCAAATCGGAATGTATTACAGTAAAAAAAACAAATTTTATAGAGAAACTATTGTTTTACACATTACAAACAAAACAATATTAAAAATATAAGCAAAGTTTGTTTAAAAAGGAATAAAATCAAATTGATTGTTTGTTGGAAAGTAAAATTGAGATTTTCAAGAAGCAGAAAGAAACATTTATATTCAGTTGAACGAATTTATCATATGATTTTAATGTGTATATTTTCAGTCAAAGTTAATATTTAAGTAAAATTTAAATTTTTTAAAAAAAAATTACAAAAATATTATCGCTTCAGAATTTATCAATTTTTTTATTGTGATGGTTTGTCATGAAGTCTTATAATAAAATTCTCTAAAAATACTTACCCAAACAAATGTGAATGGATACACAACCTCTGACAAGAAAAGTTCGATGAATGAAGTCAGAACGGCCCATCTGGTAACACTGGCGAAACAAAACGCTGGAAATCCGTAGCGGCAGGTGTGGACCATTTGTCTCCAGCGTTGTTCAGTTGAGCGTCATTTGTGTTTCGTGTTAGACTTGCTTTATGAAGTACTGGTTTAGTGCGTTGGCTCTTAACTGAGAATAAGAAAATGAACGAACAAAATAACAATTTAAAATCTGTTTTATGCTTGACAAGACGCTGACAGAAATTTATTTGATGCTGGTATGTGTTTATGAAAATCAAGAACTATCCACGAAGTATATATACGATTGGGTCGCTCGTTTCCGAGAAGGTCGGGCAAGTGTTTCTACCAACTGCCGTAGCAAAAGACTGGCGACCTCCAAAAACATTCAGCAAGTGAGTAAACTAATCACGGAAGATCGTCAATTAACTGTGTGTATGATAGCTGTCTCATGAATGCTGCAAGGTACATTGAAATTTTGTCCCGTTTCGTGAAACGTCTACGCAGGATACCACCCCAGTGCACGCTATGAAGTTAATGGATTTTTTGTTCACGACAAGGCTCGCCTTCATACGGCCAATATCGCGTCTAACAGTTCCTACTATAAAAAAGGGGGTAGTGCAAATTGAATATCCACCACCCTCACCAGATCTCAATCCTTCAGACTTCTTCCTATTCCTATGAATCAAACTCGCTTTGAAAGGAAAGGAAAGAAATTTGACGATAATTCTGACATCCCACGAAACGAGACGAAACCTTTGTACTCCATCTCAAAAGAAGACCTTTTGCAATGTTTCCAAGATATGTGTAGCAGATTTCAGCGGTGCATATTTATGGGAGGTGAATATTTCAAATGACAGTAAGGTAACTTTCGTTAATATTTCATCTACGTTAATGTTACAGAACTATTCACCTAACTTTATTGGCAGAGGTTGTAAATGTGGAAGTGAGGACATTGAAAGTTCGTTAAACACTAAACAATAGTATATATAGTATTTTTAATAGATAGAAATAAATAGTATTATAAAGTTTTATGATACATTTTTCAGATATTATTTAGTATAACACTGTGTACTATATTAGTATTTCAAAGGGAAGGAAACACATCTGAAAGATTAACTGGCTTTTTTAATTTAACAATAAAAATTAATTAGCACTACCAAGTGACATTGTGAATCAAGTATCAACAATTAATTCGGAAACATTTACTCTAGAACATCTTCTTTAAGGAGAAAAACACTTATAAAATCATCATTATTTTATTCAAAAACAGTTAAACAAACAAAAAATCATTCAAAAAATAAAAAAATGAAATAATTCAAATAATATAAAACTAATATCTAACTGCATTTCCTCTACGGTGGATGACTCCTCTTAAACGCTGTGGCATCGATTTAACCAAATCTTCTGTCACCTTTTGGTCAATTTTTTCGCCCATTCCTCTCTAAGGATCTCCTCCATTTGACGTTTGTTAGAAAAATAGTGCTCTCTCAACCTTTATTTCATATATGCTGCCCAGGTGCTTGATTGGGTTGGAATCTGGACTTTGGGCTGGTGTTATTAGAGTTTTTGTGGGCAGTTGTATAGCAGCCATAGCCTTGTATTCTGAGCAGAGTGCTTTTGGTTATTGTCTAGGTAAAATTGGTAGTCCTACTCGATTCCCAGTGTTTCAGCACTTCTACAGAAATTTTCTCTTAAAATCTGTATGTAATACAAATGGTTCATTATTCCATTTACTAGGGTAATATTTCCCATTTCTGGAAGCCGCCATACACTCCCAAACCATTATAACTCCTCCTCCATGCTTTACTGTGGACACACCATATTTTGTTCATCCAACTCAGCATTGCATTTTCTGAACACTATAATTTTGCCATCGTATCCAAAAATATTAAATTTGCTCTCGTCTGCAAAAATTACAGTGTGCCAGAATTCTGCTGGTTTGCCTGTATATTTTATAGCAAATTCCAGTCTTTGTACTCGGTTCCTTTTGGATACATTTGGCTTCTTTCATGCAGTTCTAGTCTTAAATACATTATTATGCCGGTAATCTGTAACAGTTTGGAGCGTAACATCTATGTTCAAACAATTCTTGGTAACTTTTGCCAAATTTCAAGCATTGGTCTAAGGTTCCTTTTAAATTTGATGTACAAACCATTGCCCAGTCGCTTCGGAATTTTTTTTTTTGATCGTCCAGATCATGGCTTGTTATCAACCGAATTTTGCTCTTTATACTTGTCAATTATATAGTGCACGCTTGTTCTTGGCCTATTTAGAATAGCTGAAATTTTGTATTCAGATAAATCATTTTTAAAGTGCAATATAATAAAATTTTTAATTTCCACTAACAACTCTCCTTATTTTAGGTACATCTTGCTCACAGCTTAAAAACACTTACTAAATGCCCTCAGAAATAGGCCAAATGCTTTTAATTACAAAACATTCAATCTCACTTATGGGTAATATTGCTTTTCGGTATAAAAATGTATCAAAGCCTCCTATGTTGAATACTTATTTTGCTTGCCAAACTGCTTTTGAAAATTATAACGGAGATTTTTTTGCTTAGTTTTTTTTTATAAACACAAAAAATTCTACATTAGAAACTGAACTGTTATACGCAACGAATAACGAAACATTGCTTCGTTGTTGTTATATAGTAAGGTGTTAAAAGTCCATGTTTGTAAAAATTGTTGCATGCCGAATACTCATTTTGACCACTGTATGTATATCTAATTATGCTATCATTTTATTTAAATATACACTGCTGGCCACCGTAAATGCAAAACCCTGCAGGAAGCATGCAGATAACATAAATGTTACAACGTGGATTAGCAGAAATAAGATAAACAAATGATTAGAATTTCAGCGCAGACACACATCACGCGCGCCTGTGGCGCAACCTCAAAGCGCTATTTAAGACCTGGAGATTTCAGCGATTTCTAGTTCGGTAATTGTGTTTTTCTTGTGGTTTTTTCAATCAGTTATGTCTCGTAGAAAACAGTGATCAGCTTTTGATTAAGTATCCGAGTTTGACAGA
This sequence comes from Trichonephila clavipes, assembly GCA_019973935.1. Lineage (NCBI taxonomy): Eukaryota > Metazoa > Arthropoda > Arachnida > Araneae > Nephilidae > Trichonephila > Trichonephila clavipes. The sequence continues at coordinate 296,658 of BMAU01006031.1, forward strand.
GGAAGGATAGTGGCTTACCGAGAGAGAGAGAGAGAGAGATTGTGGTTTATCTTTCAGCGAAATCGGTAGTCGTGTTGGACGAAACCAAACAACTATAATGCGGATATGTGACCGTTGGATGCAGGAGGGTACGATGGACCGACGTGGTAGATCGCATCCACCTCAGTGTACCACTTCACGTGACGGATCGCTCAGTCACATCACGAACCGTAGCACAGCACATTGAGTCCGTAACGCATCATTCAGTGTCTGCGCGTACCAATCGACGCCGTTTACAGCAGAGTGTTCTCTCCGCTAGACGTCCATTGCTTGGTCTACCCTTGACGCAGAACCACGGGCGTCTCAACCGCCAATGGTGCGATGAAAGAAGGAGAAGGGCGGTAGAATGGAATGAAGTTGTCTTTACTGACGAGTCACGCATTTGTCTGCAACATCACGATGGTCAGATTTGAATCTGGAGACACCATGGAGAGAGGATGCTGAACGGTTACGTTATACACCGCCACACTGGTCCTGCACCGGGTATTATGGTATGGGATGGTATTACATATCACTCTCGCATTCCTCTAGTACGCATTGCCGTTAATTTAAAAAGCCAGCGCTACATATCCGAGGTGCTGGAGCCATTTGTTCTTCCTTACCTTCAGTCCTTTGCCACAGCCATATTTCAACAGGATAATGAGCGGCCACACGTGACATACATTGTCCAAAGGTTCTTCGTCAATCACCAGATTGAATTGCTTCCGAGGTTGGCTCGTTTTTTGGATCTTTCGCCGATAGAAAACAAGTGATCCATGGTTGCTCAACGATTGACCAAGATTACACCCCCAGATGCCACACCAGATCAACTTTGACAACGGGCGGAAGCTGCTTGTTGGTCTGCAGTACCCCAAGAATACATCCAAAGTCTCTTTGAATTAATACCGAGGCGTGTGGCGGTGGTGATCTCCAACAATGGCGGCTACTTTGGCTACTGTTTCTGGGAGGAACCACACTTCACAGAAGTCTATAAATTTAATCACTTGTAATTAAAACATGTTATCTACAAAATAAAACATGTTAACATGTTATCTACAAAATAAAATTCGTCGCGCTATCTCTTATATTTCTTTGGTGTTGCATTTGCGATGACCAGCAGTGTAGTTAGATATTGTATATTATGTACATGCTTATATGTATTAGATATACTTATGTATATCTACTTATACTATATTCATATGTATATACATATATATTGCATATTACATGTATACTTATATATAAACTGCTGTTTTATAAAAATGCATCAACATAACGGAATCATTAAAAATAAATTTAATTTAATGCACAAACGACCTTTATTATAATTATGTCCATAAATTAAGGATAATGAAGTTCAGACAAAGAAAGAGACAGAAGCAAAACAAATTTGACTTATTTGTAAAGTTTATTTATTAAAGAAAAGGTAAAGAGCAAAAAAGATGCTATATGTTTGACATAATTAATAAAAATTGCGAATTTTACTCCCAGGAGCAAATTACAAAAAAAAACCTATTTACAAAAAAAACAGTATAACATGAATAGTATGATGGTTAATACGGAGTATATCTCCCGGACGATGCAATCCGAAGTTTCGGTAGACAGGTGGGAGGGGGTTTAAGGGCTGCAATTTGTCGGCCAAGCCTATCCCACATATGCTCTATTGGATTCAAGTCCGGTGAGTATGCTGGTAAATCAATACGAGTGATATCCTCCTTTTGAAGGCATTCGTCTACAATGTTTGCACGGTGAGGACGGGCGTTGTCATCCATAAACAGAAATTTATCACCCATGGCGCCCCGAAACAAACGTACATGTTGTTCCAGAATGACATCCCAATAGATATTGCCTGACATCGTTACACTCTGCACATGCAGGTCAGTTCTGGAATCAAGAAAAATTCCTCTCTAAACGAGCCATCCGGCAATCCCGGAACGGTGTCGTTCAATGGTGTTCTCTTGATGGTAACGGGTACCTGGCGCTCTCCATATTAAATTCCGACGAGAATCAGACTGCAAACTAGACCTGGACTCGTCGGAAAACATCACACAAGACCACTGCTTTGGTGTTTACAATGCAGGCTCTCTACTCCCGGTTAATCGCAGGCGACAGTGAGTTGCGGTAAGTGGAACACATCTGACAGACCTACGAGCATATAGACCAATGTGTCCTAAGCGTCTGTACACGGTCTGTCTTGAAACTGTCGTACCAGTAGCTGACGAGAGTTGACGAGATAGGTCTGATGCTGTGATCCGTCTGTTTCTTTTGAAAATAACTACCAAATATACCGGTCCTCATTCGGCGTTGTAACTCGGGGGCGACCTGTGCTGTAACATCTAATCACATTACCATCATCTTGAAATCGTTACCAAAGCCTGGAGATGACAGTCTGGAAGATTCCAAGTTCCTCGGATACTTCCAGCTGCGTACATGCACATTCCAGTCGACCAATAATTCTACCACTTAAAAAATCATCCAAGTGCTTCCTTTGTGCCATAACTATGCGATTATTGCACTGAAAGGCTTTTAAAGCGCTTGTGAACAATTTTACTTCTTTGTGATCATTCCTTATATACCCCTCTCTTACAATCTCGTCATTGTGACGTACTATCCGCGCCATCTGGTGGTTTCCTGTAATTTGCATATTCTTCTTCAAGATGTGTATGATAATTCTACAAGGTAAAATTTTTATTTTAGAGTTCAATTTCTGTGTGATTCTGAATTATCCTTAATTTATGGACATGGGTGTATTACAAATAAGTGACAAAATTTTGAAAGCGAAATAAAAAAAACAATGTCAAATGTCTGAAATCAGTATTTGGTGGAGCCACCACGCGCTACAATAACTGCTAGTATACGGCTTGGCATGGAGTCAAACCGATTTTGAATGCCTGCTTGTAGAAGAGAATTCCATATTGCTTGCATGCGCAGCCAAAATTCGTCTTTTGAAGCTGTAGGACGCGGATCAAGAGCGATACGCCGAACAATCAAATCGCACACGTGCTCAATAAGCGACATATTCGGCGAATAATTAGGTCAAGGAAGAGGTTGCACGGGGATATAAGTCTCGAACAGTCTTTGCAACATGTGGGTGTGCATTATCCTTCTCAAAGATAGCTCCAGGGATGTTTTGAAGGAAGGGAACGACTTCGGGATGTAGCACTTCACGGACGTACCTATTGCTTTTGAGACTACCTTCAATTCGTAGCAAAATGGATCATCGATGATTGGAAATCGCACCCCAAACCATAACTACGGGAAGTTAGCGTTCACCGGCTAGTGTCTAACACGAATGAGGCCACCATGGTTCCACAAATTGAAGCGTGATTCATCTGAAAAGACAACTTGGTGCCAATCAGCTTGCCATGCTCTGTGCTCATGAGCCCATTGCAGATGCAATCGTCGATGGTTTGCCGTGAGGTGAATTCTGTATAAAGACAATCTAGCACGCAATCTACGCTGGATCAGACTTCGATGAATTGACGAAAAACCGACATTATTATATCTGTAGCAGAAGAACAACGTTCAGTCAACTGCATGGAGGAAACTGTACGGTTATTCACCGCCATACGGAGCAGGTGTCGATCGTCGCGCTCTGACGTCACCTTCCGTCTTCCACTGCTTGTCTTTCGTGTTGTTCAGTACTCGTTGGTTCACTGCTTCAAAACTCTCATTTAACTGTTCCTTTTCTTTTGTTTCTCTCAGTGATAAATCTCCCATTAGGCACCTAAATAATTATTGTAAATTTGAGCCTAATTTTCAAATATTTATTAATTTACTGAATGATGTATTGCTCATATTTTAATGTTCAATAGGAAGATATAAAATATTGGCTTACATGATGAAGGTATTAGAACCAATATAAACACATTTGTTAAGGAGCTGGAAAAGAATTATATTCATCAAATAAATTAAAATGCTTAACGAAGATCCAACCAATGGAAGAACATGATGAATAATATTGGTCTCCATATAGAAGTACTCCATAAATACGTTATTATAGAAGTCACTATATATATACATATATATATATATATATATATATATATATATATATATATATATATATATATATATATATATATATATATATATATAAGTGTATTCCAAGTACTTGGTAACCATCAAACAAATTACAATACCATCACCTCTTATCTAGAATAATGATTCCGCACTGAGAGAAAGCCACATCACATAGGTAGCTTACACTGGAGTACATAAAACACTCATGCATTGTTTTTCCACACGTAGTGTGTTCACTGAAGTAATGGAAAAGTCTTTTAATTTATCAGATTCTGATAATGAACAAAGCGTTATTGACTGGCACATAACACGTTTCGTGGGTTGCTAACTTGCCGCCCTTGTGAGTACTTATTGAAAAAAGTGTCTGATGTTGAAATAAGTAATTAGCTAGCGGTTTATTGATGACGGAGCATGGATTCTAAAATATAGCGAATAACGTAACGCATTATATGTCATGATCGAAAGGCTACAACAGTTGACATTACCAGAAGCTACGACAGAGAAGCACCACACTGTGTGTCTCAACACACAGGGCAGCATATATAGCTCTGTATGAATCAATACCGATGCGTCCTTCCGTTGACGTCCTGTCATCGCCAACAGCACTGGCAATGGTCATGAAATACAGTCAGACCTCTATATAACGAAGTCGCTAAATCTCGGAAAAAAGTTCGTTGCATAGAAAATTCTTTATATAGAGGGTCCATCGTTTAATATACTTTATAAACTACATAAAAAAATTTAATTCATAAACAATATAGATTAAAAAAAAGTAATTATTCAAACTTTTTTAAATATATGTTTTATTTTATAAATCTTACTCATCAAAATAAATAAAGAAAAACTGCAAGGAAAATTAGAAAAAAGAATGTTGAAGGATACACTGTATTTTCAACATTAATAAAATAATTATATATTAAAATAAATGAATTTTAAGGACATTTTCTAAGTTAAAGTGCAAAGGTAATATTCAGCACACATTAATGTATAGCTAGAACACGGGGACACGGGACAACTACACTGAGTATGAAAAGGGATATCGAAGATGTTTCTAGTGAACTGGACAATAGGGGTTAAAAGTTGCACTTCTTGGATGAAACGTCCAGAACTCTGTTGCTCTCAGCAAGTCAGTATCTATTAAAACCATTTCAAGATTTATGACCACCATAAAATGTATTAAAGAAAGAATAGCTTGAAATGTTCAGATAAACTTTAAAAATTTGGAGAACAAAGTTGAATCCCAAAAGAAAAAGTTCGTTACATAGAAAGTGCACTTCGCTATAGAGAGGTTTTTTTACGAAGAATATCATGAAATGTTCAAGGTTGTTGGAAAAAGTTCGCTATACAGAAAAATTCGCAATATAGAGGTTCGACTGTATACGTATTGAACCACTGAAGGATGAACGAAAGTAGCCTGGTTCAACGAATCTTTTTCTGGGCGACGAGTGAGGGCGGTGGCAGTATTATGGTGTGGGTGACGTTTTCCTGGGTTACTTTTGGACCCATCATCTCTATAGAATAAGCCTTGGTTATATAAATATCATTGCAAACGAGGCTTATTCTTTCATGTCAACAACGCTTCAGGTAGTTAATGATGTTTGCAAGCATGATAATACACCGTGTCATAAGGGCTGAATCATTAGGGAATGATGGAAAAACTTCTGAAATTCTGAAGAATTTAAAGTCATGCCATGTGACCTTCGAATAAACCCGACACGAACGAAAGCGGTTTTTTGTGGTTTCACTTGGAACATTGAATTCGCAATACTGCCATTCTGCCATCTCGCAATGTGCGGCAAGTACATGCTAAATCGGGGGAAGCATAAAACCAATTATTTCAGAAAACATATGAAGAGGTTTTGAGAGCAAAAAATGTGGCCCAATTTTATATTAAATACGTGGCCTCAATGTAATAGCTCTTCCATGTATATATTGAATAATATAATATTTGAAGTTTTTTGGTTCCATGCCAGTTTTCTCATTTTCAACTTGTATTTTCAAATGCAGGTATTTTTAAAATCATTGAGGCAACGTTCTTTTATCAAGAGATTAAATTAACATTATGATGCGCGTATTAGAATCATTTGTTTTGAAAAGGCGAAAACGTAATTGTTTATTTGGAAAATTACACTATATAGGTGTAACGTCTATGAGTTCACATTTTACGACACAATTTAATGAGATTTAACTGAAGACTTAATGAGAAATAATTCCGAGCTGGACAAGGTCGACTCAGCCTTTAATCTCTTCAATGAATCGATATATGAGTACCAAGCTTCCTTGGGAACTGAACACTGAAGGTTTCGCGTCAGATTGACCACATGACCGAAACATCTGCACATTTACCCCAGATCCTAAGATCATGAGCTTGAGATAGACACAGTAGGTCTTAGACATCATGGGCTGTTGGTCACTGGGTTCAGTTAATGAGAAATATGTTAATATATAATTATAGAATTGATACAAAATAGTACACTTCTCAATAAGTAGAAATAAAATGACATATTGATGTTTGATCTTGTACTAGCTGGATGTTTTAACTGGTCAATGTAACTATTTTATTGGAAAGAAATTTGCAATATATAAGAATAAGGACTTTTTATTTTTGTTTAAATTCTTAATTTGCACAACTTTTTAACCTTAAATCAGGATAAAATCTTGTATTGTAAAAAAAAGTAAATACATTTGAAATTATGTATGTGTGTGTGTGTGTGTGAGTTACGCATACTTTTAAGATAAGACCAAACAGAGTTTTCTCAAAATATATATATTGCAGCTTTTTTTTAAAACTATATAACTTCTTAAATATCTTCTTAAATATTCCTTAAGCGTTTCTATTCCTTTAAGCTTATTCAAAAATAAATAATCCGGATTCGAAAATTGATTCCTCTCCATTGTTTTTAACAAATCAAAAACTATGCTTAAATACATTTTCGAAATTGTAACCGATAAAAGGCAGAAAAAGTGGCAACATGCATCAATTCATTTGAAAAAAAAAACACTTTTTAAAATAATGTTTTTATACAAGTAATTCATGCATGCCTTTTTTCTCACGAGGCCATATTAAAGCTGGACAAAAGAGATTCACAGCAGTTTTTTTTTTTTTTTACTGATTCTTTTTCCAAGATACAAGTGGATCGATGACATTGAATCAATTACTTGTCACGAACAGATCCCAATTCCTTCACAAACTTCTGATTTATATTCAACTCGCTTATCTCTGTCTTCAAATTCCTTTCTTTTTGACCCATTCTCGGACTTAAATGGTTATTTGCGATGATACCTCATTCGTGTCGGGGCAACATGATAAGGCTTGCATTTACTACCTTACGTACGTGTTGAAAGTTAGCCAGTCGTAGAATGAACATTGAAGGAATATTTAGGGCGGATACTTCGTTAATGCTTATGTATTGAAGCGACGCTATTTTTAACTTATTTAATTTCTTAATTGTGAACACAGTTTCCATAATTTAACATCACATCATGACCAAAAATTAAAATAAACAAGAATCATGTATTAACAAATTAACTTTACACTAAATTAAAAGTTCGGTCGTATAGTGGTAAACAATTGCATTTATTTTCAAAACATACTGAAAACAATATTTAAAAGAACGATACTTATCTGAGTGAAAGGAGGATTTGAATGGGGGGTGACCCCGGTTAAGGGATTCTCTTTCCAGACGGGTTGGTACTTCTGAAAATATATAAAATAAGGGGAAAAACGACGAGAAATTGTGTGCCAGTGCTTTTAAAGCTGACCACACCACTTCGAAAAAGATCCGCTACGGATTCATTACCGTCAAATCTACTACCCTGATTGGACTCAACAGTTCGCGTAAGAATACAACCTTGCCGTCCATAAAGTGCATTGAACCTGGACGCACCCACATTCTTGTACTAATCCCTGTTTCCTGTAAACAGGGCAAATGCAAAATTAAAATTGTATCTCAGGGACCGGCGTCCTCCCATCAGTATATAGTCTGATTAATAACTGTAATATTCCCGAATGGTATTCTCACCATTTTTAACTTAGACGTTAAAGAACGATATTATGAGCGAGCTTGGATATAAACGTTGTGGTTATTTCACTTATTTGGAGAAATGTGTAGTTTATTGATATGGATAAATTTGTTAAATAAATAACGCATTTATCCATAATTATTCAAAAGAATATGTATTTACATAAAGCACTTTAATAAACTTTTTAAGATGCGATTAAAATTGAATTAACCTGAAATAAAATAAAAGTTTTTAGTATTGATCGATTTATTTGACCAAATTCAGAAAAGAGAAAGAACAAGACGAAATGGTATCAATTTATATAAATTGGTACTATTGCAACGTCAGATTTAGCATTTACAAAATTGATCATTTACAAGTCTTCTATAATCCACAGTGAAATTTAAAGTATTACTGTATAACTGACATAATTGTAATCCAATTTATCATTTAATGATAAATGGCAAAGTACATTTATATTTTATGCAAAATATATTTACGAATTAACATACTTGTTTAACATACTTGCATTAACATACTTGTATAAATCGGTTGTGTACACAGTGTGATACTGAAAATGCAACACAAAGGAATGGCCAGAAAGTCTAATTATCTAGTAAACAAAAAGAAACAGCAGCTTACAAAAATGTTTGATTTGACATGATACTCGTAACACAGAGCGAGAAAGATGTCAGCTCAATATGTTATAGAAATCCCGAGATGTTGATACTTGAAACAACAAGTTTAAGTACGGAGTCAGTAAAAAAAACAAATGGCAACGAAGGATAGATCTCAGTGTCAACTATTTACAACAGATATTTTTCTAAATTTTTCGAACGAAGATTTCAGACTATGCAAGGCCATCCAATCACATTCCAGATGTTTCCGATTGGTAAGACAACAGGGCAGAAGCCGTACATCTTGCGAGGGACATTGATTTCAGCGTGCATTGAACGGATGGACATTGCTTTTAGAGTGCATTGAACGGATGGATATTATCTTACTGGTAAAAGTTAGTCGGCATCCCTCCGAAGCAAACGGAGCGTCACGGACCGATAACATCTACGAATTCTTGGTAAATAGTAGTTTCTTAAAAGCGAACTTGAGATATATCCTGTTATCGTAGGCGATGAAGACCCACATTGTGATGAGCTTTAGTTGCGTGGTTAGGCATTGGACATGTTGCAGTTGTTATTGTTGTCGTGTCATCCCGAAGGGAAGGAATAAAAGTATCCGGAGCCTGGGACAGGTTGGACTTCTACACGATAGATGGTCACACCACCAATCTCCACCTCCACAATTTAGGCATGAAACTAGAGGGGAAGATAGTATTCTCCAGCACCTTGCGCTCGTGGTTTCCGCTGCGGTAATCCACTGATTTAACGAGCACGTATTCCGTATGTACTCGGAGGGTATTTGGTGGCATCGAGCATCGAACCCAGGCCCTCCTGTCTGGAGTACGATGCCCTAACCACTAGGCGACCCATAGCCAAAGGCATTGAACATAATTGGTATAACTGGACTTGTCCCTACATCAGAGACACACTCGTACATGATGGTTATCATAGGAAGAAACAAAGTTTTGACCCTATTCCTAGAGTACGATCATTAACCATTTCGTCATACATATTTTTGTAGTCTAGTACCCTTTCAAACAGAGTCGTCTTTGTTTAAGGGTTAAAGAAAATCTTAAGGATTAGTTTTAATTCAGAAAAATAATTCAAATAAAAATAAACTAATAAATTTAAAATAAATGTTATATTTTCTTAGTTAGAAATTTTTATCTTTTTAAAAAATATTGTAAATGGATTCGAAATAACTTATCTAAAGATTAAATAAATTAACCATTATTCACATTTGAGAGGGAGAGAGAGATTTCTATTTCGTATAATAAATCAACTTTAATACGTCCATTTCGAGTTTCATTAAATAATATTTTTATTCAAGCAGAAAAGAATATTCCAACTTAATATAGACTTCTTGGCAATTATTCACACATTTAATGTCGTTGCGTCATTACAGAGGGAAAGTTTTTAAAATCAAACTATTATTAAAGTTCTCTAGAGGTTTAAAAGGTATTTAAAGAAAGTTAAGGGTATATTTGTTACCGTAGAAGTTTTGTAAAAAAAAATATTAAATTCATTCTTTTACTTTTCGTATTGAGTGTTCGCTTAATTTTGAAGTTGCAATGTTTATTTCTGAGTTATTATATGTTTAGACTTTCAAGAATATCTGAGAAATTGATTTCAAATATTACATATCAAAGGTACATAATTGATTCATATTTTCAAGCATAAAGAAACAGTCTGAAACAGCCGCGTTTTCACTTGATTAAAATACACATTGTTCTATGTACATATTGATGTTCTTCTTAAGCTTTCAATATTTCCGACCCAATATTCAGTCATAATTTTCATCGCACCCCATTCCATACAAATATCAATGCAATCAGCTCAACGAAACTATACTTTGATGCAAAAGTTGCAATACAACTTTAACCTCTTAAGTGCTCCTGACGTATATATACGCCTCATTCAACCGGTGTGTTAAATGCCCAGACGTATTTATACGTTTTTCCGAAGTACGATGTGTTATGTTCATTGCTATCCATACAATTATTCCGAAAGCTTTGCAATGCAATAAAAAGACCTTGACAGTGATTACAAAGGATTTACTTATAACAGAAGATTTCCTTATTAATTCCTTTCCTTCCTTTCCTCCTAAACATTACATACGCGCGTCTACGCGGAAAATGGAGGCTTTAAAGAGTGATTGGCGTAAGAATATTATCAAGATTATAAAGAATCAGCAGTTACTGAATTATTTATAAAAGGAACAAATTATCAAGATAGGTGTTTCTTTTTGTATATAACTTTATATGTATGGTCAGTCCATGTAGTCAATGGTAATTATTAAACTCGTTCTTAACTTAGTATTGTTAAAATAATTATAAAATACATTGTGAAGTGTTGGTACATTTATAAGGGTATTATAACAGTATAAATGTTAATTTTATATTTATTATGTAAGAATGCATTTTGATTGTTAACTTTTAGTAATTTAAAGATTTTTTTTAAAAATAATCTGTTTTCGACCTTTCGATATGCTCTCGACCCCTCGTAGAGCTATCACGCCCCTCTAGGTTTGTGCGCCCCACAGTTTGAGAAACGCTGACGTATTGATGTTGTTTGCAGTATCATAAAAATATCAAATTCAATTAAGGACATTTTTTTTTAAAAAAAAATATTATCTTATGGTTTTTCTTGAATTTTTACAGACGTAAAATATAGCTAAAAATTTGCTCACACAAAGTTCACAAATATACAAGTACACAAATTTACACAAATTTTGTGAGAGAAGTGAAATGTAATTTCTATAAGATATAATATAGAAACTGATTATTGTTGACTTCGTTGACTGCTAAATAGTTATTTGTAAAAATCTTGCATAATTAATCTCATAATCTTACATCCTTATTCAATGACAGAATAAAAGCAAAAATGAACAGAAGAAACACGAAAATTGTGTATAAGCAGTATTTTTGTCTTTTGAGCTTTTTCAACTCTTAATTTCACTACATCATGCATTATGCTTTTCTGTAAAAAATGTTTTCGGTAATGAAATGTGGTTGTAAACTATGTAAACTTTGTTTTTGTGATTGCTAAATAAAAATACATCTAATAATACGAAGCATGACTTTCTTTAGTAAAAGTACGCTATTCAAAAATATTAGGGTAGCACATGGAATTGATGAAATTACGTAAATATTTCATTTTATAACTAACCTTAAATGAAACACCCGCAATCTAATTTGTATTGGAAAACAAGAAAAAGAAAACTTTATATGTTCATACGAAAATAAACGTTCACATGAGGTCGAAACTAGAAAAAGGATACAAGTGTAGAAATCGGGATTTCGTAGAAGCCATTTTTTTCATTGTCTCAGAAGTGAAGTTTTCTATTTCGGCTATTGTTTTGAGAAAAGGTGACTAAACGATGTCACGACAACATGATCTACCGGAATCCATGACTTGGAGTATTATCAGGGGACTGGAATTCGGAAAAATATTAAGAACTGTGTAGCGGACGCTCTTGGAGTAGCAAAAAGTGTCATTACGAAATTGTGGACTTGTTTCCAAAAAACACCACATCAAATAATAACCGATACATCCTGTAAATAGCTCGTCGAGACAGAATAGACAATGTCATGCAATGGCAGCTTCTTTTGGTAACAGGAAGAACCGTTTCGAGATAAAAAAATACAAATAAGTTTTATGTGGTTAGTCTGTATGCACACAGATCAATGTTGTATATTCCGTTGACAACAAGGTACCGTATGGCCTGTAAAAAGTGGGCTGCGGAACATCCGGATTGGATGTAAAGTGATTGGTGTCAAGTACTGTTTACGGACGGGTTTCAATTCAGCTTAGAGTGTGACTTTAGACGTGTTTTGGAATGGCGAGAAAGAGGCACTCGGAATAAGTAGATATTCATTCAGGAAAGATCACATTACAGACGTGGTGGTGTGATGGTATTGCATGCAATCAGCATAGAGGGACGAAATAGTCTACGTATCATCCAGAATGGTAATTTGACGGCTTGAAAGTGTGCAGGCTAGATCCTGATAACCCATGTTGTATTTTACGTTGCAGCCATTGGGGACCCCCTTTTTTTAATGCAGGATAATGTTAAACCTCATACAGCCTGTCTTGCGGAAAACTTTCTTGAAGCCGAAAAAATATAGCGTATGAAGTAGCCAGTACTCTCTCCTGATTTTAATCCGATCGAGCATATTTTAAACACAATATGATGAGTCGTTGCTGCAAGACCAAGATCTCTTTTTACTGTACAAGACTTGAAGATCACACTTCGTCAAGAGTGGAACAGTACTCCCGAAGGTTTTATCCATAATCTTCTTGAATCTATGCCTAAGAGATGAGTGGAAGTCTTAGCAGTTCAGGGGGACCACACACCATATTAAACATCCAGTACCATTTCCAAACATTCAGTTTGTTTGTCATTTAAATGTAACGAAATTATTTCCCTGAAGCATTCTTTCATCTCTTTGTATCATTGCAAATAATTTATAATTGTATTTTGCTTCTTTTTTACCGCATTACTTTTTGTTATACATGTATTGTCCATTTTATGTCCATGTGTGGCTATCGCGCAACAGTTTTTCCACTTTTTTTACTTGCTCCCCTAATTTTTCTGAGCAAATTACAGTTCGTTTTGGTATTGACTCAATTGAGTCAATTTAGCAGATTTTTTTTTTAATTTCATGGCAACCCACTCTATTAAAGTATTTGTTAACATGCGTTCTTTGGTTGTAGTGTCATTTTTTATCTGAAATTCTTCTTAAAACATTCAACAAATATTCACAAAACCACTTTTAAAGCATGCCATGGGGCAGAATAATTTTGAAATGACACTTTAAAAGTTTTTAAGACTGAAACAATCTTACATCGTAATACTTCTTGAATTCTTTTGGACTTCTGAAATGACTCGTTGTATCCTTTAAAATTCCTTCGTTGCATAGATACACGAATTCCATGAATGTTTTTAAGTGCTCTCCAAGTAGTAATATATAATATAGTAAGATATCAATTACTCGCGTTCTGTTTAATCATAGGTCTCAAGGTAAGTGGTCACATCTAAAAACAAAGTACACCCGTACGGAGACACCCCTAGCTTCCAGAATTCCTTGTGGGTTCTGCGCCGAACTGGTAACCATCTGGTCCTTAATCATCTGATTATACAATGTTTTTTCGGTTATTTCGGTCCAACCAATATATTCACAAGTCCAAAAGAGACTGTGTAGTCAATTACGTGCTGTGTGGTTAGTAAAATCACAATAGTCGGTTTTTTACTGCTATATCATATACACATAAAATTTCAATGCATTGCTTTCTACGACGCATCTATCATGCATCACAAATTGATTAATGTTTCTATGCATTCAGTGTTTTGCTTTTCTGGTAACACTGACTGCTCTTAGCAGACGTCGCAGGACTCGCTCTCTTGGTGATATTTAATGTCTGAAATTGTTTATTATCAGCACACTCTGTGCATATTGTAGCATACATATCTATTATCAATAATGTAGATCGAATAGCTTATATTTCCTAACAAATTACGAAATGGAATGATCCATGTGCATAGCTGAGGTAGCCATGTAACTTTTCAAAGTCTTCTAGTCCCTGCCAGGGTGCCTTAGTGGTCACTTCAAAAAACATTTCAGATGAATCAGTTTACAAAAAAAATTAAATCTTCCACAATGCTCGTGGCCCATTATAAAATCCTCAATGTATACTCAATGTAATCCTTACTTGTAAATTTGCACATTGATATTTCATGACCTTTGTCATTTCATTACGTATACAATAAGAATAGTTTACTTTTCACCTATACTGCCTTGTCATATTTATACTTATATCTTCGCTTTATTATATTTAGGGCGATTTAGAAGATGAATATATATTTATATATATTCTTATATTAGTAGAATAGCAAACTCTTTGCGTGAGAACCTAAGATTGCACGGAGTACACATAATTTTAAGGCATACCAACCTTTCCTTTTTTTTTTGCTACACCACTGGACTTCAAGAGAAAAAAAACAGTGTAAGAATAATATTCCCTTTTTTTCTTCCAAAGATAGCAATTGTAATATACTAGAGTGTTAAAAATAATATTCTAACTCAACACGAGGATTATTTTCAACGAAACCTCGTAATTTTGAACCATGGTCAAGGGACGCTTGAGCTGGCAACCCGTTCTCTCTCTCTCTCGCTCGCTCAGCTTCCTCAACACACCAACAGGAGGACCTTTCATCCTCGATATATTTAACATGCATAAGCCCTCTCTGCATGGTGAGGCTTTAGTGGTACTGGGCTGGAACTCATGCAATTCCAGCCACGAGACCGCGACCTCAATCCCTGGGCTAACACAGTTACATCACACGACGCGAGAAAAATAACACTAAATACTAAAACGAAGTTTACAAGGCCAAATACAAAGGAGAAAATAAAACTGCTTTCCTATAACAGCATAATAACGCAGTAGGTTTGCAAATTTCCCACTTAATGGAATCTATCTAACTATATAATGCATATATTGTGTGTGTGTGTGTGTGGTTGCCTTTTAACAATTTCAATATTATAACACACCGTACATACATTGCATATGCATCAAGTGTAGGGCGATAACAAGTAATATAAAAAATTAAGTCAATTGCTACTTAGATCAAGAAAGAAAAATTTAATTTTAGGTACTTTTTATTTAATAGTTACAATTAATATAAATATGTATACACATATAACATAATCACAACATTAAGGGGCAATTAATTTTTATTCATTATCATTAAAGTATCGTATTGTCATCCAAAACAATCGTGTATATAAAGTTTCAGTTCAACTGAATACTTTATAACGTGAGAAAAAAACTCTTTAAAGGTTTTGTCCCAAGTCGCTAAAAATGAAACCAACGTAGCTGCATTTGTGATTCTTTAAATAATTAGTTTCAATCAATTCATTTTAGTTAATTATAATTAAATTATCGTATTTTTACCCAAACAATAGTGTGTAGAAAATTTCAGCTCAAATGAGAGCTTTAAGATGTGAAAAAAAAAATATTTTTCAAGTTTTGACACAAGTCGTCAAAATGGTCGCTAAGTCGCCAAAAATGTTGTCAACGTGGCTGTTTTTGTAATTCTTTGAATAATAAGGTTTAATCAATTCACTTTTATTAATTATAATTAAATTACTGTATTGTCATCCAAATTAATCATGTATATAAAATTACAACTCATTTGAGCGCTTTAAAATGTTCTCAATTAACGATTGAAAATTCCACCAAGATAAATAAATGTATAGAGAGTTTCAGCTAATAGTAGGAATTGAAAAATATAATAAAAATAAGAATTTTCACACACACACAAAGCAATCTAAATAAAATTATCATTATATGATTATTGCATTGTCTCACATAATTGTAAAAATATGAAACATATGCAGTTAAACCAAGCAAATTATATTTAAAGGCCTGTAAATTAAAGAGAAAAAGTTACAAAACTCATTTGGCAGTAAAAGTAGGAAAAACCTTTTCTAATATATGTAAACCAGCTTCATTAAAATATGTTTTATTTCTATATCATTTAGAAATTAAATGTTGAAAATAACTTCTTTTTCTTGTTTGTTATCAGAGGAATAATTAGTTTCAATAACGAGTACTGCTCTCTATTCACAAATAGTACAAATGCAAAGATACAAATACATTAATACATGAATTAACATTGTTAATAATTTATCACCATATATTCTGATTCTATTAACACTTTAAGTGAATTTATAATCTGAAAAATAAATATGTATGTATTTATTTATTCATATGTGTGTGTGTATTCGTGCATATACATACATTCATGTCTTACATGTGCATGTTTTGTAAAGAGTTCATCTTTATCCGATGTGTATTGTAATGAAGCATTGCATCTCTTATAATGAACTTAAATAAATGAAAAGAAAATACTCGTCTGCGTATTTTCCTTAACTTTAAATATAATTTTTTCATTCACCTTTCCTTTTTAAAGAGAGGGCTTTCATTCATTATGAAAAGGAGCATAAAAATTCGAATGAAATTTGAAAACAATAATTACTTCATGTAAATTAAGAATACATTTATTTCCCTCTTATTTACCTTAGCCTTTGAATAAAGACAGGGAAAATATTCAATATTGATTTATGACCTTTGAGAGAAATTGAATGGAATATTTTCAAAAAAAAAAAAAGAGAAAAAAGTAATAGCATTAAAAATCTCATCATGGGATATTTCCTGTTTTTCCCTTTTTCATATTTTCTGTATTAATAATTAATTTATCTTATTTCTTCCGTAGGCAATGTTTGGTGCATATCCTATTAAGATTTCCCAAGGGTACTTTCCACTAAATGAACAATTTGTGTCCACAAAAACAGGAGTGGTTGAGAACGGTTGTTTTATAATTGAATTTTCCACCATGGTTGCTTTTTATAACTTAATTTAAGGAGATGTTTGTATCTTTTGTGACTTTTTTCTGTTTTTAGTTTATTTAACTTTACTGTAGTTAAGTATTTTCTTAAGGTGCATTTGGATAAGTGTTGTTTTGCTCCGTCAACTTCTTACCAATTTAAGTAAGTTCAAAGATTATATGAAAATACAAATCTCATTTACATTTTCCTTACATATTACCTCAAGTTTATATTATCTAAAAATAATGTTAAGAGGAAAAAAAAACTTTTTTATTTTATATATTGCAAACTCTGTTATCTAATATTTTCTCTTTGATATTTTGCAACCAAATTTAGAATACAAACACGAATGTGACATGAAACGTATATTTTCTAAGCGATTTAATGCAAAATATCTAAAAACTGATTCGGAACCTTTTTTTAAAGCTTAGAATATTTCGAAATAAGCATTTAACATACCTTCGTACAAATTTCGCTTATAAATTGTAAGTAGAAAGCTATTACTGTAAAACAGGGAGAAGCAAACCTTTCCAGGGTATGGAGTACTTCTAATTTTTCCAAGGTGTGCCGGTCCACTCAGTGGGCTAATAAAAAAAGTCTCCAATATTTACTATATCTTAATACTAAATACGGAATATGTACTTACCTACATAACTACAAAAAACGTACTTACACTTTTAATACCACTTTTTACAGCAAAACGCAAGATACAAATATATTATAATAACAACAACGAATATTATATCAAATGATACGTTTGTTATACGAAATAATTTAAAATATAATAATAAATAAAACATTTTCTTTTAGAGCTAGTGCTCATAGTAGATTCAGTAGAAGTTCTACAGCGTTGATATCCTTCATTCAGTTTTAAAGTGAAACACTAATCAAATGAAGTCAAAATTACTTTTTTTAATAAATAAATGAAGTAAAACCGTTCTTGAATTTTCATTTTGTTCGAGGCAGGCAAATTGCGAAAATTACTGTTTTTTAGACAACTGTTCCAATGATTTTAATTTGTTAACGGTGCATTTTCTTTTCAATTACTTTTGGTAATTCTATTAAAATTTGATAATTTATTATTCATTATTATTGAAACTTAATATAATATAATGCAATATAACATATCTCTCATATGTTTAAATTATACTTAGAATCTTTATTTTTATCATACTTTGAAAATTAAAGTAGACATACGTAATTTCTTAACTAACTATATACATATATGTATACAGTCAAAATTACGAGCTCCGTTTCCAATACCCCTAGTACCTCATCGTTCACACACACGCGCGCGTTTGAGGTGCATGTGTATACGTGCATGCTTGGTGGACGAAAGCTAGAGCCAGATTTTGCTTGTGGATTACATGAATTTTTACGGGATTGCACATGTCATTTGTATGAGAGATGATTTATTTCATATGTGTGTTCACGGAAAATAAATGTCTTAAATGGTGAATTACCTCTATTCGCGATATCTTGCGTAAAAGTATTTTGAAATCCACATACTTTAATTATAAACGAGTACATTTTATGTGTATTGTGTGTAAGTGCTATTGGAACGTACATAATTTGGTCACATTGTCAAACAATAATAATGAACTAGCTGTATGGCCCGACATTGCACGGGCTTTCTGTACTTATATAAGTAAAAGCTTCAGTAAAATATACTTTTTCGAAATTTCTTTGCGTTGCAGTTTTAAGAAATATTGTGTATTTTTCAGAATAAAAAAATGCTAACGCTCATATAATCATTGATAAAATAAACGTAAAGCATGGCAAATGAAATTGATAAAAGTGTCATATTTTATTTTTCTTAACATTTAAAACAACCTTTTGTGCAAGAAAATTAAAGATCATCAGTTTTATTATATTTTTCAAAAATAATATATGATTAAGTATGTTATGTTCATTATTTTAGATATGTGTGCAACATGAATTTAACATTCAAGAAATATTTTAATAAACGAAAAGCACAATTTTTTTTAAAAAAGAAAACCGTAATTTTTTTAAGTAATTTTTTCAATTTTGGTACAGATTAAGGAAATTGATAAAATATCTTAAAAATTAAGGGTTTTTTCTTTTTTTAAAAATAAATTGTGTTTTTCATTTTCTTCTCTTTCTGCGAGAAATATTTAAGCATTATTTTTGTTACATTTTTGTTTAAAAAATTACCGTTGTTTGCAATCGATACATGAAGTTTCAAGGCCTTAAAAAATCATTTTCATATAAACGCTTCGATATTGATTCATTTCAGAAAAAATCTTAAATTATTTAAAGTATCGTTTTGTAAAAAAAAAAGTACAAACTTGCTGGCGAAGTTTTTAAATGAGCGAATAAAATTTGGAGTATTTATTATAAAATCATAAAATTTAAACCTCAATTCCGAACCCGGGTACTACGGTCTATGAAAAAAGCCTTTACCGATTGCGCCGGTTTTCTGAGGGAATGTCAGAGAAAAGACGCTCAAAATAAAAGGAAGAAATGTTGAATTTCGCATTTTGTTATTTGATAAAGTTAAACATTTTTTTTCGGGCTTCATTTTTAAGTTAATGCATTCAAACTTCATATATCGAGTGCAAACAACAGTAGCTTTTAAGCAAAAAACTTTAAAAAAATAATGCTTACATGTTTCTCTCAAAAAGGGAGGGGGGATAAAACGAAAAACACATTTAAAAAGACCGTAATTTTTAAAAATTTTACCAATTTTTGTACAAATTACGTATAATATCATTCAACACACGGAAAAAAAATTTTCGCGAGATTTTTTAATAAATAAAGCAGTTATTAAGTATTTAAATAAAATTTTGAGTATTTTTTGAAAAATCTTAAAAAAACGGTTTTTGACATTCAATTTTTTTTAAATTACTGATTCTAAAAGATAAAAGCATGAACTTTTTTAGTGTAAAATATTTTTTTTTCATTAGTGCGAAACAAAATGCCAGCGGAACGGTTTAGAAATCATAAAAACGTATCGATTTCGACTCATTTTTAAAAAAATCGTTAAAAATGCAGCATATAACTATTTGCAAAATAAATTATAGTATATAGTGACGAAGCAAATGATCTTTACGAATCTGTAATTATTTTTTGTTTGAGTCTGATGAAAAAAATTAGATTGCGTTTTAAAAACGTCTAAAAAATGAAGTTCCGAATTTTTTAACTTGTCCCTGGCAGTGAAAAATGGTACTAATTATACGTTTTAAGGTTTTTAATTAGTTTCAATATCGGAATATAAATGGTCAACACAGATTCCTCGAATCATTCCCAAAATTTTGGTACCTTCGGCCAATTTATGCGTATTGCGGTTTGTGAGAAGATAAGGCATCAAAGATGCATACGTTTGTTTACCTACGAATTTTAATAGTGTAGATAACTGGTGTTTTTAAACATGTGTATCAGAGTTATTGATGATTGACTTTTGTTATTAGTGAAGGGAATGTTTTAGTCGCTTTTTATACTTCAGATACATGCAACTAGTATGTTTCACCACTACTTTTTCGCTGGGATATGAAGTTAAAATTTAGAATTAAATTTTGATGCTAGGGTTGTGAAAGTAAACCGTAAGAAAAATCTATCTTAGATTTCGTATTTATGTGTTCTTACAACATGAGCCAAAAAATTAATGCAAACGATTTTTTTTCCAGATATCTAGATGAAGTATTCAAATACTTTTAATTTCGCCAGCTGAAAAGGAATTAAAGAATTGATTTTAATTTAAAATCTGATAGTTATTACGACAATGCATTTTTAATTACACTTTAAAATTTACCAGATTATTGATCATTTATTAATTTCGCACATTGAAGCTGCACAAGGATGATTCTCAATTCTTAACATTGAGACCAGTGAGAGTTGATCTCTTCCGCTTTGCATAAAAGTCTGTAGAACTTCATCCGAGTTATTTGACATAAACTGCTTCATGTTGATAAAAATTGATGATAAAAGAGTAGTAAACAGCGTGTTTCATCCTTATCTCACTTAATACGGCGTATAATCCAGGAGCCGCTGACATTTATGGCATCGTAAGTTTTCATCGAAATTCTGGTGAGGGAGCGAAACAGGTAGCTTTTCGTTTAAAGTGCAGAATAAACGAGAGCTTTAGGTTCATTAAACTGAAATTTATAAGCCTCTCAATTTATGGAATATTCGAGTACAAACATCTGATTTGTTGCGAGGTGAATTCCAGATTCATGATTTGATTTTATGTATCCGGTTTGTTGGTTAATGCTGCATAGCTTTCGTAATGTTACATTTTGAGTATGAAATAAAAACTAACATAATAAATCATGTATTAAATTAAATTTTTATTAGTTAAGAGTATCCGAATACATTCGGAGTACTTTTATTTTTATAAAATAACATACCAGAAACATTACAAATGGTGTTTTAGGATCCAGTACCAATAGATACTAATAATTAACCAACAATACTTAAAAAAATCAAAATTTTACAAAAATCACAATTATAAGTGAAGTTTTGGCCATAATTTTGAGAAACTTCAAAGCAGTTACAGAAAAAATTAATAAACTTATATCGATAAAAATATTACTAAAACAAGTTAAATACATTTATCTAGAGAATGTATTAACTATTTAACGTTTTATTAAAATTTACTGATCGAATAAATATTATAAGAAATAGAAATTCTTCACGAGACCATTATTTAAATAATGTGCCATAACTCAAATATATTCATACAATAAGAAATATTTTAGTACATTATCTAGAAAGTAAGAGTTTTATACAGTTTTAAAGAGTTCAAAAAGTTTTATAGAATTACGCATTTATAACATTTTGAGTTATCAGAATCACCATGATAGATTTCCAACAATTTAAAAATGCCCACTTATCTAGATTAAAGACCCACTTAGAGTTTTCCTAATTTTATAAAATTCATTGTAGCTTAAAGTTAAACGATAGCGCTTTCAATAAAATTAGAAACACAAAATATGTGTTTTGACCGAATTCGCGCATTTCAACATGTTCTGATACCTTAAGGTATCCGACTACGTTCAGAAACGTGATTTTGCAAAAGTGTATAAATGGTTAATATTTATGATATTTAGTGCCACTTAGATTAGAAAATGTATATAAAATTGTTTAAAAAATAGTGTATTACAATAAAAAATTATTTAAGTACAATATTTCGACAAAAAATTAACATACAATGACCCATTTTCAAAATATTTTCCCTTTGTTAAAAATGCTTCTATTACAATAATATTCTGCCTGTATATACCGTAGACCTCTGTACAGAGGCTCAACTAGAATGTTTGAAATATATAACTTAGAACTGGGTTTATTCATATATTTTACGACAACAGAGGGGAGCAATTTTAAGAAAAAACTGCCAATAATTATTTCAATTGGTGGTAACTCTGAAAATAATATGAATTTTTCAAAATTTCTAGTTGATCCTCTGTAGAGAGTCCTGAGCTATATACAGAGGCAAAATATTATAATAGAACCATTTGTAACAAAAGAAAGTCATTTGGAAAAAAGATTATTCTAAATTTATTTTTTGCCAAAATATTATATTTAAATAAAGTGTTTTGTCAAAATGTCCTTAAAACAGATTTAGGCATGTATTCTAACGTGAGTGACACAAAATATTATGAAAATTATCCATTTATGGGCTTTTTTAAAAGCACGGTTCCGAACGTAGTCGGATACCTTAAGGGGACATTATAGAAAGTTTGTTTTTTAATGATTTTCAAGCATTTTGAAGGTATGTGTGACGAATCTATACGGAACTTTATCACTAACCTTCTGAACCGACCTTTTTAGGGAAATTTAATTCCCTACCTATTTCCAATCAACTCCAAAGAGCGGACAGGATTCCTTGTTATGTAGATTAGATTCAGTATTTAAGTCAAACGAAATAGTAAAGTTAGAGCAGTAGGAGATAGAGATTGAAACATAAAGTTATAGTGATTTTGAATTGGAATATTGTTGTTGAAGATAAATTAACCTCATGAAGAATTGAGATTCCGAGTGGTAATTATTATTTTGAATTTTAAAGTCTCACTCAAGTTTTAAGAGTCAGATTAAAGTTAAATGTTCAATAAGAACATTATTAAATATAATTCTGGGATCTCTTATCGTGGTAATTTCTGCGTGATCGTTATTTAATAAAGTAATTAATTAGATCATTAATTAATTGAGTTAATTTAAAAGATATTATCTTTAAAACCTCATAGTATTATTAAAATTACTGTTAATAAGTTTATTTGATTCTATTTGGGAAAGATAACCAAATAAAGAAAGTTATTTATAAAAATGGCTACTGGTTCTTTTATGACTCATAATTATTCTAGTTCTCAAAGTGAGGTTCCTAGAGACCTTCACAATGGCGCCCAACGTATAAATCCCGAGAATAAAATCGGATCCAGTTTTAGAATCATTCCGGAACAATATTTTTCGGGAATTGAGAACATAGATGATTTTTTGGAGAATATTGATCATAATCTCGCGTATTATGAGATACCTGCACAACTGGCATGTGCTTACTTGAAAAGTCATCTCAAAGGACGGGCACTCGACTGGTTCGAAGTTCTAGGTTATAGAGTTATTGAAGATAAGACAACAGACTACGCGCACTTAAAACAGGCATTGTCGGAACAATTTCCCGTGGTCAGAAACAGGTCAGAACTAGAAACGCGATTTTATTCCTCATCACAAAGACGACATCAACAGCCTTCGGACTTTATTTATGAATTGTTGAAAATTCATAAAGTCCTTAAACTAGAAATGTCGGAGGAAAAATTAATAGATCACGTCGTTAGTCGATTAGAACCTCAAATTTTGATTATGTCGAAGTTAGACATCCACGAAATACTGCCAATCTCCTACAAATCGTTGATAAATACGAAGAACGTTTTATGCATAGACAAATCAGAGGTTCGAGTGAGGGTTTTAGAAGTTCAGGCCCTCATGAAAACAATCGTTTTAATACCCGGCATAGACAGGAAAATTGGAGGGAAAACAGAAATAATGAGAGATACGCCAATAATAGCCGACCACAAAGGGAATTTAATCGGTTCGAAAACCAAGGTTTCACAAATAATCGCAGATTCGAGGGTAGACGCCAAGGTGGACAATCGGATCAACCATTCCACAGTCAAGGCGGTCGACAAAGTGGGTCGAGAAATAGTTCATTTCGAGGTCAAAATGAACGAAGTAGAAATTTAAACTTTTAAGCGATCGATGTGAATATGGGGGTAATCGATCACGGGGTACGGAAAATCCTCCAGTTTGGGATCATCGGCCTATCAGAGTATCCTCTATAAGAATGACCCCAGTCGAATTACCGTATGTCCCTATTCTATTAAATGAAACCTTTATTACAGCACTATGGGACACGGGAGCGGAGAAATCTTTTATTTCGGAGGAGGTATACCGCAATTATTTTTCATACCGACCTCGTCAAAAGACGAAAGACAGAGTCGTGACAGCACAAGGAGCCCCGTGCAGTCATTTGGGTAGAGTCGAATTACAAATTAGAATCAGGGAATTTCAGAAACCCTGGGAATTCCATATACTGTATAACATGCAGTATCAGTGCATTTTGGGGATTGATTTTATGAAGGCGTCGCGATTAACATTAGATTTTGATCAGAAATCCTTAATCATTCCCGATCATCTGATCAAACAAACGCCTAAAGAGGAGAAACCCGTTGATATTGATCTCACAGAATCGAAACTTGATGATGAGCAACAGAGGCAATTAAAAGCCTTATTTAATAATTTTAAAGGGTTATTTTCCGATCAACCGGGATTAACGCATGTTGTATATCATGAGATAGATACTGGAGATAAAGGACCGGTAGTGTCGAGACCATACAAGTACGACCGGGTCAAACAAGGCATTATTGATTATCACATAGATAAGATGTTACGGGATGGTACAATTTGTCCTATTAATTCGCCCTATGCATCTCCAGTCGTATTAACTCGAAAGAACAATGACCTTCCTCCAGATTCTCCCGAGGCGTATCGTTTCGCGATCGATTATCGGAAACTAAATGCAATTACCAAATATCCTCGATATCCATTACCGGTTATTGATGACTTACTCACCAATATCCCTCACACCAACGTTATGTCCACTCTAGATCTCAGAAGTGGCTATTTTCAGTTGGCGATTAGTCCAAAGGACATAGAAAAAACAGCGTTTATCACTCGCAATGGCACTTTTGCATTCCTACGCATGCCTTTTGGTCTTTCTGGGGCGGCGCCTAATTTCCAAAGGGCTATCGATATAATCCTCCAACCTGTTATTGGGCGTTTCGTGTCCGTTTACATGGACGATGTTATTATAACATCTCCATCGTTCAAAGACCATCTTGATCATTTAACTCGGGTTTTTACCTTATTACGAGACGCAGGGCTAACGTTAAGGGGACTTGGCACCTTTCAAAAACCTAAAATCGATGAAAATATCGATTTTTCAATTTTTAGTTTAAAATGTAGTTTGATACCTTTGGTACAATTGAGGGAAGTTTTGAAACGATCTGATTATTTTAAACGCAGTAAAATGCATTTTAAATATTTTGACAGCTCTGTCAGCAGTTTAAATGCCACGCCCACCTCAATGTTTACATTTTTTTACTTGAGAATAAATCCATTATTTTACATTAAAAACTACAGAGAAGCAGAGGAATCCGTTAAGCTGTGACTGTAACTATCAGCAAAGTTGTTTATTTACATTAGCTTTGCCATTTTCGCTTGCTGTGTGATTTTTAGTTTCATTAGTTTTTAACTTCATAGAAACCTAAAACAGCATTTTTTAATGCTACTTCAATCATAATTTTTAATGCTACTTCAATCATACATTCATTCATTTTATTAGTTGATATCGCAATTATTCCTCTTAGAAAACGTTCAGTACGTGCTTTGCAAATGAATGAAAAGCGATGGTGTAAAGCGAAAGTTGATTGTGAAGTGAACAAAAATTCAGTTTTTTCAAATGTACGCCTGGAAAAATTGAACACTGTGGTAAAAAAGGATACCTCTGCTATTGGAAATTATATATTGGTGGACTTTAACCAAGTTAACAATCTTCTTCGAAGTGCAAAGTGCCAATATTGTGAAAAACAAACTTTGAAACTGGAGCTTGGAGCCAAGTTGGGATTTTCATACAATTTAAAACTATTGTGTAGCAATTGTGATGAAAACAAAACTGTTGTAAACACATCTCTAAAGTCTGTTCAGACCAGCCATGATGTGAATTTGAGAATAACTCAAGCCTTTTCACATATTGGGAAAGGTTATTCAACTATAGAAAAATTTTGTATGGTCATGAATATAGATCCTTTTTCATCAACTACATATGGGAAGTGTGCGAGACGGCTGGATAATGCATATACTCTGGCATCTGAAAACATATTTGCGGAAATCCACCGAGAAATTAAAAATGTGTACGAGAATGGAGCTGAAATCACAGACTTAAGTGTTAGTTTTGATGGAACGTGGCTAACTCGTGGTCACACCTCACTTATCGGTGTAGGATGTGTTATAGATATGCTCACCGGATATGTTGTTGACTTTGAAGTGATGAGTAAGGTGTGTCGTCATTGCTCTGTGGCAAAAAATAAGCTAGGCCAGTCAAGTGCTGAATTCAGCATATGGTATGAAGGACATAAAAGCGAATGTGATATAAATCACTTGGGTTTATCTACATCAATGGAAATGGAAGCTGCATTAACCTTGTGGAAAAGATTCACATCACTTGGATTCCGTTATATTACAGTATTATCCGATGGTGATTGTAAAACGTTTAACTACTTGTGCGAGAAAAAAGTGTATGGACCTGACATTGTGATAAAAAAGGAAGAATGTATTAATCATGTTAGTAAGCGGTTAGGAACAGCTTTGAGATCTACTGTAAAAGACTGTCGTGCTCAAGGTATTTCTTTAGGTGGTAAAGCTCATGTTAGTTTGAAAGAAGCCACGATTAAAAATTAACTACTTACTACCAAAAGGCTATTTTGAGAAACAAAGGGGATGTGAATGCTATGAAAACAGCAATATATGCTACATTGTTGCATAGCATTTCTACAGATGCTAAACCTCAACATTCGAAGTGTCCTGCAGGAGAAAACTCATGGTGTTTCTACCAATCTGCGATTGCTAATGGGGAAAAACCTAACAATCATAAATTAAATGTAGGAACACCAATAAATGAAAAGTTTCTTCCAAAATTCTACCGATTTATCAAAGACTTGCATCTAATGAATTGTTAGAAAGATGCATTCGATGTGGAACACAAAATGCAAACGAAAGTTTGCATAGCATGATTTGGGCAAAGTGTCCGAAAGAAATTTTCGTAAACAAAAGACGTGTTAAGCGGGCAGTAACAGAAGTTGTCTGCGAATACAATAAGGGTACAGTACGCACCATTGTAGAAACACAGAAAGCATTAGGTGTAGCTACTGGAGGTTCAACGAAACAACTTGCTACTATCTTAGATTGTCGAAAACAAAAATTTAGAAAACGTCGTCAAAATGCCAGTAATAAGCTGGCTCTTAAACTTATTAAAAAAGCAATACATAAAAAAAAAGAGTTATTAGCTAGGAGGAGAGAAGGAATGACTTATGGCGCAGGCCAATTTTAAAACAAACCTGTTTTGAAAAAATAATACATTTTAGCATAAATTTGTTTTACTTTATTTTATTTTAGATATTGATTTAAGTAGCAAATTATTTTTATAAAAGCTTTTAAATTTTCTATTGTACATTTCATGTATTTTTATTACATTTATTTCATGTATTTCATTTATTTTTTAATATATTTCATAGATGTTTCTTGTAAAAATAAATCACAATGATATTTCCTATTTTTCGTAATTTTGGGCTCACAGACAGGCACTTTAAAAAAAGCTTATATTTTTGTTTAATATTTTGAAATTGAATTGTATTATGTTTTCTTTTAAAGGTATATATTTATACAACATATTGAAAAATTATTACAAAATTTAGACATTGTTTTGATATATATTTGCTGATTGGTATTCTTAAAAATGCATTTTCTCAGTTCGAGTTTTTTCATGAAATCATGGTCTTTAAAAGTACAAAACTTCTACAGATATTTATCAAACAACTTGAATTTTGGTGTGTATCTTTATTACAATGTGCTTAATTAAATTAGGGATCCATTTTTCAATATTTTGAATAAAAAAAAATTTTATAAAAGAAAATGTAGCAGAAGTCATGTTTTTTTAGCTTTTTTTTTTCCATTAATGTTTACATTTTATTTTTTTTTTTCCAAAACTAATTTGTTTGTTACAAAATTGATCCCTAAAGTTATTACTCATAGTCTAATAAATCCAAAACAAATTTTGGTGTCAAAATATTGATAATTGTAAAAGAAGAAAAATTTTGAAAATCGGTAAAAAATTTTTAAAAACTTTAAATTTTAAATTTTTTTTTAAATTTAGGAATTTTTTTCATGGTGAAATTTCTTAGTTTAGTAGTAACTGTTAATAATATACAAAAAAATATTTTAAAACCCTTAAATAAAAAAAAATTGAAAAAAGGTGCCGAGTCCCCTTAAATAAAGAAAAATGTCACTTCGCTCGTGACAAACTCAAATATTTAGGCCTGATTATTAGTAAAGAAGGAATCGAAACTGACAATAAGAAAATTCGGGCAATTACGGAAATGAAACCTCCCAAAAATAATAGAGAAGTGTCAAAATTTTTAGGGATGACGGGTTGGTACCAAAAATTTATTCCGCGATACGCAGATATATGCGAACCATTGTACCAATTAAAAAAAAAGGGGGGCGAAGTTTAACTGGTCGAGAGAAGCACAGGATTCTTTTGATCAGATCAAACGCACACTAACGGAGGCACCGATTTTGCAATTACCAAATTTTTCTGAACAGTTCAATTTATTCACTGATGCTAGTGGGGTCGGAATTGGTGCTGTGCTTCAGCAAAATCAAAAACCTATTGCTTTCGCGTCTCGAACCCTTAATAAAGCAGAACGTAATTATACGGTTACCGAAAGAGAATGTTTGGCGGTAATTTGGGCTCTAAATAAGTTTAAAACTTATTTTGGACCCCTACCTGTGAAAGTGATTACAGATCACGCAGCTTTAACGAAGTTAACCAATGGTAAGAATTTATCAAGTAGGATGATCCGATGGGCATTGAAATTGTCAGAGTTTAACATAGAATGGGAGCACAGACCTGGTGTTCAAAACGTGGTCGCAGACCTTTTATCAAGAAATCCAGTAGACAGTGTCGAGGGGTCGCAAATTTCGTGCGCAGCTCTTAGAGCCCTCGCAATAAATTCCCGTGAACAATTCATTAAGGAACAGAGGGAAGATCCTGAATTAGGACATATTTATCGATACTTAGAAAACTCTGATGACGGTTCTGTTAATGCGACGATATGCGAGAGTTGGTCCCAGGACTTCAAGTTAATAAATGATCTCCTCTTTTACGCGAAGTATTTTTCTAATCTAGGAGAACTAAGAGTTTATATTCCTGGTTCTCTTCGAAAAGATATAATGAAAGAATTTCATGATCTGCCACTGGCAGGACATCTCGGAAAGAGGAAGACATATCTTAAACTTCGTGACACGTGCTATTTTCCATTTATGAGAAAATATATATTTGAATATGTTTCAACCTGTGACCGGTGTCAAAAGTTTAATTATAAAAACGCGCTACCAGCTGGTCGTTTAATGCCTATAGTTTCGAAATATCCAAATGAAATTGTAACGCTAGACTTATTAGGCCCCTACCCCGCATCCCGACCCGAGAGATATAAATTCATATTAGTTATAACTGACCACTTCACTAAGTGGTGTGATCTGATTCCTCTTCGTAAAGCTTCAGCCCAGACAATAGCTAATGCCTTTTTTAATACCTATATAGCGCGTTACGGAGCTCCGATTTCTTTGATAAGTGATAACGGCCCCCAATTTATTTCTGACGTATTTGAACATCTCAGTCACAGGTTGGACATCAAACATATGAAAACGGTAACGTACCGACCACAGTCTAATCTCACGGAGAGAGTGAATAGAAATTTAGTTCAAATGATAGCTTCTTTTGTTGAAGAAAATCATGAAAACTGGGACCAATTTCTACACGAGTTCGCTTTCGCATTGCGCACGGCGGTAAATGAGACGACAAATAAAACTCCGGCTGAGTTGTTTTTGGGAAGGAAAATCATAACTCCGTTTAGCAAGCTCATAAATGTTACGGAGGATGCGAAATATGTTGGTAGTAACATCGAAAGATTATTCGATGAGGCAAGACGAAATATGCAAAAAAGCATAAGTCTTGGGAAAAACATTACAATCTCAGAAGGAGGGATGTTCACATCAAAGTGAACGATTTGGTTTTACTTCAAACACATTTCTTAAGTGCTGCGGGTAGGAAACAGGTGGGAAAATTTATGCCTAAGTTCGAAGGTCCCTATAAAGTTTTAGAAATAAAAGGAAATAATTTAGTTATTTGGAAAAACGGAAGAAATATAACTGTTAATATTGATCAGGTTCGAGTGTATCGACCTCGTCAGTCAGACACGATTAGTTCGGATAGTCCGGTAGAAACTCTGTATGACGAACAAGAAGTTAGTCATGGGTCGAATAGATCACATCAAGGACAGTTTAAAGAGCATAGGAAAACCTCTAGTCAGGAAAGTGAGGGGTGTAGATCACGGCAGGGTAACACCACACGGGAGATCCCCAGAAATAAACGTAAAATTAATAGTACTGCGTCGAAGGACCAAGCTTTAAAACGGTCCAAGATATGTAAGAAGAGATCCCGACAAGGATCTGATCATCAGGACCGGAAAAGACACGCTCCTGAGCAAAGGCAGGGAGTCAAGAGGTCGATCCCTTCCTCGATCTCGTCCAGGAATTATAAATTTCAAAAACATAATACCTCTTCACCAGGAGTAGAGTCCATTGCAGGTCCATCAAAGTTGCCTGATCACAGGACTGCTACGACTACAAGTGGATCCCGAATGGAAGTTAGTGGACGTGATAACCAGACCCGTCAGACCAGAGCGACAACGAGAAGACGCAACGAACAAGCGGAGAAACCAGTCCGGTCGAATCAAACCAATACAAGGAGACCTTGCCCATACTATCTACGGAGCCGTATACAAGAAAAAGACAGAATCCATGAGGACCTCAGCAACATCGAAATCAACGGCATACCTGGCAGCACATTCCGCAGAAGAAGCCTCAGTATGGAAGCGTTGAATGGAGATCCAGTGCATAGGATTTAACAGACAAAATCCAGGTTGTATTGTTTCTTTATCTTCACAATGCGAACAAATGAAGAATGTTTGCAATTAAAGCAAGTCACGGGCGGACTCTAAAATTAAGAAGACTGACAAAAGTGGACACTACATTGTGTGTGTTTTTTTTTCTATACCAAAAAAACGACTTTTGTGTTACTTTTTGTATTTTGGAGAAAACATCTGTAAATTTTGCATTTGTTTACTTCGATGTATGACTTCGCTAAGATGCGACAATTCATTTGGTTGTTTGTGTTATTTGTTTATTACAAAATGATTATTATTATATGCTATGTGTGTTTCTATGTATGTTTTGTTTCACATCTGGTGCCTTGGAGCGCGGCGAAGTTAGATAGGATTAACCATTAACACTAACTAGCGCATCAAGTTTTTCGAATGGGAAGGCAAAGGAACCACATATTTATTGTATATGACATTCATGTAACAAATGTATAACTTCATGTCTGCTTTTACCTACTTCTCAAATGGATATCAATCTTTCAGGGTAGCTTACCCTGAAGTCTTCGATGTTCCAGTACCACAGAAGATTGTATTGTATTTCTTTTTTGTATAATGTATAAGTCATACTCTATGGGGCTGGTTTTTTGCCACCACTAGGGTGGTTTTTCCCACGCCTCCTTCGCCGAATGGATAGAGTACAGGGATTAATTTAAACTTGTAAAATATTATGAGGTTTGGCAATTAATTCTAATTCTTAATTTTGTCATTTTTCATTAAGAAAGATGTTTCAGTAATATACAGTTAGAAATTAATATCGTCGGTACTGTAAGACAAAGATAGGATTTACGTAATTTATTTTCAGGACATTTGAGTCCTTCGAATAAATCCCGTTTTCTTTTTGGAGGGGTTTGTGACGAATCTATACGGAACTTTATCACTAACCTTCTGAACCGACCTTTTTAGGGAAATTTAATTCCCTACCTATTTCCAATCAACTCCAAAGAGCGGACAGGATTCCTTGTTATGTAGATTAGATTCAGTATTTAAGTCAAACGAAATAGTAAAGTTAGAGCAGTAGGAGATAGATATTGAAACATAAAGTTATAGTGATTTTGAATTGGAATATTGTTGTTGAAGATAAAATAACCTCATGAAGAATTGAGATTCCGAGTGGTAATTATTATTTTGAATTTTAAAGTCTCACTCAAGTTTTAAGAGTCAGATTAAAGTTAAATGTTCAATAAGAACATTATTAAATATAATTCTGGGATCTCTTATCGTGGTAATTTCTGCGTGATCGTTATTTAATAAATTAATTAATTAGATCATTAATTAATTGAGTTAATTTAAAAGATATTATCTTTAAAACCTCATAGTATTATTAAAATTACTGTTAATAAGTTTATTTGATTCTATTTGGGAAAGATAACCAAATAAAGAAAGTTATTTATAAAAATGGCTACTGGTTCTTTTATGACTCATAATTATTCTAGTTCTCAAAGTGAGGTTCCTAGAGACCTTCACATATGTATATGTATTTTATAAAACTATTTTCTTTTGTTCAAAATTTTTACCAAAAGCTAACAATTTAACTTTTTAAGGAAAACTTTAAATAATTATGAATTGATTTTAAAAGGTGTTTTTTTAGAGGTATAGAACTTTAAATTGCAATAAAACAACGATGTATTATTCGATTGACATGAATTTCTTTTTATTCGAAAGATAATCTTGTGGCATTACATTTTAACTATGATTTCTGGCATATGACTTCCACGGCTGGCTCGGATGTAGTCCAATTTGGACTATGAATTTTCGATGACTTTTTCAAACATTTGTGGCCGTATATCGGTAATAACACTGCGAATGTTATCTTCCAAATGGTCAAGCGTTTCTGGCTTATCTGCATAGACCAATGACTTTACATAGCCCCACAGAAAATAGTCTAGCGGTGTTAAATCACAAGATCTTGGAGGCCAATTCACAGGTCCAAAACGTAAAATTAGGCGGTCACCAAACATGTCTTTCAATCAATCGATTGTGGCACGAGCTGTGTGACATGTTGCGCCATCTTGTTGGAACCACAGTTCCTGGACATCATGATTGTTCATTCAGGAATGAAAAAAGTTAGTAATCATGGCTCTATACCGATCACCATTGACTGTAACGTTGATGCCTTCATCGTTTTAAAAGAAGGATTCCACCAGCCCATAAAGCGCACCAAACAGTCAGTTTTTCTGGATGTAACGGTATTTCGACATACACTTGTGGATTACACTCCAAATGCGGCAGGTTTGTTTGTTGATGTAGCCATTCAACCAGAAGTGCGCTTCATCGCTAAACAAAATTCGCTTATGAAAATCGGGAACAACGGCAATCTCGTTTAGGGCCCATTCGACGAATCTACGCCTTGCTTGATGATCGGTTTGATGAATTGCCAAACCAAACTGAGAATAAATCACTTGACAGCTGTTAAATCGGTCTCCATCTTGGAAAGTAATGCCAATTTAAACTTCTATACCTGAAAAAAAACACTTTTTAGAATGCTACTCTCTCTCCTCCCCTACAATAATTGACGTACATACATATACATCAAAGTATTTATAACAAAAATTGGTATGTATTTTATGATAACATAATCGATACTTGTAAAATACGTTTTAGTATGAATGTTAATTAAAAATACATTGAAAAAAATGTAAAATTGTAGTTCTATTTTTGGAAAAAATAAGGGATCAGGCCGTCTTAGGAAGGATTAAACACTGATAGAATGACAGAAGAACCATTCGTCAGACACACAAAAATATGAGTACAAAGACGATCCGATCATTTATTTGTTGAATAATAGAGATTTGAGTTGAGCGTGGAAACCTCTACGTGACGCTTCTAGGAAGCAAGTCTGAGATCACAAACAATTTCACGACTTTTATTAATGTCAACTCAGAAACTGAATCCATGTTCTTTTTAAAGAACTTAATACGTAGACAAATAAATAAACAGAATTATTCGAAATTGTTTCATTACTGGTGAGAGTTGAGAAAATAAAAAAAAATTACCATAGCGTTGAACTTCATTGAAAAAAAAGGAACTTTAAATAATAGGCAGTACTCATAAACAGTACTCCTTTAACAAATTTGTGGGAGCAAGAAGATATCTTCTGCAAATAATTTTAAGTATAGGTTGGATGACATTGTTTTTTTATCTTTTTATTCTAAAAGTCATAATTCTCCATAAAAATTAAAACAGATTCAAAGAAGCACATTTTTAATATCAAAGACTTAATAATCCTTAGTATTCTAATAGCTTATTCCAAAAATGGAAGATTGAATAGGCGACAAATAAATTTCCATATGTATAATCGCATGCATTTTTCTCATGAAAATATGAATAGTTTGTTTATTATATTGTGAAGAGAAATATAAGAGAGATAAAAGTTCAAATTACTGAGAAATGAACGATTTTTTTTTATTTTTAACGTATGATCCTCTTATTTTGAAAGTGGCTTAAGTCCAGCTTCCAACATATCAACTCTAGATCTTTTAATATTTAGATTAGCCCATTTTCTTTCAACTTACACCAAAAAGTGCAGCTTAAATATTTAAAACTATTTATATTTTTTAAAAAGAAAATTAAGAGATTAAAAGATAGTTAATTTTAAGTTTTGAAAGCTCTTTGTGTACCATTTTAAAAATTTCAAACGGGTATAAAATAAAAATTGCATTAAAGCTTATAAGATAAAAAAAACCTTATGTTTTAGGTTTAGCATTCTTCGTTTAGCTAAAATATTTTTTTATAATATAATAATAATAATTCCGGGAAAATATAATTTTAATATATACGGGATGTTTCGAAATTAAATTTCGTTCAATTTTTTTGAATGGTATAAAAATAAACTGGGTGGAAATAATAATCCCCATAAAAACTATATATATTGTTGGTTTAATGAAGGTTAGATTATTAGCTCAGGAAGAATGATGAAAATGCAGAACGGTAGAGAAGAGAGAGTAGCATCATACCGGCATGCCCGAGGAAATTCGAGTACATAAAAACACATGCACATCTTATTCCGAGGAGAGAGTCAGAGGATGTTACTGTGTACCATTGGTGCGTAGGTGAAGTACATCATATTAATTTGAGTTCAAAATTATTTTTCTTTTGAGTATAGTTTTCGGTATATATATATATATATATATATATACTATAGGACCCGAAAGACGTTGTCCTGTACACACATCTTAAATTAAATAATTCCAAATTTTTATGAATAAGCTTTAACAATCTGGACCGTTTTGAGTAAAATAGAGTAAAATTTCATACACTAATTACATCTGAATATAATAATTTAATTAACACACGATTTATTTCAACAAAATAATAACACGAAGTGACAAAATATTTTCCTGAAATGATCACAGCACCAACTGTCGGGACCAACTTGAATTATAATAAAATATTTTTGAATATTCGGTACTGAGGCCGTAGCGCAGTCTGCCGGATCCAATGTAAAACATTCCAAGATCAACAATTTATAAATAAAAAATTAATTAAATAAACATTTCTGAACCGAATTGTAAATCGAAACCATTCTCGAGTTCACTGGAACAGACAAAAACTTTCATCAAAATCGGTCCAGCCGTTTAGGAGGAGTTCAGTTACATACACACGCACAGAAGAATTACATATATAAAGATTATTTGAAAAGATATCAATTAAAAACGCTAAAAAGCGTGAATCGCGTCTGCATTTTCGTAACAATAAAGACCGAGTTTGGCCAGTTTGGCAGAAAAACAGTTTTCGACGCCAACTTACGTCTTTTTCAATTCCTACTATTAGCTCACTATATCTATACATATTTTATTTGTTTGTTTTAAAGTTATATATATATATATATATATATTTATCTAGGTGGAATTTTCAATCGTTAATAAAATACATTTTAAAGCGCTCAATTCAGCTGAAATGTAATGTACATGATTATTTTGGATGACAATACAAAAATTTAATTTTAATTAATAAAAATTAATTGATTAAAACCAATTATTTAAAAAATTACAAATACAGCCACGTTGGCGATTTAGCGACCCTTTTGGCAACTTATGTAAAAATTTGAAAAGGTTTTTTTCTCACGTGTTAAAGCATTCATTTTGAAAGGAAATTTTATATACACGATTGTTTTGCATGAAAATACGATACTTTAATGATAATTAATAAAAATTAATTGCCACTTAATGTTGTGATTCTGTAATATGTATATATATATTTATATTAATTGCAACTATTTAATAAAAATAGCTAAAATAAATTTTTTCTTGGTTGATCTCAGTAGGAATTGATTTGAAATTCTTTTATATTACTTGTTTATAACAATAGCGTTGTTACAACAATGCAGGTGAAGTCGCGTTGTATTTTTTGAATGTTTTTAATTATTATCTTTTTAACTAATTGCGATATTGGACCGAATTGTGAATCTAAACCATTCTCGAATTTATTTGAACCCACACAAAAAACTTCATCGAAATCGGTCCAGCCGTTTAGGAGGAGTTTAGTGACAAACACACGCACAGTAGATTTTTATATATAAAGATATATATATATATATATATATAGAGAGAGAGAGAGAGAGAGAGAGATTACATATATCTGTATATATGTGGATGTCAGCTACTCGCAGACCACTTCCGAAGCCATTAAAGAACTGAAGTGACTTGAGGCAGTCAGCCGAGATTGCGAGACAGTCCTCTTCCCGCCGCCATAAGCGCGAGATGAAAAACCTCTAACACGCGTGATGTTTTAAATCTAACTATGTAAAGGCAGATAGCCTTATTCTCTTTTTTTACCTGTGTGTCCGTCCTATAATGTCCTTTTTATCTATAATAAAGTAATTAACTTAAGAAGTCTCCTTTTTTGAAGTATTTAAATAACGGACACACTCACATAAGGGCTCGGCCAGTGCCATTTTTACCTTCTGTGGTATTGCCCTTATAATCGAATAATATTTTTAAATTAAAACGAAACCTCCTAGACAACATCATTCTGCCATCAGTTTCTGATATACGAGTTTCTTAGCCGTTAATAATGAGATGACTTTCGCTTTTAAAGTGGAATCATTTACTTCAGAAACTACTGAAAACTGTAAGTAGCCATTTCGATGTTCAAAAAATGAAATTAAGAATGCTTCAACAAAAAGTATGACCCATGAGAAAATTGGAGAATTATCTTCTAATTTGAAAAATAAATTTATTTGATGTAAAAAATTTCTTTGTGATGAATAACGCCGAAAACGAAACTGTTTGTTTCTTGTCGATTTTTTATAGCGATAATTTATTCTTTTGATGGTTTGAATATATTTTTTGCTATTTGATGATATTTGATGCAGCATTTTAATTGATGTCGAATTTGATTCTCCTATTGTTTCATGCCAACATTTGATGAAAAACTAAATTGAAGCATATTGAAGTATTCTTTTAAAATGACAATTTTGATGCTAATATTGGTCATTTGAAGTAACTTTTGAAGATAATAAAATATTTGAAATCTGAAGCTATAAATTTTGATGTTGACAACAAATTTTGAAGATAATCAGGAATTTTAATTGAAATCGAAACTTTGCTTACATTTTTAAAGTATATTTGATAATATAAAATTCGTATTTTGATGATTTAAATTAGTTTTGTATTTGAAGTTGTGATTTATTTTGAAAAATATTTAAAATTTTATGGTGGAAACGAAAGTTGAAAGATTTTGAGTTAATATTTCTAGAATTTATTATTTTGAGTTAATATTATATTTTGAAGAAAAGAACTTGATATTTTTGAAATGAAATGCTTAAATTAATTACATGGTGTGTGAAATAGAACTGAATATCTTTTTCAGATATAAAACTTGTGTTGACTATATTATATAATATTGATATTGCATATGATACTATTTTGCATTTAAATTTTTGATGATATGAGTTATCATTTAATATTTTAAACTTGAATTGATGAATATATAAGTATTCATATTTTCAAATCATAGAATTCGTTTTGGTATTATAAGATTTGTATATTTGTGTGTTTTAATTGAATAATTATCGGTATGAGTACCCTAAATGATTATCTAAAGATTTCTCAATCATTAAACTCTAGTAGCGCTAATAACATTAAAATTCGTTTAATTTTTGGTGAGAATGGCGATAGAAAAAATCGTTCTAGATTACGAGAATTTTATTAATTTCCCACTGATTTTAATGTTGAAGAAACAAAAACTAAAATTACTAAAGAATTCACTCTTAAGGAATTAATTGCCGTTTGTAATTTATTGCATCTAGAATTTACCACTGAATTAGCATCTTGCTGTGACATAATTTTAAAGCATTTATGTGATCTCACTTTATTTAAATCTACTATTCTCAACTCTGGAAGCGAAAGGGACCTTGAACTCAACGAAAAATCTCCGCCCGAAAACGTTCATTCGCAGCCAATTACGTCTGACTCAGCACAAGTAACGATTTACATTCCGAAAACATGAAATCTATTGATTTAAATGATTCAGCTCAAAATTTATAGCCGTTGTTGGATAAACAGAATACTTGTAACTCTTTCCTATCTTTTAATTTACGAGATCTACTGGAACTAGTTAAACCATTCACTTCTCGGGACAGTTATCCAATTGAAACTTTCATTTCTGATATAGAAGACATATTTCGATTATATCAGATCACAAATCCTATTCATCAAATAATTTTCGTAAAGAAATGTTTAAAGGGTCCAGCCGAAAATTTAATCCGATTGATTCGTGGAATCACAAATTGGTCACAAATGCAAGAACATTTATTAAACGAATTTTCTGATAGAATCAATAGTGCACAATTACACAATATGATGCAAGCCAGACGTTTGAAACCAACCGAAACGTTGCAGGAATATTTCTTAACAATGCGAGATTTGGCTCACAAGGGTGCGGTTGATGATTCTTCTCTGATTGATTATATTATTAATGGTATCCATGATTCTTCTAACAATAAAATAATTTTGTACGGTTCTAAAACACTTAGTGAATTCAAGGATAAATGAAAAATTTATACGAAGCACTTTTAACCCTCTGATGAGTGGATGACCTGCTAATTGAATTTCACTTCGAAAGCGGTCTACTTTTTCAAAGCTAGTGGTAGCAAAAATGTTTCAGATGAATTTCGCGAACTGCTTCGAAAGCGCACCGCAGTTTTATGCATTCCCCCCTTAAAACTGCGGGAGGTCCTCAAATGGTTTTTAGGGGATGATTTTATTGCTTTTCTGATTCTGTGTTGTTCGAAAGGGGAGGTTTCTCATTCACAGCTGTAGCCTAGGGCGAGGATTGTGAAATGGACATTTTCTTTACTTCACGGCCAACAGAAACTTCTCCCAATTTATTGCAAATAAATATTTCATATATTTGGAAAACTTGCTCAATTTCTGATCTAAAAACCAATTAGGTTTTTAGAAATTTTAATTTTCTGAGTTTTAATTTAAATTTCGGTTTCATTTTAAAGCATTTTTGAATTCCTAGATTGAATTAATTAAAAATATTTTTTTTAACCCAATCCATTATTTCGTGTGAAATGTCTATTAACTGCAATTTTACTTTCTAAAATCCTTTCTGTTTGCTTACGTTTTTAAGTTTTTGAGTTTTCTCACATTTACTTAATTAAGATTGATTTAAAGACCAATTTATTTTTTGACACATAGTTTATATAATTTAGAAGCTCTATTCTTTGTCTTCATTAATTTTTTCCTTTTGAAAAATGCCATGACCAAAATGTACGCAGGCTACTGTGATAAATAATACTTGAAAGGGATGGGATATGACTGAAAATGGTAAATGTAAAATCCAGCTTTCAGGTGATATTACAATTAGACTACAGAATGCAAATGTTGCAGAATGAACTAAATATTTTCCTGACGTACCACAAACTACATTATAATAAATATATTGTAGTACTACATTACAGTATTTTAAAGTCATGCAACAAAAACTTAAACTTGCTTACCTGCCACAATGGGGAACTGAGAAAAAAAACATTATTTACAATCTTGGTGATTTCTGGATTACGTTTGTATCACTACTATTTTCTGTATAAATATTTTGCATTTAAAACTCTTGAGAATATATAAGGTTCTGATAAAACGGAATAATTGATCAAATTAACAATTGTTATCAATGTTATGTCGAAGAAAATTTTGAATTAGAAAAGATATTTTCAGTCATATTTAGTTCAAGTAGAATTTTCATGTAGAACATAAGTTGGATAGTAACATATTAAAAAATTAAAGCTTTACAGGCATTGGAATTTTTTTATGCATTTACAAATTTTAAATGTGTTTTTCTCAGATTTTTAATTTTGAAGATGAGAGTGTATTCTAATCCCTTAGGCGTTTTTCCTGTTCAAGATAGAGTCGTGAAATATCTTGAAAATATTCCCTAATATATTTTCTAGTAATTTGCTTCTAAAATCTAAGTATTTCTTTTCCCTTAATTTTTTATACAAATATTTTATCCAAGTTTTTGATGTTTCACGACTAAATCGTAAATATAAGAAACAACAGTCAAATATCACGGGTGCAGACGGCGCTCGCTGATACTTGAGTGAGAAAATTACATCAGCATAAAATGCGACCTCGTTTGAATTATATCTAATGTGCATATTTGGAACTGTTTAGCGTACTCGAATTAACTCAAGTGCACACGTCAAGGGTTTATATTGCATTCTAAGTCAACACGGTGGCTACTGACGAGCGACTACGTAATTTTGAACCGTGGTTAAGTGACGAGGACGATACCTGAGCTGATAACTCCCCTTCCAAACTTCCACATCACACCAACGTGAGGACTTTTGACCTCGACGTGTTTAACGTGCATCAGCTCCTCTTCAACGCTAAACTTTTGTGGTACCAGGGCTTGAACACTGGACACGAGTTCATAACCATGACCATCAGGCTACCGTGGCCGCAAAAGAAAATAGCAAGTTTGAAAGAAATGTAATGGAGAAGTATATTTGAAGAAATAACTTCAAAACTTAACGAAAAACCAAAATATCAGAATTTATTTTAGGAATAATAGTGAATATAACTTCGTACACCTAAAACCACATTATGCAGTATATTTTGAAAGTGAACGTTTTCCCCTTTTAGAGAAACTTACTATAATTATGTCAAATTCTTTTCATTTTGCTCTAAGGGGATCCCCGAAACAATGTAATTTTTTTGATACACAAAATTACTTATGGTTGAATCTAAAAACAATTCCCTACAAAATGAATGAAAACCCTTTTTTATCATATAAATTGTGTTTGAATAGGAGATGGTTAGTTAATAAGAACATTTAAAACGTGTCGGCAATCTATGGACCTGTGGCACGTGGTACAATTCTTAGTGGCACTCAGCACTACTCTACAAATTTGTCAATTCTTGAGTGGATGGAAGTTGATAATAGACCTTATTTGACAAACATCTTCTGACATATGGACATTTATGGAACTACAAAATAATCTGAAAGATAATTCTAAGGATAAATTTACAGTTATTTTGTAAATAATTGAATGTTATTGCTAGGGG
Organism: Trichonephila clavipes; assembly: GCA_019973935.1. Lineage (NCBI taxonomy): Eukaryota > Metazoa > Arthropoda > Arachnida > Araneae > Nephilidae > Trichonephila > Trichonephila clavipes. The sequence continues at coordinate 338,507 of BMAU01006031.1, forward strand.
ATTTAATTGTTGAAAAAAGAAAATTGCATGTACTCTGCTTTCCACTTATGATTCGGTATATCAAAGTAAAAAATCTTCCCTAATATGAAAAATATTTCGACTCCGCAAAGAAATTGTTTAACAACTGAATGCTCAGAATCGTGTCACGCATTATACCCCTGGTTTTGCGATATGAAAGAAGAGTCGTGAAAGAGTTAATTCGCATTACAATTTTTTTATTTAACTGTAATGAAGGGAATAATTTATATTTCACTTTGTCTATTTCTTATATAAATAAATATGTTGGAAACATACATTTTTAATTTTTTTATCTTTGTTGAAGAAATAGTAACATTTTATATTGTTTATTTTTATGTTAATAAATGTATTTTATTGATCCGTAATTAATATAAAATAAAACTGTAAATCTAAATTATTTACCTCTATTCTTTATTTGTGTAGATTATCGCAATTTGAATAGAAAAAATGATTAAAGATAAATTTCCCTTGCCATTGGTAGAAGTGTTAGATAAACTCGAAAACTCTAAAGTCTACGCTTCACTCGACCTTAAAAATGGATTCTTTCATGTACCCATGGATCCTAACAGTACAAAATACACCTCGTTTGTGACGCATGAAGGACAATACGAATTTTTACGTGTTCCTTTTGGATTGTCAAACAGTCCAAGTGTATTCCAACGATTTATTTACACTGTCTTCCGAAAACTCATACGTGACAACATTCTAATTGTGTATATGAATGATCTGCTCAATTCATCACAAAATGAAGCAGAATGTTTAAATAAATCACGACTAATTCTCCAAACAGCTGTAGACTTTGATCTTGAGTTAAACTTAAAGAAATGTAATTTCTTACAACGCAAAATAGAATTTCTTGGATACATAATCGAAAACGGAACTATAAAACCTTCACCATCTAAGACACAAAAGCTGTCCAAAACTTTCCACAACCTCAAACCCCGAGACAACTTCAAAGTTTTATAGGATTAACAAGAGTTATTTTCGGAAGTTTATTCCAAATTACGCTCGAATTACAAGACCTTTAAGTGATCTTTTTCGTGATAATGTTAAATTTAAATTTGGCCCTACAGAAATAGCATCTTTTCAAGAATTGAAAAACATTCTTTCAGAGAACTCAGTTCTCCATGTTTTTCAACAAGGTTACCCTTAAAAACTCCACACAGATGCAAGCTCCCTAGGTTTTGGCGCTGTCCTATTACAGAAATCTGATGATAGATTATTTCATCCTATCCATTATTTTAGTCGCAAATCTACAGTTCAACAGGAGAAATATAGCAGCTATGAATTAGAAGTACTAGCTATTATTGGAGCGCTGAAAAAGTTTAGAAGTTACCTGTTAGGTACAAAATTCAAAATTATCACAGAACTTGACGCATTCCAAAAGACAATGCACAAAAAAGATTTGCCTGCTAAAATTGCTCGTTGGGCGTTGATGCTAGAAGAATTTGATTATGAAGTCTGTCACAGATCCGGTAGACAAATGAAACACGTTGATGCATTAAGTCATTACCCCATTATGATGATTTCCTCCCATGATATTACACAAAAGATTAAAGAAGCTCAAAATAAAGATGAATTCATTTCTCAACTTAAATCAGCAATCAAAATTACACCTTCCGATGAATATTTTCTTAAAAACGAAATTTTGTTCAAATTACACAAAAATTCTGAACTATTAGTTGTTCCAGAAATGATGCAAAGAGAGATAGTACTCCATGCACACGCACAAGGCCATTTTGCTTCTAAAAATCTGAATATATTGTTTCACAATAATTTTACATTCCCAGACTCACGAAAATTGTTCAGGATGCAATTACAAACTGCGTCCCATGCATCTTATCCTCACGTAAAGCTGGTAAACAAGAATGCTTTCTCCATCCGATTCCAAAAAGTGATCAACCCCTTGATTGTTATTGTGATTTTTAGGATTATTACCATCCACAAAAAAGTGTTACAAACACCTCCTTACTGTTATTGATTCATTTTCTAAATTTGTTTGGATTTACCCTGTAAAGTCTACTTCCACTAAAGATGCTCTCGACAAACTAATTTTGCAACAAACCATATTTGGTAATCCATCAAAAAATATTACAGATAAAGGTACTGCTCTTACATCTGCAGAGTTTCAAAAATTTTGTCAAGAAAAATCTCTCAATTGAACACATTCAGATAACCACTGGTGTACCACGTGGAAACGGTCAGATAGAACGTATGCATGAAACAATTGTCCCTGTTTTGACCAAGTTAACCATCGAAGAGCCCGAAAAATGGTTCAAACATGTCCACCGATTACAACGCATTATGAATAGTACCACCACATGTAGCACAAAATTTACACCCTTTGAAGTTTTAATTGGAGTAAAAATGAAACAAAAAGAGGACCTTAAAATTAAACACCTTCTTGTAGACGAACTTAGCGAACAGTTTATTAACAAACGAGAGACACTACGTAACGAAGCTAAAGAAAATATCCTACGTTTACAGGATGAAAACAAGAAACAGTACAATAAACATCGTAAACCCGCTTATAACTACAAACCAGGTGACACAGTTGCGATACAGCGTACACAGTTCGGAACTGGATTGAAACTTTGACCTAAATACTTTGGACCATATGAAGTAACGAAAGTCAACAAACACGATCGTTATGAAGTACAGAAAATTGGACAACATGAAGGTCCAAATGTAACCTCAACTTCAGCTGATAAAATGAAGAAGTGGTGTACACATTGAGAAGCTACCATCACCAAAGCTATTTCTTATTTTGCATTTTCCTTTTTCTGCTGTTTTTTTATGTCAGTTCACTTGTTCCCCCAGCGCCGAGGACGGCGTGGTTATGAGGATGCCCGTGTGGATGTCAGCTACTCGCAGACCACTTCCGAAGCCATGATAGAACTGAAGTGACTTGAGGCAGTCAGCCGAGATTGCGAGACAGTCCTCTTCCCGCCGCCATAAGCGCGAGAAGAAAAACCTCTAAAACGCGTGATGTTTTAAATCTAACTATGTAAAGGCAGATAGCCTTATTCTCTTTTTTTACCTGTGTGTCCGTCCTATAATGTCCTTTTTATCTATATTAAAGTAATTAACTTAAGAAGTCTCCTTTTTTGAAGTATTTAAATAACGGACACTCACATATATAGTGATATATCGCTCATATATATATATATATATATATATATATATATTTTATATATTAGCAAATATTTACTTGCATTTTTATGAAAATGAATGTATTAGTTATGATTCTTGTTACTTTTTTAGATACATAGATAACCTAATTATTTTTAGTAATATAGTTTACTATGTTCCTAGCTTTAATTATATTATCCCCATTATTTTTAATTATTAAAAACTAATTATATTAATGTGTCAGCTAACTTTTTGGACATTCAATTAAATGTTAAGAATAATTTGCTTAAAAGCAATATTTTTGATAAAAGCGACTCATTTGATTTTAACATTATAAAAATGCCTTTCTGGGGTAGTGACTTACACCTCTCAATATTTAGAAATATTATCTTAAATTTCATAAAAAGAAACAATGATTTAGTTACTGATAAAATTTTAATACATAATAATCTTGTGAATTTTTGCAATAATTGTTTAGAATACAATTATCCTAGTAAATTTATTTTTAAATATTTTTCTATTTCTAATTAAATCTAATTTTATTTTAGTTCGATATTTCAATTAATATTTCTTCTCTCTCTCTATTGAGTTTATCTTTAAAAATATTTTATACGTTTAATTTAAATGCAATATAACTTTCGAGTATATAATCATCCAAGTAAATTTACTTTAATATATTTCTATTTGTTGCTATCTATTCTGAACTCTGTTCTTTATTTTATTTAAAACTTCTTATGTTTTGTTTACTTAATTATTTATCTTTGTGGGGGGGTTAGTTTAATTGCAAAAAAACTATCCAGATGGCGCCACGGTTTTTCTTTTTTGCGCTGGCATTTCAATCGTTTACACCTTTTCTCTCGTAGGATCTCATTGATGTCGGATGTATTTTTGTGGACAGGATTTTTGATTTACAAGTAAGTTTTTCATAATATTTTCTATTTAAAAATTTTTATTGTTCATCTCCTTGATAGATTCATTATTGTTCTCTTTTCTCAATTTCTTTTTACGATTTTATTAGGTTCTACAACCACTTGTTCTATTAGGCGTAACTTTTCAACTTGGTTTTTTTCTATTATGTCGAAAATTTCTGCTGTACGGGGAAGGTGGATCCATAAAGCATTGCGGACCCTAATTCGCTGGCCTAATTCAGCGACAGCTTCAGAAATCATAATATGTTTCCAGTTTAGTCCAATGACTTTTTGTATCTACATTTGTTGTGTTTGCCGAATTCCAATTTCTTTCTTCTTTAGCACTGTGGGTTCTAGTTATTCTTCATCCTTATTTTATTATACTATATATATATATATATAAGTAAGCGAAGAGCCAGTGTTAAGGTCGTATTGTAACTTTAGCTTCAAAGTATAAATTATTATTCCAATGAATACATTGTAATTGTATAGGGAAGCACATGATGAAAATTTTGAATGAAAATTGGGTCTGAAATATTGAAAGTCTGAGATGTACTGTTTTATAATATTTAAAGAAACAAAATATTTTAAAAATTCATACAAAACTGAATCACGGCATATTTCTACTTGTAGTGTCGAATAATTGAGTCATTTTTCCCGTAGAAACATAAGTTTTCAAAGTAATCACACATCACCTAAGAAGAATACTTTAATTTATCCGCTAATTCAGAATAATTGCCAGTTTTGAGCCACTAATGTCCATTAGTTGGGATTATATTTCCTTTATTGAAACATCTTCGTTTTAAATCGTTGTGCGTTAACTACATTACTCCTTTTCGAATTTAGGATAACTTTACCATAGAGACAAATCTGTTCAACTTAATTACCATTAACGAATGTTTCCAGATTTCTTACTAATACTCTAGACAATGAAAAATCGGAATATGAAATAATAAAAGCTAATGTTTCATGGGTTGTAAAAATGGGCTCAATAAGAGTGGCAAAGCGTTGCACTGGTTTATTGTAGTGCTATTCTGGAGGAATAAATACTTAATCCTCAAATCTCTTCTATGAAATGTAACAACATTGAATCTAATTTGCTCTGGACGTTATCGCGTATTTTATTGGATCCCAGATGATTAAAATAATATACATTAGTATTTAAGCACTTCAAGGAAAAATAAAATGTTTCTGCTTAATCATGATACATCGTAAGTGGGATATTGTTAGCAGATGAGAATATGAATGCAAAAAAGATATTGTGGCTTTAAAAAGATAATAACATTTTATTCTGAAAGGAATATATATTCGAAGTTCACTTTTCCTTGTTGTGAAGTATAATGAATATATGCATGTACAATAAAATGAGACAAACAAATATCAAGATAATTATGACTTAACTATTAACTTCTGCTAGAAGTCTTATTTATTTTAATTTTTTTTAAATGTAATTTTTTTTCTCTTGAAAAGTGCGGGGCTGGGGAAGCGTTTCTTTTCCTTTCGCATGCCTTAAATGGGTTAAGAGATGCAGTTGGTCCATGGTACTAAAACGTTTATCCTCCAGAATTTGCTTTGTGTTAAAGGCTGGTATCTTTCGTTGAAACCAAGAATTTAGATTCATGAAAATTTCATTAAAGAAAGGGGATTTGGCCAGATTAAAATGTGAAGGTTGTTGCTTGAAAAGAAATTAAAAATAAAAGATAATTATAAAAAAAACCCGATATATTTCGGTACTAATTGCTGTGTAAAACTTATTGTCACACTATGGTTTTAATTGTGTGTGCATACATTTATTCACACACTTACGTGAACGCCTAATTAGCAAAACAGAATATTTAATGAATTTACGCGTTAAATTTAAGGTAGAATTAAAATAAACTTTCGTTCTACTTCGTGGGGTGAACACTTTTTTCATCAGACCTTAAGTTCTATGCTGACAATACAGGTTATACTCCCCCATCAGAAAGAAATTAATGACAACGTTCATGACATTTTGTTATTGACTTTTTAAAATAAACATATTCAATAGGAAAGTTAGAAAATGTTCTTTTTTGCCTGAGAATAGTGGCTTTCTTTCAATTAATTTCGGACCACGCGATCCTTTGAAACATTTTCATTTCGAAAGGCATTTGTGACGTTGCTTTAGGCTTATCACGCATTTTGGAATCTGATAGACTTCTTGACACACATAGATTTACTCTCCACCCACAAAATGTAATCATTGAGTATATATCTCCACTTCACTGAACATACGCAAAAAAGTTACAGACATACGAGACCAAAATTGGATATTTCTATTTGATACAAGCAAAGTTAAATGAAATTGAAACAAATAAATAAAATAAAATGTAACGAAAATTTATAATAAATCAACTTAAATGATAAAAATATTTAAGAAAGGTAGTAGGAAAAGTTTGAGGTACCTACTCTACAGTCTAGATCAGGGATGGGCACCAATTCGATCGTGATCAATCACCAAAACATTTTGGGGTGACCGCCTTTACTAAGACCTGAGACGAGCACACAAAAAGAAACATACTGATGGAACATCGATTCCAGCTAGACTGGAGAATTTGCTTTTCACAATCAATACGACTGTGTTTACTTAAGGAAATGATTCGATAAATGTATCAATGACGCATCTATCTCCTTTGCAAGCGCACGAGGGTGGCCGCGGTAGCCGAGTGGTATAGGTATCGGACCGTGGCTTGCTTTTTCACGGGTTCGAACCCTGTACCACTAAAGACCCGCCGTGTAGGGCAGCGATGCACGTTAAATCTGTCGAGAGCTGAAACGTCCTCCCGTTGGTGTGGTGTGGTAGTTAGGAGAGGGGGGTGCCAGCTCAGGTGTCGTCCACGTCACTTGACCATTTTTCAAAATTACGTGGTCCGTCGCCAAAAGCCTTCGTGTAGCTGAACAGTGCGATGTTAATATTCAATCAATCAATCAAGCAAGCAAGCGCACGAGGACACTTAACACGTTCACTGACGCTGTAGGAAAAAAAAATGCTATCACTGCGATGACAGTTGTATGAATGAATATTTCTTCACACGCCGACTGAAGGGGAAAGTAGATGTTGATTGGCAGATATTCCCGCTGTAGCATGAGCTTGCCTAATTAAACATCACCGCACTTTCACGAGATTGGGTTCCCGTGTTAATGTCATATCCGGCAATCGCTCGGGACTCGGCAGCGAACTAATTAAGTACATGCGTTGGTTTCAGATTCATCGGTTCACGCATGTTCTGTACTCGCTGCATTGAATATGTTCACTGATACATCTCGATGCTCACAGTTTTTCAATGATTCAACTTGACAATTTTGTGTTAACTGTACCAAAAATAGTAATCTTTCATATTTTATCCTGCTATTCTGTTCGTATTTATTACACGTACGTATCGTTCGGATCAATGTGACGCGATTCAGAAAACTATCCTTACTTGCTTTAAATGTCAAGTGCTATTTAAGAAATGATTTCAACAATTGTAACGTATGTTTAAAAATAGATTTAATAATACAAAACATCTATAAAAATAACAAAAAAATATTCGAAATTCAAACTTACTTTATTTACAGTTTAAACAGTAATATCTTACATGAGTTTTGGAAATGTGATTCTTACACTTGTAGCATAATATTTTAGGTTTTTTTATCCTTACCAGACGGAAACAGATTGCACCTTGCAAGTTTGACACACAATGGAGTATTCTTAACAGATCTCGATGATACACTTTCCTTTTTCTCAGTGTTCAATTCACTATTTTTATTAAGTTCTCACTTCTTGGTATGTTTTGACTCTCCAATGTATGAAAAAATGAGTTATTTTTCCAGTTCTTCCAAAAATAGCCTTCGCTTAATCCATTTGTTCAGGTTCCAATCACTATGTATTGAAGTCCATTGAACCAATCCATCGTATGCAGAAGTATCAAGCATGTTATAGAATACTATAACATGTTGTTTATTGTTAAAACATTATTATTGTTTCCCTTTTACAAGAGTATGTGTTTTAAAGTTGATCAAGAGTATCCACAGACATTTAGTTGAATAATAATCTAATAATATTAATGGGTTTTTTTTTGCCAGGTCTGCTGTGTGTTAATTTATTTGGTATATATATATATAATGCAATGTGTCCATAAAAATAACATTCTATTCTTTTTTGAGATGTAGTTTACAGCTGCTTTGTCTTCTGTAAAATAAAATGAGTTTCTTTATTTGGCATTTCTTATGGAAGTTCTGGTTTATTTTTTCTAATGGTGCCAAGCAGTTATTTTCCGTTCTAAAAGAAGCTGTCCTAAGTTGTAAGGTAAGAAAAATTATCATATGTAATATTGTGCCTCGAATACCCTCAAGTGAGATCACACACTACTCGTCTTCCCTGATTTTTTTCTGGTTTTGACCCTTGTTCTTTTCCAGAGTAAATTTGTGCTTTCAGTACATACAAAGTTTTACTGTCATATAAAATCCGTATTTTTTTATCCCATATTTAGATGGCTTACATGGTATGTACCGTTTGAAAGGACATCGGCCACAAATATCTACTAATGGCTCATATACAGTAATATTTACATTTGCATTATATGATTTTTGTAGAATTTCTATCCCCTTTTGCCAGATATCTCGCACTGCAGCTAATTTATCTAATTTTTTTTCTTTCTTGACGAGTGGATTTATTATCAAAATGAATAATTCTCGACATGGTGCAAAATGTTTCGAGGGATATTGTCGCACAGAATATATTTCTACCAGTTTATTTATCCCATAAGCGTTTTGTTGATTATCCATATGATTTATAACATTAGCTAAGAATAAAAAAAACAATATATGCTTGAAAGGGTTTACTTTTGATATTTTTCCACTTTTTTCCGTAAACTTTTTCACCTTCAATGTTAGTCATTTTTATGATTTCTTTTTCAATTGTAGAATTGAATATTACCTCAAATACACTTTTTACGTCTTTAGCCATTTATGCTGTATATCTTGTGACTCCTGGAGTAGTTTTAATATTAACAGCAGTTGATTGAGAATAATGTGAAAGAGGACTCTGCTTCCACTTTATTTTTCAACTCTTGTACTTAATACACTTTTTATAGTTCATTTGTTGTTGGTATCAAAATCGATGTCAAAACTTTCATTCTCAATTCCATCACTTGTATGTTTTTCATATTCAGTTACTTCTTCGTTGTCAGAAGCTTTTAATAGCTTAGCTATATCAACGTGACCAAAATTTATGCAATTTGCCATTTTTTCTCTTTCATTTGCAGTCAAAACTCCTTCGCTGTATTTCAGAAACTGAAATACAGCAATAACGTTGCAATAAAAGCAAATATTTTGTCCCCCTGCAAATCGTATCAGCTTTTTGACCTTGCACGTGCTCTCTTTTCATGTGACCAAGCACATACATCAATGAAACAAGTTTTGAAAACGGATAAATTAGAGAAATTATTGTTATTGTTTTCTTTTAATTTATCCCACGCACAAAGTGAACATATATGAGTAAAAATCGATGATATTTTGCTCTGGATCATATTGTCCCAAACGATACATCAGGTATAAATTGAAAAATATTCTTTCGAAATACAAATAAACACAAATCCCTCTGGGAGTACATATTTTTATTGTTTATTGTCAAGAATTTTCATGTAAATATTCCCGTTTTTTTCTTCTTATGAACATATAAATTTTATTTCGGGTCATATAGACCGGGACAGAACAGCAGGATTAAAAAAACAGAAACAATGTATAAAACAAATGTTAAGGGAAGTAAACATGCAATTTTAATACAGAGCAGGCATACCGATGCCACTGTGAGTGGACTGCAACCCCTTAAAAACATTAGAAGTAACCTGTAGCTCGGAAAAGTCCGCTCAGCCCTAGTCTAGATTCTGATAATGTGAATTGAACCGTTCTCAAAAGTCTGTGTACGATCATTACACAACAAAAAATGTTATATATCTGCCAACCAATATGTTGCTTTAATTAGAATTCGGTAGAATAATAGAATAAACTCTTTACATTATGATGTTTTTCTCTTGCCACCCAAACCGATCACACTGAATGTAACAACCTGAAGAGGGATGTTATGCCTTAATTGAATTTTATGTTGATTACTCATTATAATCTTCAGACAAATAATGAATGGAAAATATATTGTAAAAGGGCATATGCACGCTTATATATAAGTTTTGAATATATAAAAAATGTGTTTCATCAATTTATACGGTGTGATAGCAATACAAAAAGATTACATTAATATTTGGTTTATTCAAAACAGGAAATTAGGATGTCTTGTTAACCTAGGATTAATCACTTATTTTTATCTTGCACCTCATCAACGCTTACCTTTTCTAATTTTGAAAACAATTTTTGAATGCAAATTTTGTAAGGACTACTGGAAGTGGTACGGAAATAAAGTTCTATTACTTCAGCTCCTATGATAAATATTTGTGTTGCTAATACCAAAATAATTCTTCTTCAAAAAAAGATAAATATTTTTCTTTAAATTATATTTTCGTTACGCACTCCTTCTTCAAGCTCTTATTAATTGACTCTCTAATACTACACAGTACTTATTGTAAGCTAGCCGCCATAGAATAATGGATTCTATCTGAAACAGTTGGCTAAAATTCATACCTATCACATGCGTTAGCGATACATCAAAGCTTTGAGCGGTAAACAAGTAAACTATTCAGAAATATTTTGTATACTCATTTATTAGCATAACACAGTGTTTCTCAAACTGTGGGGCGCGTCCCCCTGGGGGGCGCAGTAACCCTGCGAGGGGGGCGCGAGCATATTGAAAATAAAAGGTTTAAAAAATAATTTTTTGGAATGAAGTAAAACAAGATGCTTTTTGACATAATAAAAAATACACATTTACACTGATATAATTTATTTTTATCATCTGGTGATCATCAAAAATAAAAGATTACACTTCAAACGCTCATTAGCCATCTTTGATCCTATAACCAAATTAAACAAATACTTTGTTTGCTTTGCGGTCAATATGAGAACGATGAGAGATTTTTTTTACGTTTCTTTTAACGATATCAAACGATGAGAGATTTTTTATTACGTTTCTTTTAACCTAAAATATTACTTTAGCTGACCTTCGAACTTATTGGTATGGTTATCTCCGTCTTTTTTTAGGGAAGTTGTAAATATATATAATATATTTCTGTTTCATCTTTTTTCCATGTGAAAGAGTTTTATGATAGATGGATAAGCATGAGTATTCTGAAACATATAATGCACAATGAAAAACGTGTTATACAATTATTTTTTAAAACATGCTACACTTTCCCCATGAGCAATTTTGTAGTTTTGATTGCTGTATTGTACGACTTATTATGGTTTATAAAAATAAATAAGCAGAATATTAAAAAAAAATGGGCATCTGTGATCCCTATTAAAGGAAGTTGAAACTGATCAAGCAATTGAAGAACCTACTGAAATAATGCATATTAATCAAGATAGCGAAAGTAAATATCAGAAAAGCGTGAGACATGAAACGTTTGAGTTGATTTGAGTTAAGCTGAAAAATAACGTTCCTGTGTTGTTAGCGTAAAGTGTCTGTGATTTATGTCCTTTATTAAGGGCATGCACATTTGGAACATTTTCTTTAGTTTTATTGGATTTTTTCTTAAATTGTCTAAGAAAAATTGAAAATTCCTTGAAAGTAGGTAAGTATATTTTCTCTTAATAAAATTATTCACTGGAATTGTGATTTTTATACAGTATAGTAAAAATAGCTATAAAATAAATTATAGTTTTAAAACAAACTAAAAAACATGCTTTTATAGTAAATCGAACTAAAAAGCAAAAAAAAAATATTGCTTAAAATTAAGATATACAAAATTTAATACTTATCTTGTTAATTTGTACGGTTTATAATTATGATCGTATTGTAGCTTTAGCGTCAAAGTGCATTGTTATTGCATTCAGTACATTATTAATGTATAAGGGGGGCGCGATAAAAATTGTGATTGAAAAGGGGGGCGCCGGTAGTGAAAGTTTGAGAAACACTGGCATAACACCAAAAGTTGCAACATTGAGAAATCTACATCGCAAGTTTAGCATTAGTCGTTAATTTTTAGCTGAAACAATTAAAATTTTCATTTATCTAATGGAAGTGGTTTGATGGATCACTTTGGCATTTACGATATGCAGTAAAAAAACAACTCTCCGTTTTTTCACATAATAAAAAGTTGCCCATTAGTTCTATTATAAACTCTTTTAACTTCTCACTCTTTAAGAACGTAACAGTACGAGTGAGAATCATTAATCAAGTTAAGGGTTGAAAAAACGTTGATTAATTTTTTTAAACTGTGAAATACTCATCGAAGGTAGCTACAGTTTAAATCGAAATAAAAAAAAGAGTAATAATGTATAGTTTACATTACTTTCTTATACACTGAACAAAACCTTATGTAATTATAATTTCCGTTGAAATACTGACCTTTAAAAATCTACTATAATATTTTTTTCTAATTACTTTTTTTTAAACTTGACATTTTTGGCATTTTGAGATATAGCAGAAAGTATTACATGTATTATAAATTGCCCGACCGATTTTAAAACATTTAGAAGCCAACACATTTTAATTAATGATTTGATATTGAAATAAATCTTTAAAAACATGCATGACCATTTTTTTCGGATTTTGTTTTTCAATTAACCATTTATTTGAAAAATTTCAATCATTTTACTTTGGAAATAAAACTGTTTGTACTTAAATCACTCCATTCATTAATAATTTGATGAATGGAATAAAAAAATAGTACTTATGTGTTATAGTGCCGACTAATTCCATTAAATCAAATAAGTCGCCAACTGCCGCGATATGTAGCCAATAGGGGAAACCGTTCACGTATATTTCTAACACGATACTAGTAACAGTAACATTATTTGGTAATATTTTTTGAATTGGTGACGTCTTTTGATTTGGTGTAATTGATCGATGGCATAGAGCGTTGTGAAGGTCCCCTTGGACCTCACTTTGAGAACGAGAATAAGCAGGAGTCAGATAAGAGCCAGTGGCCATTTTTATAAATAACTTTCTTTATTTGGTTATCTTATCCAAATAGAATCAAAGACTTATTAACAAATATATCTAACTAGTATTATGAGGTTTTTTAAAGGGGTCCTTTAAACTAACTTAAATATTTAATGATCCAATTAATGATCAATCCTAATATAAACGTTTAATGAGACTTCAAATATAAATCAATATTTACCACACAATCTCAACTCTTCTTGAGAGTAAATTATCCACCAAGAAATCTTCAATTATAAATTTCTAATTTCACTATTATGCCTTTCTGCTTCAATCTCTCTCTCCTACTGCTCTAACTTTACGATTCCGTTTGACTTAAATACTTTATCTAATCTGCATATAACAAGGAATCCTGTCCTCTTTTTGGAGCTGATTGGAAATAGGTAGGAATTAAATTTCCCTAAAAAAGACGACTCAGAAGGTTAGTGATAAAGTTCCGTATAGATTTGTCACAGTGTGAGTCAAAATTTTCACATCCTGAGAAATTTTCTGGAATATTATTGAAAAAATGTATGACTTCGGTTTTTTTTTTCATTAAACATTTAACTTCATCAAATTTTAAAACGAATATAGGATAAGATAGAACTAATCTTTCTTAAATTTGACTAGAATAACCACTGAAAAAAACATTCAACAGGATATAAAACTCATTTTAGAAGAAAAAAGAAGTTTGATGGTTAATACGGAACTGCTTTGTATACCCTTTTATATACAAAAGATTTTTTTAAGTGTGTACAATGATGAAATGGTGTATGCTAAAGCCCTATGGAATTTATTGAAAAGACAGATGAAGAAGAAAGACATTTATGAAACACCTACTTATGGTTTTCTAATGGAGAAATTATATAATAAAATTATTATAATTGTGGTAGATACTCAATTGTCCACATCATTAACCATGGCTTAGAAAGGGAGGTCTTCAGTTAATAACCAATTATGAATCTGAATTGTAATGTTTATTTTAAAGAAGGAACGAGCGAACCACTATAGTACACATTTTGCTGATGTTGTTGTGTTGTCCTTCAAGAAAGGAAGAAAGGACAGTTGCCACACAGAGCCTAAAGCAGATATGACCTCTAGATGCTCGCCTGTCGTTCACCGTAGCCTTGAGCACCATACAGGTGACAATACGACATTTAGCTCTGTTCCACCTCAATTTAGAGGGAGAACACCCTGGGGCTTTAAGGGCCTCCCATTTATCTTCCCCTTCCACCAACCTCAAGAGAGGACTTGCGGTTCTCGACGGCTATTTAGAATGCCTCCCCCCCTGCCGTAAAGTCACTATAATAATACAAACATCCATGTCTTCTCCAGTCTGTGTGGTGCTCAAGGCTACGATTAACGACAGGCGTACTTCTAGCACCTTTGAAGTGATGAATTTAGTGGGACTGTATCTGACGTAGCCGAGATCAGGTGGCATGAGAAACAACAACATAAAAAAGGAAACATCTTAATATATGCTAAAATAAGTATTGACATCAAATATTTTATACGACGCAAAAAAATTTATTAATATGTTCTAAGAATTCGTGAGAAACTTTTTAGGTTGACTGTAAAAATAATTATGAAGAAATATTATAAATATTTTAGCAACAAACGGATTCCACTGAAAATAATTTTATTAAGAATATGAAAAGGAATTTTTTAATCTAAGAAGTATTAATAACATAAAAAAAAATGCATTATAATTCTAAGTGAAAATTTCTGAAAATAAAATCCTTATTTGATATATAAATTTACTTTAGTAAATCTTGTTTTTATTATAAAATATGCCTTGAAATCCATGATATAGAATCCGTAGTCTGGAAACTGAATTTCGTATTGAATTAGAAGTGTACTATTCCCCAAATGTTTGACTTTTCAAAATGGCCACAATTCAATTATCGTCTGCAAGTTTATTCCATCAAATGAATACACATTCGACGTCAAACAAATCAGTAAGAGCGCTTCCAAGAACATGTAATTTTAACGAGAGTAAATAGAAATTTTTCAGAGAACTACTGCCTTCAAACTTTGAAATTTTCAGAAATATATTTCAAAATGCATTTTAACGGATCGTTGAAATTAATGTAGGGCTCAAAGAATTTGATTTTTTCTTCTAATAGCTATGGTGAAGAAGGTCGCATTTAATGGTGTATTAAGAACCGAAATTTATATAACTTAGGTTACTTGGTAAAGTCGGAGAAGAATAAACATTTTTTTCCTTTTGAATTTTTAATTCAGATCGGTAAGAAATTCAAAATATTTGCAGATAATGAGAGAAAGAGAAAGAGGAAGTAGTATTGAAAGTATTAATCTTTGAAATAAAAGAGAAAGCACGATTGATGTTTTATAATCTAATGATTTTATTAGGAATTTTCACAGATAACACAAACCTAATGCGGTTTAAAATTTAAAAGAACAAAACATGCAACCGTTGACAGTAAAAGTCGATGAATGAAGTCAGAACGGCTGATCTGGCAACACTGGCGAAACAAAACGCTGCACGTGCGTACTGACAGTTTTTGACCATCTACCCCTACCGTTGTTCAGTTAAGACTCACATTTGTGTTCCGTGTAAGACTTGTTTTACAAAGTTGGCTAACGTTGGTTCTTAAATGAAAACATTAAAATGAATGAACAAATAATCAGTATAAAATTTTGTTTATGCTTGGCAGAGACAAAAAAAAATCTTATGCGAAGCCGGTACGTGTTTATGAAGATCAATCACTGCCCATAAAGTGTCTGCATGATTGGTACATCCGTTTTCGAAATCAGGAAAAGTGTTTCTGACAATCCCCGTGGCGAAAAACTCGTGACCTGTCAGTGATGAAAACATTCAGAAAATGAGGAAATTAATCACTAAAGATCGTCCATAATTGTGCACGTGATAGCTAATGAACTACAAGTTAACCATGAATCCATACGACAAATCGTTAACCAGACCTTGGGGATGAAAAAAACATATGGATATTGACGATGTTATTATTGACGATACTCCTAACATCTAACAAAACATGACGAGACTTTTGAACTCCATCCCAAAAGAAGACTTTTTGCAAAATTTTCAGGACATGTATAGCAGATTTCAGCGGTGCATAGCTATGGTAGATGACTATTTTGAACGACAGTAAGGTAATTTTCGTTAATACTTTATCTACGTTAATGTTACAGGACTATTCACCGAACATAATTGTCAGAAGTGGCACATATCAGCATTAAAAAAAAACAAGAAATATGACAAATATGGGATTCTGGTTGAATTTATACTGAAATTAAAATAACTCAATGAAATTAATGAATTGTCAATAATCTTATCAGACAGAGATGATTTTTAATTAAATGTTTGCAAAATGCTTCTGATATTTTTAAATATGTTGTTACGGGTCTTTATATCACGCCTTTCACTAAAATCCTCTTGGAGAATCTTTGGGGCCAGAATGGAATTTAATTCCAACCAACTCAAGAAGAAAACGCGATATGCAGATTAGGAATGATTATATATATTGGAGCTTTAGCAATTCAAAGAGTGGTTAAGGGGAGTCTTAGAAAGACTTAGGAATTGTTATAAAAGCCATATAGAAGTGAAAATAAAGCCAGAAGTTTGCGCAGTTGCCGAATCAAGTTAGATTACAGTATTATATAGAATATATATATATAAAGATTGGTAGCTGTTCGCCGTGGAATATCGGAACGCGATAAAATATTAAACCAGTGTTTCTCAAACTGTGGGGCGCGGTATTGCTGTGAGGGGGGAGCGAGCATATTGAAAATAAAAGGTTTAAAAAATATTTTTTTGGAATAAAGAAAAACAAATGCTTTCTGACTTAATAAAAAATTCACATTTACACTGATATAATTTATATATATCATCTGGTGATCATCAAAAATAAAACATTCCACTTCAAACGTTCGTTAGCTATCTTTGATTCTATAACCAAATAAAAAAAGACATTTTATTTGCTTTACGGCAATCACACAATGAGAGATTTTTTTTATTTCGTTTCTTTTAACCCCTTAAAATACTACTTTTAACTATCATCTTTTAGGAAAGTTCTAAATAATATTTTTCTGTTGTTTTTTTTCCCATGTGAATGAGTTATATGATACATGGATAATCGTATTGAGTACTTTGAAGGATTATTTGGTCAACATATAATGCATAACGGAAATTTTTTTACGCAATTCTTTTTTAGAACTAATATCCATATATTTTATTGAATACACTTTTAACACGGGATCGGTCGCGCAATGCGCGGAGTCATCTGATGTTCACGAAATCATTAATTCTGGGAAAACTGTTCATTTGTTACCAATGACCTTGACAGAGTATTCTCCAATAAGACAGTCTTAATGGGAACTAAAATGAATTTATCACATTTCGCCCACTTTTTTTGGGGAGTTGCAAACGTTTTTTTTACAATCAAGTTACTAGTTTTGATGTTATTAGTTACTAGATTTCCCTGCGCGACCACTTTTGTTCAAAAATATTTTCTATGGACATCCTTTACTCGTATGCCCTTTATTAAGAGCACGCAGATTTGGAGCATTTTCATTAGTTATATTGATTTTTTCTCAAAAAATCAAAGAAAACTTGAAAAGTCATTGAAAGTAGGTAAGTATATATTCTCTTAATTAAATTATTCGCTAGAATTATGATTTTTATCGTGTATAGTAAAAATAATGATAAAATAAATTATAGTTTAAAAACAAATTAAAAAACACGGTTTTATAGTGAATCGAACTAAAAAGTAAAAAAATAAAAATATATATTACTTAAGGTATCCGACTACGTTCGGAACCATGATTTTTAAAAAAACACATAAATGGATAATTTTCATGATATTTAGTGTCACTCAGATTGGAATACATGCATAAAATTGTTTTAAGGACATTTTGACAAAAAAATTTATTTAAATATAATATTTTGGCAAAAAATTAATTTAGAATAATCTTTTTTCCAAATGTTCTCCTTTTGTGAAAAAATACTTCCATTAGAATAATATTTTGACTGTGTATAGCTCAGACCTCTGTTCAGAAGCTCAACTAGATTTTTTGAAAAATTTACTTTATTTTCAGAGTTACCACCAATTGAAATAATTATCGGTTTTTTTTTAAATTGCTCCCCTCTGTTGTCGTAAAATATGAAAAACCCACTTCTAAGTTATGTATTTCAAAAATTCTAGTTGAGACTCTGTACAGAGGTCTGACCTATATACAGGCAAAATATTATTCTATTAGAAGCATTTTTCACAAAAGGAGAACATTTGGAGAAAAGATTATTCTAAGTTAATTGTTGCCAAAATATTGTATTTAAATAAGATTTTTTTGTCAAAATGTCCTTAAAACAATGTTATGCATACATTCTATTTTAAGTGACACTAAATATCATGAAAATTATCCATTTATGCACTTTTGCAAATCACGGTTTCGAACATAGTCGGATACCTTAAAAGTAACATGTACAAAATTTAATACTTATCTTGTTAATTTGTACCGTTGGGTGAAATGATCAATGGCATATTTTTGAAAATGTGGAGAAGTGACACGCTCCATCACATCATTAGCTAATGTGATCACACATTTCACAATTTTTCGGAAATTTTTCACTAAGGAGATCTTACACGGCCATTCTATTATAATCGCAATCCCAAATATGTATATTGCATGAAACATCATTTAATTTCTTCATCAAAAGGTCGTCCGTTTAGTTCTGATTATTAAATGATACAATATTTATTCTTTTCTAACCTTAACAATCATAGCTATTATTATTTTTTTTGTAATTTAAAGAACTTCTTCATTTTAAAAACAACTCTGTTGAGACCCTCCATCACATTATTAGGTACTGTGATAACACATTTTACAGTTTTATATTATTTTTTTTTCTTTATCGTAACCTTACATAGCCATGCTATTAAAACCAGAACGTCCAAGATTTAGAATACCTTTAAACGTCCTCCGGTGTCATTTCGCCTCCGCTTAAAATATATAAAATAATAATAGTTTAAAATAAATAATTAATGTAATACTGTTCACTAGTGTTTAGTTTTAAGACTTTTTAATATTCTTTCATGTAATTATCATTGTTATGACCCTTTATATATATAAAAAAAATGACTTTGACATGCTTCACAAAGCTTGTTAAACCACTGCTTTGTCCGAAGACATTTCGAGTCGCAAATCTCTCAGGAACATTTCTATTGTGCAGTATCCTATCTATGTCATCCCTAGCGACATATATATATATATATATATATATATATATATATATATATATATCAGTATTTACTGGAATATTCTCAATTACACCGCATCTTTTTCAGATTCTTTGCAGTCACTTTTTTCCAATCTTGTGTCCTCAACGGTATCTAAATAAGAGCAAGACACGTAATAACGCTCCGATTTATTATCAGACAGCTACTGCAACAAATTAGCAATTTCATCAGGGCTTGGACCTTTTCTACCAGCCAACGTTTCAGTGTGTCTGCAATGCATCAAATTTAAAAATCAAATGAAATTTTTTTATGAGTAGATTAGTAAATACTATGTAACGAAACACTTGGACACAGCAATTTTTGAATAATTGATTCATTTAAGCAGTGAACCCAATAAAACTGGATTCAAGGTCAAATGTGCGATAGCACTTTAGAAAGTTTGTTTTAGTAATGGAACCTATTCAGTAAACTATAATTTGTTGAATGACAGCTTTTTTATGATAAAATGCTTTTATGTCGAAACGACACCTGCGGACGTTGTAGGTATATTAAGTTGTAAAATCACGCCTAATTAACCTAGAACCACAAAACTTTGTTTGTGTAATCCAGCGTTTCTCAAACTGTGGAGTGCAGCCCCCTTGGGGGCGTGACGACTGTAAGAGGGGGGCACGAGTATATTGAAAAGTCAAAAATAATTATTAATTTACTGAAATTAAACAAACAAAATACATTCTGTCATAATAAAAAAATAAATACACATTTACACTGATATTTTATACTTATAAATGTATCAGTGCTACGCAATGCATTTTATAATTAATTTAACAATATTGAGTTAAGTACAAGTTTACTAATTACCAGTGACCCCATAGGATTGTCATATATAAAAAATATATAATCAAAAATTAACACTTATCTTTATAATTTGCAAGGTTTATATTTAATCCTTTAACTGCCGATTAAAAGTCACGTGATTCACTTCCCAATGCGAACCATTTACCTCGTAGATGCGCGTATGCGATGTATTGAAGGAGGCAATAATGAAGCAAAAATATTCTGAAATAAGTAAATTCTTCGCAAATATTGTCAAGGTCCTTTTATTGCATTCCAAAGCCTTCGCAATAATGTTATGGATAGCAGTGCAGAGAAAATATCGTACTTCGGAAAAAGGTATATATACGTCCGGGGAATTTAACGCTTTGATTGAGCTAGCCATTTATAAATGCCAGTGGCTCTTAAAGGTTAAGGTCGTATCGAAGTTTCAGCATCGAATTATTGTATTATTGAATTCAATACATTGTTATTATATGAGGGGGTGCGATGAAAATAATGATTGAATATTGAGTCACGAATATTGAAACTTTGAGAAGCACTGGTGTAATCACCAAGGAAAATTATTAAAAGTCACGATAATTTTTCAAATTCCTCGCAAAAATGCGTTTGCAAAAATAACTGTCCAATTTCGTTTGGGTCAGAGAACGCGCCACCCCTCTCCCATATCACGTGCAAGTTACATGGAATCGTTAACTTTCCGAATATTTCTTAAAGTTCAGGAACAGTAGGTGAAAAGGAAGGAACCCTGAAGAAAAAGGATAAGCGAGGCGAATATATCAGTGGTTGGGAGAGAAAACGTGATCTGTTCGGTGACAAGTAATTGACTCAGTGTCATCGATCTCCTCTGCTCTTAGAAAAGGGGTCAGTAGAGAGACCGCTGTTGGATCTTCTGTCCACTCTTAGTAAGGTTTCCCGGGGAAGTAGGCATTGGATTCTTTGGAGTGAAATACAAACGTGCCTCAGGCGAAGATGTAAAGAGTTGAGAAGTTCTACTTCTTGAGAAATAGATGTTGTTATATTTATTCTGGCTTTCTCTGGTATTAGTGTTGGAGATATGTTTGAGGAGAGAAGTTGAAATATTGGAGATGTTTGAGACGATACGTTTTCAAGATCAGAGTATTGATTTTCGAATGATTTACATGGAACTTTAACAGCATTTATTTTAAAATATATATGTCTAAAATAATATTTTTTTCTTCAACATTCAAACAAGATTTTAAATTCTTGTTCTGCTTTTATTTTCATCGGGATACATTTTTTCTTTCTAAATTTCAATGGAATTTGATGAAATTTAAGTACGCAGTAAATTTAAGCTCACTATTTATTCACACTAATTATTATTACAAAAATATTGATTCAACATCCATCAAAGGTTAATTTAAATAATTTAGAAGTAACTGTAGTTAGCATACTCGAATACACATTTTACAAAAAAAATTCTTATATATTAGAAATGATCATATATATCTTTTACAGATCATTCTCGAGCAATTATATACACCAGTAAATGTTTACAAAGCTCTTAAAATTAAAAAAAAAATAATCATTAAAAATACAACATATCAATATTTGATTACTCAACGAAATGACCTGTTTTGTGTATTGTTTTTATAAATGCAAATACATTAATCTTATGAGTTAAATCAAATTTTATTTTTTTAAAGTACCACTGCTGGTAAAATTAACATGTGAGATATATTATAAGAAAATATCAATGATTTTTTTTACGTCAGATGTGTGTATCAATACGCATGTAAAATAATTACCTACAAATAATGTAAAATTTCTTAATTTAATTCACCAACAAATAATTATTTTCCTTGTGTCTTTCTGCCTGGATTTTGCTTAAAGATGTTTTTATTTATATTATTTTTTTAAAAAAATTATTTGGCACTAAAATAAACTTTGTGAGTTAAAATCTATTAATATATTTACTGAAAAAATATTTCATTTTCTCAATTAAGTTTGTACCCTAAAAAGAACAAACTTGGAACAGATATAAATAAATCTAATTCAATGGAAAGAAAGTGACATTCAATCAACTGCATAATACTCCAAAATAAAAATATATTTTTATCATTTATTATTGTTTGTACAAAATAAATATCAACTAATAATAATAAAAAAAATGTAAAAAAATAATATAAATGTAATTTGAAGAAAATATTTATCTCATTTAAATTCAGCTTTCATTTATTTGCATCTCTTTTACCTTGGTCTTCAAGTTGAGATACTCAAGCAGCTCTTGCTATCGGATCTTTACCCATTCGAAATTTAAAATAACAAAATCAAGAAGCCTAAATAATACAGTTTCAGAATACTTACTTTTTCTTTATATTTCCTTTATACGTAATTAGTTTACCCTGATTCTTTCGTTGCCCACGATCGGCGCTTGTCATGTATAAAAGTCTTTCCGTACGTACTTCTCATAGAATGAATAATTTGTTTCATTAGAAACAAAAAATAGCAACTCATGGTTTTCTTATAATTGATTTTTCTCCTCCACGGTTCCTTTTTTCTAATTAAATTTCAGGAGAAAGATAGCTCTTTTGTAACTTTTACGTTTTTTTCTAGTACTTTTTTCTATTTTTTTTTCATTTTCGTTATTTGAGGGTATCACGTATGTTGTTTTGAACCAGAGTGTTATTCTATTTCATCAACTTTTTTTGAACAAAATCAGACAAATCTTTAAGAATACAAATGATTCTTACTTTTTTAGAGTTTTATATAATGTATTTAATTTTAATTTTTATGAAAAATAGTTTTGATGGTTTTTAATACTTATCCTATATGCTTATCGCAATTCCCATTTTACCCATGAAGATTTCCAGTTGTCTATAATGTGATCGAGAACATACGACAATACTCATTAGAAATGTTGGACTTTTTTATATTCTAATTTTGTATTAGTACAAAATACATCTAAATGAAGTAGTATTTATCAAAGCTGAAGAACACTCAGGCAGTAAAGTACCTGATAATGAGTGTTCCTCGGTTCTAATCATAGATATAGAGACATCTAAAGCTTCTGTAAAAATTTTCGTTTAGCCTTAAATGTTTTTATTTTGTAACTTGTAGACAGAGTGGCGTAGCTAGTCTTGAGTGGGCCCTGTTTCGAAGTTCCTTGGAGACCTTTGCTAGTGGCCGCTTAACATGATTTGAATTTTTTATTACGCATTTTGGGTCCCTCAGAGCTTGGGGCGTAATATTGACACGATTTATACGGCAGAAGCTATTATCAACCAAGTGTGTGTGTGGTAATTTTTTAAGTAACATCACTTATTCAATTTAGATCGTGCCATCAGTTCATCTGAGATTATATCAAGATAGTGATATTGAACTTCGAAATAATTATTTAGAAATTTGTGATGAATTTCCCTCGAGAATTAAAAATAGAAAAATATCTGTACATTTCTGGTAATAGAGGTACCTCTGAATTTTTATTCTTCAATATCTTTAGTGTAGCTTCAAAATGCGACAATAAACAATCAATCAACCATTCATTTTGTCCTATTTATATTCTTTTTATTTATGAAACAGTGCGTAAAAAACTTCATAATAAAAATATTACTTGTATGGTTGTAGAAGGATCATAGTTGCTTAAGTAGCACCATGTGTTTTCGTCGTGATTCCACTAAACACTCATCAGGCTGACACATTTTAAACCTTTCAGTATTTGAAACCTTTTCGCTAGAGATGCATGGATGTGAAGAGTAGGATATTAGCTTAGGTATCACCTTTTCCCCCCCTCATTTAGCTGAGGATCAATGTTACGAGCAATTACTTGTTAATTGTTGGCAAAAATTAACAGATTCTTGATACGTAGCTGATAAACTTTCTAAATACAGATAAATAAAATTTCCTTGGAATTTTTAAAATAAATTTTTTAGAGATATTGAGTGTCTGTTCTATTGATTTTAACCATTACATAAAGAAAAATTGGCTAGAAAATGCTCACATTGAGCATTGTTAAATTCAACATGCATCAGCCCCTCTACGTGGCGAATGTTTAAGAGTTACATGACTTCAACCCATGGATCGGCAAAAGTAACACAGACCATAAGTTTGTGACTATGACCACACGGTCACAGAGATGGGTAGGAAGCAGGTAACAGTTGTTGTAGAATCATTGACTTACTTGAACTTTTCCATCGAGAATTTTGATCCAGAAGCGATCCCCAATCTCGTAAGCGATGAGTTGAAGTGTGAGCCTGATTTTGTTGCTCTATCCTGGTGGCTAGGTGAGTCCTTCTGATTGGCTGTGCCAGTGGTTTGATAAGTGGTAATGAGAAAGAGCAATGCAGTTGGGAGGGAAGATTCATAGTAGCCGGGAAAACATGTAGTGATAGTATTAAGATTGAATTGACTCTGAATAGACTGCCCTTAGCTTAATAAAAATAATGAATGACTGGATAAATGCTTGTGTGAGGGGAGCATTAAATTAAAAGTAGAATATAAAAACAAGAATTAAGAAATAAATACATTATTAGTCGAGGGGTCACTCTTTTCAAGACTTGCCACGCATAACAGAGCTTTAAATTAAACAGGATAATTTAGTTGATGTGAAAAACATACCCTACTACTTAAAAGGCAGGAGTAAAAAGAAATTATGGAGAATTATACGAATCAAGGAGGATTCTCCTTAGTCTTTTGATATTGCCGAAATGAACATAGTTATTTATGTTGAACATATTGACATTTTCTATATTAGATAAATTATTTTAAAAATTTAAAATCTACATCGTGGATATGATTTTTAAAATTAGAGAGTTTGACCTATTTAACTTATTAAAACTTATATGAGATTTTTGCTCGTGCTATGAAATATTTCACTTCTTGTTGAAATAAGAGTGGTTGGAATTTTTGCTCTTGTACATCTGGTAATGAACAGCTTTACAACCGTTTTTAAACTCATTATGTTCTTTATATGATCTGGTCTACGTAATCTATGTATACTATACATAATATTCAGTATGATATTTACTTCATGTAAGACTAATTGCCAGCTCATCATGTATCCTCAGAAAATGTGGAAGTTTTCTACTGCGCATCTTTTGTTTTTTTACTTAGATAATGGATTTATTGATTGTTTTGAGAAAATGCGTAGCTAAAAAAGTAATATTTTTTTAAAATAGGCATGAAACAAAAAGCGTTTACATTTCTAATTTGCTTTTAGTTTTGAGAAAATGATGGTTTTATACATACTATGTAAAAAAATAAAAATGAAGAGGGAAGAAAATTATTTGAATTACCTCTTTCAGTCACGAAATTGATTGCAGTGGAATTTAAATGGGGCAAAATTTTTGATTATGTATATATTTATATAACAAATATTTGTAGCGCTAAAATATTAGGAAGCGCATGCGTGAGAAAAATCCTAATATGCAAGTTCTTGTAATGCACTTTAAAATTCACAGAAATTCAAGTTAACTCTCCTGGATTAATAAAAGTTTACTAGTCAAAATATCAATAAAGCCATTAGTAATTCAATATCCGTGGTTTTTTCTGTAAAAGAAGATCTTTCGCTGTTTTGAATTTTTTGAAATTGTCAGAAATTGTATGGCTTTATCAATGTGTATTTATACGAAATGTCGAATATTATTATCATTTTTTTAGAGATCTATGAACAAACGTGAGCAAACTAAATTAAAACGGAGTACATTTCGTCTTACATTGTCAGACAATTACAAGCAAATAATAAACACTCATGGACTAAAAAATTAGCGCACAAAGAAATAATTGTCAGATTATAACAAAACTTGGCATGATGGTACATGTTGGGGAGATATGCAAATGATAAAAAGTGCTGCGTGATTGCACTTTACGTATAGCAGGTACAGGGCGTTTACTGTCGTTCTCCGAGAAGCATAAAATCGGTAACCAAAGATTATTTGAGTATGCTGAATCGTTTACAAAGAAAGAACTGAGATAGACATGCCATTTTGCCGTTTTTGAAGATAATATGAGTTGCTGTTGCAGTTTGAGAGGTGGAAAAACATCGGCATGATGAAGCTGGGTGGTCAGCTAGGTGAGTAACTCGTCAATTAGGCCGCCCTGATTTTTTTGAGAGGAGGTGTAAGGATCAGTGGATCCGAGAGGTGTCATTTACAAGAAGACCAGGCTCACAGAACGCCTTCGACAGACCAGTCGTTGAGAAGCACGCCACATTATAAGTAATGCACGCGTACAGACTACTACTTCATCAGCCGCTATCGAGGTACAGGTAAAACTTTCACTACGGGCCCCTGTGTCTTATATTTAGAACCCTACGAAGGCGCCTGGTTGAAGGACATTTGGGATCGCAGCGCCCGTTGCGTGTGCTGCCCTTCACGCCCATCCATCGACGCCACCATTTGGAGTGGCTAGCGCTCACGAGGAAACGGGACTGCAGCGTAATGGAACCATGTCGTCTTTAGCGACGAATCTAGATTCAATCTCAGGAGTGATGACAACTCCACGAAATATAAACTTTATTTTAAAAATGTATTATACACCAATGAATTTTTCGAAAATATTTTACTCGATTAAATAATAATTTTCTTGACTGAACTTTACATCTTGGTTTAGATGGTCTTTGGAAGGTTAACGTAGAATAAATAGAAACACAGCATTCTAAATCAAAAAAGAAAGCACTAATTCAGTTATCAACATCATCATCTGTTTTTGTTGTGTTTTACTTTTTAAAAATTTTTGTATACCTTAACGTAACCGTTATTACGTTCTGTAATCATAAGCAAATAGATGCCTAATTTCTTTCAAAATGTCGAATTTCGAAGTTGATTTAAATGCAAAGTCAAATTCAGGATCGAAACTTGTATTCAATAAATCATTAGAGTAACACAGTGTTTCTCTAATTTTAAATATTTGCAACCCAAAATCCAATCATAATTTTCATCGCGCCCCCCTCCATGCAATAACATTGTATCAAATTCAATAATTCGATACTCTGACACTAAAGCTACAATACGACTTTTACTTCTTAAGTGCCGATGGCGTCTCGCTCAACCAGTGCGTAAATTGCCCCGGATGTATATATACGTTCTGTCAAAATACGATCTTTTCTTTTTACTGCTATCCATAAAAGTATTCCGAAGGCTTTGGATTTCAATAAAAAGGCATTGACAGTGTTTGCGAAGGTTTTTTGTATTTATTCCCTTTTTCTACTCCCCCCTTCCAATACACTACATACGCTTGAATACATGCAAAACAGTGGCATTGGTGAACGAATCGCGTAGCATTTAATCGGCCGTTAAGGGAACCGGGACGTTCTCGATGACACAAAATGAGCAAAATTTGGCTTTTCGAAAGAACATTATTTTCAAAAACAGAATGACTCCATAAATAAAAAATTGTGTCATACAATCTATGCACTTTTCTTAATATACTACAACATAAAATTATTAAATATATAAAATATTTTAAGAAATATAAGGATTCGAAAAAGTACACACCAAAAGAAGTTTTCGGATACATGGTGCTCTTTAGGTACATATATCTTTCCTTTTTTGACATATAACACCACAAAACATGCTGTTTTAGTTATAAAATTGTACGTTTATTCAAATGTATTAGTTCTTTTCATATTTCCTTGCTTAGAAATTTTTAAAAAATTTTGAATTTTGACTTTTTGAAATTTTGATAAAAATGGCAATTTTTTTTCAGAAATTGAACAATAAAAGTAAAAATACTAACTTTTCAGAAATAAATTTAGTAGCATTAAATACATTATTATGACACAAAAGCTCATACCAAGTTTCATTAAAATATAACAAATAGATTTTTCTATACATGTACTTAAAAACTGAAAAAACCATTTTGAGAAAATTGAAAAAAAACTAAATAAAAGGATACACTTACCTAAAATTTAAAGTCTAAAAATTTCCAGCACTGTACTCATCTTGCATTGACTGTTCTAAAGCATCCTGTTTCCTTTTAATTTGCCTTTTTGTTGTCCTGGCTTCTTTGGAAGCTTTTTGAACAGCCATCTCAGCTTCACAAATTCTGACGTAGTCAATTTTACGAAGGCCTTCACAAGTGTTGACGCCTGGATTGATTTTTAATGCTTTTAATACTTCAGTTCTTGCATATGCACCTTCATTGAAGCATATAACCGCGTCCATAACACCCATTTGCAAAGTTCGTTTGCTTACAAATGTTTTTTTCGGCACACGATTCCATACACAGTTATTAAAGCTTTCGTTGGGGTTCTGAGTTCAGCCATGCAAACATTTTAATAACAGTTCTTTTGCAGTTAAATCTCTAAAAAAATTTTAATTTTAAAAAGAACTGCATCTGGGAGGGAATGTTTGTGGGTGTATTTTTCACCTGATACAATGCTTTTATTGTACCCGCACCAACTTTCTTCTCCCATAGGGCACAAAGCATGTTGTGGATTTTCATCTGTCGACAGTTTATGGAAATATATTGCCTAGATGGATTTGGACATATCTGCGACTAATTTTCCAACATTTCTTCTTATGGCTAGGCCATAATATTTTTGCAGCAGAAGAATTTCTGCATCTGTCAGCCTTCCTCGTCCAGATATCGGTTTGTTGTCTGACAGCTTGGTGGATTTTAAATTGTTCTTTAGGGCTCTCAGTCTTGCTCCCATACTCTTTTGGACGTGGCCGATGCACTCTAGTTTTTCAACAGGAAATTCATCACCGTATATGTTTGATTCTTGAACCCTTAGGAACCCCTTCGAATCTCCATCTCCAAGGTACTGAACATACCGAACATTGTAATTTGGTAAGAAGCGACTGAAAATCCGCAATGCTCCTTCACTCTCCATTCCCGCACTAAATCCATGATAGTTTACCTGGCAATTATCACAGGTTTTGTTCGTACTTTTGCATTCAAAACAATATTTTGAAAGACACTCAAATTCAATTACTTTTCCATTATCGAGAGAAGTTGCCGTTACAACGCCATTCTTCGAAGTGTGTCCTCTTTTCTGTCAGGTCCCATCAAGAGCAATTGCTATGTTCTTATTGTGTTCATTTTCAATGACAGCTTCATTAACGCGCGCGCTGTTAACCATTGAACGAGATGAAACAGTTTCCAACGCGCTTTAAATATTGGCGTATACAATCTTTCAAATTTAGCTGGAGGAGGAGGTAAGTTCATCAGCGCACAAAATATTTGAGCTGCACTTTTACCAATTCCAATGCACCTCATGCCATAAACAAACCTCAAATTTACTTCATATCCATCTGACACGATATTTGAAGTCATTGAAGTATGACTAGAACCACAATACTTGCAAGTTGCTGACACATTAGTCGCAAGGCCTTTGCGACTACTTTTATTTTCAGCAACATCAAAGCAGAAAGATTTATCACAATATCTGCATTTTGCAATATTGTTGAAAATATCATTGAGCATATTTAAGTCAATAATAACATACCTACTTTGAGTATCAACTGAAAATTATCTTCATAGTCCTTAAAAGATCCTTCACTCTTCTCAATTTTCTTTTTAGATGCACTGACATCAAGTCGTTCACTCTCAGCATTTACTGAAGTTTTACTACGAATTAAACGACGTTTAACTTGGCCAAACTTTTTGTTCGAGGCATTGTAGATGTTTAAAATTCTCGCAAATTACAAACAAATTGAATGTAAACAACAAAATAGTATATAAGCAGTCAAAATAAGAAGTTCGTACTTCACGTGTTTGTAAACCAAGCACGAGGTAGCAAAACGTTCAAAAATCGCACAGCTTGTGTATAAACAAGATTGAGTTGAGTAGTTATAGTCCTTCTCAAACCACAAGAATAAAATAAATAAATCAAATTAAGTGATATAAAAACTCCAATCTACATAAAAACATGCTTCGGTAAGCTGTAAGATGGGCGTGGCAGTTGACGTGCGATAACGTAAACAAGAGGCGTGACAGCTGTTGCTTGCATTTTAAAACCGCAATTACTGGGATATTAAGTTTTAAACCTATACATGTTATACATTTTTGGAATCAGCATTAAATCTACTTTTTTTTAAGATGAAAATTGAAAAATCGATTTTTTGAAGGCTTAAAACGTCTCTGTTCCCTTAAGGGTTTCATTATAAACCGCACAAATTATCGACATAAGTGTGAATTTTTGCATATAATGTTACGTATAAATATGACAAGCCCATGGAGACATTGGTATTTGTTCAACTTGATCTTAACTTGCCATTGTGTTAAATTAATTATATAAAATACAATGTGCAGTACTGATACATTTAATCATTATATCAGGCATATGATGTATTATATCAGGGTAAATGTTCTTTTATTATGTCAGAATGTATTTTGTTTGCTTACTTCCAATAAATTAATAGTTTTTCTAAATAATCTTTTGTTTTCGACCTTTCAATATGCTCACATCCCACCTCCTAGAGTTATCACGTCCCACAGCTTGAAAAGGGCAGGAGTGTAACATAACTCCCACATAGTAACATTCTCAACTTTCATTTTTCAATTTCCTACACGTTTCGGCTTTGCATGAAGATTAAATTCGAGACTTAAACAAAGGCAATTAGAATCCATTCAATCACATTGTGCATTAATTATATGTATCCCAAAGCATTGATCGTGTTGAATAATCTAATTATTCTAATTTCTCTGGGCTTTTAGCTCGTACTGGATAATCCTCCATCAACTATACTGATATCTGACAGCCAAATGAATTGGATGCCATCATCTGTCATTCCAATCAGTGACGAGTTCTCACTTGATACGGATTAAATTCCTCTGAGGTGTCCTCCTACCTTTACTGTACATAATAAACAGTTTAACAACGCTGCATCTAACTTTGAAAATTGATGCTATAGTTTTAGTTTAAAAACCATGGATGTAAAAGGGATAGTGGGTAGATTGAGCACATTATACTTAATGAAAAAAAAAAACAAGATTAAATATATTATCACGAATTATTGCATAATTTGCATCTGAAGCAGTTCATCGAATTATTAAACTAAGAACTTGCATTTGCAATTTTCTTGTGGAATAAAATCTTCTCATTCTTAAAAAAGTATATATATACGTATATAAACTAAATATTCAATTATACTGAAAATATTATTTTGCCTTGTTTGAACAGTCTATTGAGTTATGAATTCAGTACGTCATGAGGAATGCTGATGCATATATTTAGATTATGATATTGTTATTTGAAAATGAAATGGTGTCGCGTATTGCTAACAATACGTTACAATTATTTATTACCATGAAAATAAGTTCAGAGAAGTATTTGCATAAATCAGTGCTTCTCAAACTTTCAACACTTGCGACCCAATATTCAATCACCCTTTTCATCTCGCCCCCCTCCATATAATAACGATACATTGCATTCGATAGTACGATACTTTGAGAGACGCTAAAGCTACAATAAGACTTTAGCCGCTTCGCCACCGACGTATATAAACGTCTCACTCAGAAAGTGCGTTAATTGTCATGGACGTATATATACGTCTTTTCGGAGTTATATACGTCTTTTCGGAGTATGTTCGCTACTATCCATAAAATTATTCCAAAGACTTTGGAATGCAATACAATGACCTTAACATTGTTTAAGAATGATTTACTTATTTCACAAAGGATTCTCTTATTTTCCCTTTCTTTCTCCCCCCAAATACACCACATATGCGTGTATACGTGCAAACCGGCGGCATTGGGGGGGGGGGACTCACGTAACTTTTAATC
Organism: Trichonephila clavipes; assembly: GCA_019973935.1. Lineage (NCBI taxonomy): Eukaryota > Metazoa > Arthropoda > Arachnida > Araneae > Nephilidae > Trichonephila > Trichonephila clavipes. The sequence goes on from BMAU01006031.1 coordinate 370,336, forward strand.
TGCAGTAAAGGTATTAATTATAAGCCGTACAAATGATCCAGACAAGTGTTAATTTTTGCATATAATTTTATACTCGCATATGACCAACCGGTAAGGTCACTGGTAATTATTAATCTTGTTTTTAACTTAGAATTATTGTTAAGATAATTATAAAGTTCATTATGCAGTACTGATACATTTATATAATTGTATTATATTAGTGTAAATGTATACTTTTTTCATTACGACAGAATGTATTTTGTTTGTTTTACTTTCAAAAAATTAATAATTTTTTAAAATAATCTTTTGCTTTCGACTTTTCAATATGCTCGAGCCCCCCTTCTAGAGTAATCCTGCCCGCTAGGGGGGCGCACCCCACAGTTTGAGACGTGCTGGCATAAATGGTTAACCCTCAAACAGTAAAATGTTTTTTTTAATTGTATAAAAATATAGACTATTTTATTTCCATGTTACTTGCAGTGCAATAATAAAAAGACTCCGGATATTGTATTAAAAAGTTAAATGTGGTATCAACAATTGCACGTAATGGAATAAATTCATCCACGTCATAGTCGCATGATAAATGAACTCAAGAGTTTCTAGCTAATTAGATTATGTGCTTTGTTGTGCCATATAAAAACTCTTTTTTTTCAATTCGTATTAATAGTTCACTTTTCAATCTCCCTATATATATCTCTATCTAATATCTATCTATCTATCCATCGATCTATCGATCAATCGATCGATCTATATATATGTATATATATATGTTTGCTGTGAGCATTATAATATATGTCAGTTTTATAATTTAAAAGATTCATTTCATATTTCCGCAAATTACATTTTCAATGTTAACAGTCAAAGAAAAAGGGAATTCATGCAAAATCCGTAACTCATGCTATATAATATGTTTAATTACCCGAACATGTTTCTTGCTTATTTTTTAAGACACATAAATTGATAATTATAAAAATTAAAATAAAAAAAGTATTTTACAAGCTTTTAATTAACTTGCAATGTAAAATGTTCGCGCGCGCGCGGGTGGAACTTTGCAACTCAATTTTAAAGCAGATGTCTTCAACCGATTGCGCTGAAATATTGTATACACGTTTAGTTTGGATGACAATGCATGTTTGTGCCATTTATATTCCGATATCGCAAGTAGTTAAAAAAGTTTTTAACTTGCAACTCAATTTTAAAGCTGATGTCTGAAACCGATTGAGCTTAAATTTGATATACTCGCGTTTAGTTTGGATGACAAATTCATGTTTGGACCATTTATATTCTGATATCGCAATTAGTTAAATAGATATTAATTTAAGTAATTTGTTCGGATGGAATATATCTTGCAACTTAATTTTGAAGCTTATGTCTCCAATCGATTGCACTGAAATTGGATATAACCGTTTAGTTTGGATGACAATGAATGCTTATATTCTAATAACTAAATTAGTTAAAAAGATATTAATTAAAGTACTTTGTTCGGTTAAAATCTTGCAACCAAGTTTGAAGCTGATTTCTTCAACCGATTGAGCTGAATTTTTGTATACACGCTTAATTGGATGACAATACATGTTTTGCCGATTTATATTCCGATATCGACATAGTTACTGTAACGAACTTGTTGAAGTGTTAAGGCGAGCATGTTTAATATATAGCAGGTGCCTGCCGGGTCCGCAACTCAGTTGGTAAAGCGCACGCTTAGCATGCGAAAGGGACAGCGATTGATACCTCGCACCTTCAAATTTTATTTTTTCTTGTAAAATATATTTGAAATTCGTTTGATTTGTACAACGATATACTTTACAATACTTCTACTTTGTATACGTAGAAAGTATGCTATATTACTACAAGCTTTTAATTAACTTGCAATGTAAAATGTTAGCGTGGAATTTGGCAATTCAATTTTGAAGCAGGTGTCTTCAGCCGATTGAGCTGAAATTTTGTATACATGTTTAGTTTGGTTGACATTTCATGTTTTGCTGATTTATATTTCGGTGTAGCATTTAATTAAAAATATATTAATTAAAGTACATTGTTCGGGTGGAATCTTGCAACTCAATTTTGAAGCTAATGTTTTCAACCGATTGAGCTGAAACTTTGTATTCACGTTTAGTTTGGATGATAATGCATGTTTGTGCCATTTATAATCCGATATCGCAAAAAGTTAAAAATATATTAAAGTAATTTTTTGGGTGGAGTCTTGCAAATCAATTTTGTAGCTGATGTCTTCAACCGATTGACAGTTTTTGGTTTTAATATAGTATTATAGAAGCAAAATAAAAAAAAGCTGTAATAGTTTTTTTCATTAATTTTACTTTGTCCAATGTTGTTTTGATCTTACAGCGTTTATCCCTCCCCATTATTCCCTTCCCAAATAAAATATCTATAACCTAAGCGTGGCCTGGCGGAAAAAAGACTTAGTTAGCCTGTTCAAAATTAACCGACAGATGACCTTGCAACAATGATGCGTTAACTGAGATGAACAGACTGAGAAACCTGTGCAGTGAAAACTAAAAAGTAAAAAAATAAATTTAAAGTAAAAAACTTTTTTAAATCAAGCTTTTATTTAAATGCTCTAAAAAGAATAAAATGAAATTTTCTTTTAAAACTTTTTTTGCTATCAACTTATAAAATCATTACACAATTTATAATATAAAAGCTTGTCGCGAGATTTACTTGTGTAGATAAACAAGCAAATTAAAACACTTGATCTGATTAATTTTAATTTTTAAAATTTTCAGACTAAGTAAAAAGGAGTACTTAAATCTCGCGACAAGCTTTTATATCATAAATTGTGTAATGACGTTATAAGTTGATAGCAAAAAAAGTTTTAAAAGAAAAGTTTATTTTATTCTTTTTAGAGCATTTAAATAAAAGCTTGATTAAAATTTTTTTTTACTTTAAATTTTTAATATTTACCATTGTGTGTAGTTATCAAATGTGTATAGTTTTGGTTGTCTTAAAAATGTCTATAACAGAGTATGGCATGTCGACCAAAAAGAAAAAATATATTCTAAAGTAATAATAAGTAAAAATAATAAAATGCTCTATTTCAATGTATTTTACTTGAAAGGAATTCAAATCCCGTAATATTGATGGATCAAATTTGTTATTAATCAACTTAAAATTTCCAGTAGTTTTTATTTCATTTCTCTTTAGATAAACAATCTTTTTATGAAGATGAAAATTAAACAAATTTTCCTTTTATTATATGGCTATTAATCTTAAAGAATAGGGCTATTACTACTCCTTCTCCCCATTTAAAGAAGATATGGTCATGGCTTAGATTATAAAACATGGTAAAGCTTCAAAACTGAATTTATTAATTTTTAAAAATATTTGTAAACATCTTAAGTCTTGAAATTGAACAGAGGAAGATGCTTTTATATATAAGTGGAAATATTTAAGGGAAATATTGTTCATTTTTGCTTCTTGCTTTTTTATTTTAAGCATATTCAAGTTTTGCTTTGATCTCTGAGTTTTAAAAAGCAAATAATTACTAAGTTGTTCTTTGTTGATTTTAAAACTTTAACTTTTAGTAATTTAACTTTTCTTTACTTTCTCTCTTTTCTTTTTGTAACATTTTGTGTTTGTAATCACTATGAGATAATAATATATTTAGAAAATCAAATTTATTTTCAAACAGTTATAAAAAAATGGTAGAAATCAAATAAAATTTTAATATTTAATACATATCGTTTATTCAAAGATCAAACATTTTAAAGCATACATTATTTTTTCTTTATTTTATTTTAAACTAGTTATTTTTCTCCAACAAAATTTATATATACTTGACATAAACTATCATTAGAAAAATCTCTAAGTAGGATTTAAGTATATATTTAATGAAATAAACTTTTAAGCAAATAGTAAAACCATCACTTTGTATGAAAACAAATTGACAAATAAAATGCTTGACTCTGAAAACATGTTCAAAAGTACTTTTTTAGTGCGTCTACTTAAACTAATAATGATAGTACAATATCTTATTGTATTAGTTGTAAAGTAAGAATTTTATGGTTCAAAAAACCTGTTTGGAGTAAATATTTGAAATAATTTATGGAGAAAAAAATTCTTAAATGAAATTTCAAATTAATTGCACACTTTCTCACTTAAATGATTTTACGAAGGATACTTTAAATTCCATCTATGTTTTGAAAAACCATACATTCGCATATGCGAGGAATAATTATTTCTTAGAACGAAGATTTAAAACTTTTAAGCTGGTTATATATACGATATATAAAGTGCAGTACTCAATTAATTGCACGAGTATTATTATTTTAAAATAATGCAAATATATGAAAAGGAGAGTTTGATTGCATCAACATGTTGCTATTTTTATAACATAAACTGACGAAAGTCACGGAAAACATTAAATTTTATACAAATGAAGATAACGTGGTGTGTAAACGAATATTTACTAAAATGTCTTTCATATTTTTTCCCGTACTCGGAGTTGATTTTAAATTTATTTATTTTATTTTTTGAAACATATAATGTTCGTTATCAAAGCCTCTTGGAAAGTTTTTGCATATATTTTTTTTTTATTTATCCTTAATGAAAATCATATACTCAATAACTTTACAAATTGTTTTCAGAAATTTAAGCTAATAGATTTATCTAAGTTTGTTTAATCTTATCAAAAGAACTCCCTTTCGAATTTTCATATCCTTTATCTCTCTATTTTTCTTTTATCACACTATATATAAATAAAATAATTTATCGGGTGAACCAAAAGTCTTGCCCGGGATATCAAAATTCATTACAAAATAACCGTTTATTATCACAATGCGACTTTTGAGTCACTAGATAGGTTAGTTTTTGGTGCATTTTTATACAATGGAGAATTAACTAGTGGTCGAGTGGTATCGTATTGCACTTCCACACCACAAGTCCGGATTCTATTCACAGGCTACGCAAGGTCGACTCAACCTTTCATCCCTACTACAGTGGGTCGATAAATGTATCAAACATGCTTGGGGTCTTAAACATTGGAGGTCTCGCTTCAGACTGACCAAATGATCCGGAAATATGCTCACGCCACTCAGCGTCTAATGTTTACCTATACCAGGGATGGCGAACCAGTGGCACGCATGCCATTGATGGCACGCGACACAATATTTTGGGCACGCCACTTAATAAAACGGTTTGCATTTTAATTCAAAATAACTAATTTCAATAATATAAAGTATTGCGAGAAACGTTAGTGATCAGTTATAGTTTTCGGGGAGATTTTCTTAGTTCAATGAATTATCGGAAACGCTCAAGTTTTTTATGTACCGTGATGTGACTTCATTTAATAAACTCAATTTGTCCCAATTATATTAGTTGTACATTGAAAAGAAAAATTTGAAATATAACTGATTGATTTCCAGTCTAGTTCAATATGGATTCAAAAAATTGTTGAAAGAAGGAGAAAGGTGGAACTGTGATTAAAACACAGAAATATTAACAAGCAGTGTAAGTCAAGATGCTAGTAATGAAATTTTGGAAATATGGAATTCGATTCCAGATACATTTAGCTGTTTGAAAAAACTGGTTCATGCTATTTTAACCATATTTTCGTCCATCTATGCCAGCGAGTCATTATTTTCAGAGATGGATAATACTAAAGACTCAGTTAGAAACCGTTTGGAAGATGACTCCAATTCAGTTTGTATTCTAGTAAAAGTATCATCTTACAATCCTAATACAAATTATTTGTCATCTAATCTACTACAACAGGATTCACTTTATTGTTACTTTAATTTGAATTACACGTATAAGTAAAACATTTAATATTATGCTGTGCAAAATGTATTTTTTCAATGTAATTAAAAAGTTTTGAGTTGTTAGTATTTAGTTTTATTATTTTCTCAATATTTACCAGTCAAAATTATTTGACGGCACGTCTATACCTCCTTAAGCATTTCTTAAAGAAAAAATGGCACGTTGATCCAAACAGGTTTGCCCCCCCTGACATATCTGAGATGGTCACAGTAGGCCCTGGTCCTCATGGGCTGTTGAGCCACTGAGTTTTAGTTTGTACTATGAATAACGGGAGTGGAGAGGAGATTGATGGGGGAACATTTTAGCCTTTTAAAACCCAACCTGCATGGTCGTGTGGGTGTGATATTCTTATACTTTTTAGCTTCTGGAACAGTCGTATGTAAGAAAACCCCGAATATAACAACTGAGCCGGTTTGCAAAAAGGATAAAGTGTTACTTTTTATCAACAGATGATGGTTGTGGTCCATGTTTTGCTTTCAGATGGCAAGTCTAGCTTTCTAGCAAGTCTAGTCTTTCAGATAGCAAGTCTTTCTCATTTTATCTGTCGTAAAAAGGTAACTATCAAAATATTTCTAATTGCTTGGATAAAAAATTTTGTATTAATATTTAAATAATCGTAAAATAGGAAAACTATTAATTATATATTCTATTAATGTGGATTGTAGGACTCGGGATTTCGTTGCTCGCTCGATAGTGTGGATTGGGCGAGTTTCTTGAGTCAATGCAGCTGTAAAGGTAAGTTCTTACAATACGAATTTTCTTTTTTGTCTCAATAATTTTGATGAAAGCCTACATAAAAATGACATTTATAGTTATATAATTAATACAAAATGTTTTGGGGGGTAGCCATGAATGTGAATCCCTTTTTCTTTCTCTCTCTCTCTTTTCCATTAATTTTCTTTTTCATACATTTGTTGAGGAGTATGGCATTTTTATCCTCTCCACAGATATCTGTATCCGTATCTCATCTTCCCCCTTAAAAAACTGGGTTTTTCTGGGGTAGTTGTTAGTATGGTTTGGTTTAAATATCTATATTTAAATATTAAAACTTCCTGATACATTTTACTATTTTTCATGGAATACTGTGTTAACTTTTAACCAAAACATTTTCATTTGTCTAAATGGAGAAGATTTCTCACAGAGAAGAAATTTTTCAATAGATGAATACATCAGAATGTTAGGTGAGAACTTTTAGGGATGTCTCGGTTGATGACAATGTTGCGAACAAAACATATGGATCACGTATACTGAAAGGAGAATCAAGTTCATATGAGAGCGATGAAGAAACACATGGGAATATTTGAAATGGAAAGACAATTTTGGATCATTTATTGCCATAAAAGTATCTTGAACATATTCACTACATTGGTTTAGCTATTGCAAATTCTTGGTTTCTGTGCAAATAAGATGCAATATCAAATAAAATTATATCAAAATGGATCGCTTAAAATTTTAGCTAGAGATAGTTGAAGCGTTATCAGCCTCTCCACATACTAACAAAAGTATTTTAACAGATGATGAAGATAACAGTGTTGTAATTCCACTCGCAAAAATATCGAAGCGTTATGATCCACCTGCTGTACATGTCTTGCCTTTTATCCTGGTCATTCAAGGATAAAATGGTTGACATGTATAACCATTTTTGATGTGCTGATGCCGAAATGATTTTTTTAAAAAGAAAGCCCAATGTTAACTTTGGCTTCACTAAACAAATTCGCCCATTAATACACCGTGTGAATTTCGACATCGTTAAGAGAGCCCTGATGCATTGTCTCCATGTTTTAAAATCAATAAAGCGATGGTATGAAATGTATAAGGAAACACACAGAAGATACGTTAAAGAACACTTGGAGATAAATGGAATACCACCAAATAAAGACATTATTTGAGTGACCAAGTGGGCATACGCTAAAAATTACTGAAGTGAATGAGTTTTTTTTTAAAAAACTTATAACTGTGCTCACGATATATCCAAACAAAAATATATCTAATAACGTGAAATATTTTTATAATCAGGGGGTAACACTTTTGGTTCACCTTATATGTTACTAACGAGTTCGCATTTTAAAAATCTTTGCTAATATTTAGAGTTAAAAATGATTAAATTAGATATTCTAATAATTATAATAATTGAAGTTAACTTAAGATGCTTTTTAATTTAATTAACTCTTAAAATAATTGAGAAAAACAATAAAAAAAACCTCTGAACTTTGAGATGTTGAGATGTGAACTGTAAGTTCATTTTTCCCCCCAAATCATTTGGAGTGTTTTACAATAAATAAATAATTTTAAGAATTGCAGAAAATCTTTTACTTAAGTGATACGCCTTTTCTCGAATACATTTTCTGGAACCAGAGAATATTTAAGGAATTATTCTGGATAACTAAATGATCTCTTCGTACCTTAGGAAAAAGCTGTGGTTACATAAATTTTATCTTTTATACAGTAAACATAAACAAAAAAAAAAGATTTAATTAAGCATTTCATTAATAAAAGATGTATTTAATGTTTAAAAGGACTTAGGATATCTCACTATCAAGTTCACACTATTTATTTTAGAGCGTAATTTTAAGGACCAATTTCAATTTCATGCAATTTTCAGAAGCGACAGGAGAACTATGGATGATAGTTCGTCCAATTTTTCCCCCGTTTTAGTAATGAAAACGTCATCTGATTTAAACTACCAATTCTTTAATCTTCCAAACCAATGAAACGTAAGGATCTTTGATATTGACAGATTTTGTGTACACCAGTCCTTCTATATATAAGCACCGAGTTTCTAATCAGTATTTTTCGTTAAGTTATCCGAACACGTTCAGAGTATTTTTGACAAAATAACATATTTAAACATATAAAGGCTTTTTTAGGATTCAATACCAATAAATACTAATATTTAATAAACATTATTTAATATAAATTGCCGGAATTTCATAAAAATCACAATTATATGTGAAATTTTAGCAATATTTTTGTAAAACTTCAAAGTAATTAGAGAAAAAAGTAATAAACTTTTATTAGTAAAAGAATTACCAGAACACTCTAGAGGCATTTATCTAGAGAATGTACTAAAATTCTAATATTTTATTAAAATTTGAAACTTTTAGAGATGATTGAGTAAACGTTATATAAGAAAAATAACGCTTTTATGAGACCATTATTTAAATAACATGCCCTAACTCAAATAATATTCATACTATAAGAAATATTTTAGTATATTCTCTAGAAAATACATAAATATCAGGTGCAAAAAGTTTTATAGAAATACATTTGTAATATTTTGTGTGATCAGACTCGCCATGTTAGATTTCGAACAATTTAAATGCCCACTTCTGGTAGATCAAAGACCCACTTCCGTTTTTTCTAACTTAATAAAACTGATTGTAACTTGGCATCTAAGAAGCATAGAATCAAAACAAAGTATGTTTTGTAAAGCCGAAATATAGATTATTAAATAAAATAGAAAACAAAAATATCGGTCTTTTTCGAATTTGGTCATTTTCAACGTGTTCGGATATCTTAAAAGCAATTTCATGAAAAAGTTTACACATCTTGTGTGACGTTTTCTATGTGCCACGTTTAAAAATTGTTTTAATGCCTTTTAATTAGAGTAAAAATTATGAATAGAGTTAAAAAAATATGAAAACGTAAATTGTTCCTATTAATTGAGTTTAAAAGTGTGTTAGAATGAAAAAAAAATGCTTAAATGAATCGTAGTCAACATTTAATTATCATAAGAAATATTTTTAAAAAACTTTAAACTCATTCAAAACTTTATTTGATTTCACGTATTGTTAAGAAAAAAGAATTAAAGGGGCTCGGCTCATGAATTTTCGAAAAATTATCAACTTTCACTTTTTTTTTTATATATTTTCTAAAAGTTCGAATATTTATTTTTAAAATGATATGTGATATGGCGAAATACGGTAGTTAGAAGTATTTTTATTTATTTCTTTAAATAAAGCTACTCCTTGACGCGCATCAAATGAGGTCTGATGAGAGCACCTGTGGTTTCCCCTGCATACTCTACTGATTAAGGCGAATCCATACGATGTTCAAGTGGAAAATTTAGAGAGTATTGGACTTATTCAAAAGTGTATGGGTACACGCGTCGTTTGTATATTAAAAGTGAAACAGAAAGAAAAAATGTTAAGTGATGGGAAAAGGCTAAGAGTTCGGGACCGACTCACCGGCATTTTAATATCAAAAACTCAAATATATCATGGTATGGCTATTAGAAATAATATCAATGATCTATATAGAATGAAAACTGCTGTTTGGGCTATTTATTTTAATCTTCTGTCTTCAAACGAGAGCCCTAAACGTGGACTGGTCCTGCGATTATAAATACCTAGCGCAAGTTTCAAAAGTCAGAAGCTGAATGCAACTAAAGGCACTATGATCATAAACTCACAAACACCATAATGAATTATATGAAGCCAATTTTTAGGGATCTAGGTGAGTCTATGTTATTAAAAATGTTAATATGGAAAGACCCAGAACCCAAATGAGTCGGTTAATAACACCATATGTCAGTGATCCCAAGATCTGCATTTGTGGAATTAAAAACTAAAATTAGGGGTAAATATGCTTATTGCATAACTCACAATATGTGTCATGTAGCCAAATTAATGATCTTAAAGCATTGTGATATTTAACCAAGTTATAACTGTGTGTCATGCTTCAAAAAACTAGATACACATAGGATTCGTGTAGCCCAGCGAAAGCATCTTGAGATACCAAAAAAGGCAAATTGTTAAAAATAATGAAAAAAAAAAGAAAATTATAAATCTTTTGTTGGAGCAGAGAGAAAAAAAATGCTTCATATGCTTCTGGAAAGTACAAAAAAAAATAATAAATAACAAATACTCAAAATATTACAAATTTTTACTTGAAATCCTGCTTTCTCAAAATGTAATATTTTTCTCACTTTTTTTCCCTTTTTCTCAAAAAATGCTTATCATATAATCCTCAAATTTTCAGTGAGCAGATTTTTAACATGTTTACATATTTTAAAGGAGGAAATTAGCTAAATTTAACAAATCTTTTTAGTTATAACTTTAAAAAAGTTAAATTTTGGGGGGGAGGAAATCGGACAAATTTTTTTAAAAAATTCATAATTAATTTAAATTTTAACAAAAAGCAAAACCCTTCATTAAAGTGTTATGGATGGTACACATAACCTACTGTAAAAACGTTTTTTGTGTTGAGAAAGTACCTTCTGAGGAAAAAATACATAAACTTACGCAATTTAACACAGGCTCCTGTGGACGTGCCAGGCCTCCTTAAAATTTTAGAAACGATTAATGATTTTAACGGATGGGGACAAATACTTCAGGTTTAATACATAAGATTGTTCATTCAAATACAGTTTAATTCCAATAATATTTAATATAGTGTACGAGGGATCGGTAATGTTGGTATTTTGTTAGGAAATACATTGCTATGAAAAAAGAAATCAACGAATGTGATATTGACAATGGAAAGCCAGTTTTAGTATTACCCAATATTAGTATTTTCAACGAGAGCTTCAAAAGTTTTTCAAATAGTTAATATATTGTTTTGAAATATTTGGCAAAATGTTCACAAATTAATTTTAAATTAATTCCAAACAGAAAACAAATGCTTAAGAAAGAAGCAACCAGGGAAATAAATAGATTTCTATTAAAAGTAAGGCGATTTATGAAGCTTGTGATTATTAATTATTAACTTTCTAAGAACTAATACAATATATAGAATTAATTAATATTTTCATTTGGTATATAGGGAAAATCGGATAAATCTTGAACTATGTGTGTGTGAGAGTCTAATTTCCAGTCCCAATTCTTGCGAAGTACAAATAACTTCAAAATGAATATATTTTGATTTCCGTTTGAAAACTTTACCAAACAAATCAAATTTATTCGTCATCAAAGCTAATCAATTATAAATCCTCCAGGGAAATATCGAGTTTTACTCAGGTAAGCGCATATTAAAGAGGCTGGCTGCCACCAATCATCGAATTCTGCTGAAACATGTGTCACGGTTCTTGAACATTGATTAATGAATTATGGACAACAAATAAGTGATCCTTCTCCTTATAGCTTTCAAATGATGGATGACTGACTGATTTTAATGATGGATTAAATACAAAAATTTTTTTTTAGGTAAAGAAATGTATATTCTTTATATATTCAGTCAAGATTTTCCACATTTACGGCGTTGTAGAAGAGGACATATATTTAGTAAATAATTCTGGTAGTAATTTTAAAGTATAATTACTAATGTAAGAGAAAACTTTGTGTTCCAAGACTTTTGAAGATGAAGTTGTGGATTATAACATCGAATAAATGAAAATGCACTTCATTTTTGAATCATCAATCACCAAGATTTTCCTTGATAGAATGATTTTAATTGTTTATTAATATATCATTAAATAAAACAAATGTAAGAAAAAAATATGTCCTTGCAATATTATAAAGTTTAGGGTGGACTGCCTAAACTGTCAATGTTCTCCAAACATTCAATCTAAGTCAATTGATTCCGAGTACATTTAACGTGCACCAAACTATGGACTCCAGTGGTACCTAGTATTTCAAGTTATGTTTCAACGAATGCAACAGTCTAGAGTGGTTAATTTGATTTGGGTTTATTACTTAACACAGCATATAAACTCATTGGGTGTGAATTGATCAATTAAAAAGAATTCGTCATTGTTCTAAAATCTCATTTACCAAAAAAGGGAATACAGGAGAAACAAATAATAATGCTCATTATGAAAAGTAAAAGAAAGGCTCAAAATATTATATGGCTAGGAATTGACTAAAAAATGTACAGCAAATATACACTGGCGTTCAGAATTAAAAGAATTTGCACATACTTCGACGAATTTAATGAAAAAATAAGCGAAACTTAAAAATACTGATTTTAAACAAAGACGCAAGCCTTCTACGTCAAATACGTAAGAGGGACATCTGTGTGTGAGAGTAACTTGTTGAGAAACAAAATTTGCAAGTGCATGTCCCAAAATTCGTATTTCGCTCTCTAGCATACTGCACGGAATTTCTTGGTTCTTCTTGCAGCAATCAGTTAAATTAAAATTTAAACAGTAAATATGAGTGATCCCCAACGTTTAGATCATAGAAGGATGTGGCGAATGGTGGGTAGGCTAAAAAGTAAGCCAGTTTCAAATCCAGATATGTAGAGAAATCGATTTGAAGCCAAACGTCGTATTCAACTGATGGAAACAGTTTCAGTTTACCGAATCCATTGAGAGAAAGTCGGGACATGATCTTTCAAGAACCACGACATCCAGAGAAGATCGCTATTTGTCCAATATAGAGAGGCATAAAAGGGATGCTACAACTTCACATATCTCTCGTGAGTTGTATTCGGCGGAAGGAACCTGAGTTTCATTGGTAATTGTTTGTCAAAGACTTAATGGAGAGGGTTATTTGCAAGCAGACCTGTTATTGAGTCCCACTCGACTCTGCAAACAACAACGTGGATCAATGGGTGACCGTTCTCTTCCGTAAGCTGATCAGTACCGGTTCAGCTTAATCAGTAATTCTTGCCGTACTTTCATACTGAGAGAGCCAGGGGCCCAGTACTTACCCCAAATGTTCAAAAAATTGACCATTACGGCTATGAAAGAATTATTTTGAATGGTCACACATAACTCCAGGTCTTTGAATGAGACACTGTGACTGCTGCGAGGAGTAGGAAAGATGAGCTGGAGCCCTATGTTCGTGCAATTGACACTAATTTTATTTTAATGGTTGACAACGCTAGACACACAGAGCTCATCTTGTAGACGAATTTCTGCAAAGAGAGGATATTCGCCGAATGGATAAGCCAATTAGGTCTCCAGAATCATCTATTCAGAATTGGCCTGGGACTCTCTGAGGAGTGCAATTGCCACTCGCGAGAACCCTCCGAGAATCACCCAATCCCTGAAAACATAATTACTTAACGAGTGGGGTTAACATCTTAAGTGCCGTGGACATGTATACACGTCCTGCTGAGCTGATATCTTTAATGCCCTTGAAATGTATACTCGTCCTTCCAAAGGTGGACATTTTCATTTGTGCTGCTCTGTTTAAGGGGACTTGGCACCCTTTGAGCAAACTCCTTTATTTACGTATTTAAAAATTATATTTTAACATTTTATACAATGTTTCTATTCAAGAAAATGTTACCAGATGAAAATTTTCATGTATTATTCACACAATTTTAAAAATTTAAATTTTTGAAGAAAATTGGGAAAAATTTTAAAATTCTACTCCTTTTGTAAAAATTAATTTTTTGACCTGAAATTTTTTTATAATATTCTTATGGATGTTCTTAACAACTTTAGGGATCGATTTTAGAATAACTTCATTCGTTTTCGAGAAAAAAAAACAAAATGTTGATATACAGGCTAAAAATCAACGAAAAAGCCAACATGTCTTACATTTTATTTTTTTTAAAAAAAGTATTCCGTTTATAGCAAAACGGATCCCTAATTTTATTACATGCTTTATTTTTAACACGCAGGAAAAAAATTGAAGTGATTGGTAAATAATTGTCGAAGGAGTAGCATTTTGAATGCACTAAGGTTTCGAAAAACACAAACTGAGAAAAACCCCTTTAATGTTTATAATTCTGAAAAAATAATTATTATAAGCTTAATTAAACTTAAAATACCACTTTAAGATATTACTTATACGTTTTTATTTAAAATAATGGCATTTTCATATGTTTTCAACCCACAAATTTTTATAAAAGATCAACTTTTAGAGAGGACTAATTGCACAAGAAAACTCAAGAAAAACTGAAAAAAAAATTTTGTTCTGTCACGACAGAAATTTTAGCTGTTTTTCTTCTTATAATATTAAAGTATTACATTTGTATGAAAAATATATCAGGAATAAGAACTGAAATTATATATAAAATTATTAGTATAAAATGATTTAATTTAAAAATTTTACATGCACACATTTCAAAAGGAAGAAAAATTACATTATTGTATTGCCTCGGAAATACGAGTATTCTGCTTTTAATACTGCACATTCTTTTTTATAGTTATTATTTCTATTTATAAAATAGATTTTTTTTTATCATAACGCATTTTTTAGCTTTTTTTTTCTAAAAAGGGGATGTGGCTGAATTGTCTAATTTGTTTTCAAATGAAGTTTTATTCAACTTCTAATTTTCCGACATGCACAAGTGATATATCAATCGAAAGATAATAATGCAAAGAATAAAATTAAATGAAAATAAAAAAAACGATAGGTTTGTGATTTTTAGGGTACCAAGTCTTCTTAAAACTAAACCCAAGCTTTTGAAATATAAGAACATGGCATTGACAGTGCTTCTAAGGAATTTACTTATTCGAAGAAGAGGTGGGGAAGGAATTTAAAAGGGTATGTTCCAGGAACGATAAAATTCATAGCTAAGCAGTTTTTCTTGTTTTTGTTTTCATTTGAGTGTGCTCTTTTATAATTTTTATTTGCTGCCATTTTCCCTTACCATGTCAAAAGGGAAGTTCTTAATTTTTTGTACGAATGCACTGAATGTGATACTGGTTAATGCTTTTGACCATGTTTCAGGACGTATCACATAACAGATAAGTTATAATTTATTTTGATTGCATTGTAGCACTAGAGATTGCATTTTTTATATATATTTTCCTTTCATTATTTAATAATTTTCTTTCTTTTTTAAAGTGAAAGAACTCAATTTTTTGGTGGAAAACACGTAACAACGTTCGCCTTGTGGGAAAACTGTTACACTGGGAGAAGTGTAATTTGTAACTTTTCCTCGGCAGTTAAGGGGTTAATTGCCACATGAACTCATAAATTCCCTTATTTCTGGTAAAAAATCACGGTGTGAGGCCTATTTATGTGAAAGAGTTGACCGTACCCCTTATTAACCATTTATTTTTATGTTTTGCAACTACTGTTTCATACCTTCTGATTTTGATGAGTGTTATGCATGATCATGCGTAAGTATTTTAACTGTTGAATGCTTACTTTTTGCATTGTATCAGCTTTATGTACAAACCAAATTTTATTAAAATATCTGCAGTAGCTCTAGAGATAATTGGAAAAAAATCTAACAATTCTCTTAATTTTGAACACTAGTTTATATATGGCATTTCATCATTTATGGAGTTTCTAAAAGCGTAATTACAGAACTTTCTAAACCAATACAGATTATTCTAAAAATTTCAGTTTTAGATATTCGAAAGTTTTTTAAAGAATTGCTTTACACAGGAAACATTCCATAATGTAGAAATACCTAAGTTGTTACAGAATAAAGTGTTTCTTAGAAATTAATTATTAGAAGGGATATTTAAGTACTTTTAATATTAAAACTTGTAAAATTAGAATGTTTTGTACTATATCTTGAGGGGTAATACAGTAAATCACTACCCCTCTATTTAAGTTCTACTGAAGGAGATTAAGAACACGGTACCTTCCGATCCATAAGCACATAACATATCAACAAAACTAAACTGATCACCTTAGTCCGGAGGCTGTTACTGGCTTATATATTTAGATAACAGCACAACACACTCCCTATTCAAGGAGGCGGAGGTTAGGCGAATGAACAGTACAGTTGTTATGGCGGGCGTGTGAGTTATTGCTTTTCCGTCATGTGGATTTGACGGCTTGAGTGTTGCGTCATATGGAGTTGACGGCTTGAGTGTTGTGTCATGTGGATTTGATGCCTTGCTGTTCTGCGTCATGTGTGTCTGACGGCTTTTGGTTGCTCTTACAGGGGATAAATGACGCTACATGTGCTCCTGCGTTGTTTCAAAGTTCACCACCAGGGTCACCAATGAAGGATATTAGAGCTCCGTATCTTTCGATCCGTAAGCATGTAACATATCCAGTAGACTAAAATAATCACCTTAGTCCAAAAGGTTGTTACTGGCTTATATAGATACCCCCGTCGTGCTACGTTAGAAAGTCCGTCATTAAAAATTTGTATTTCACTTATTTATCTAAACCAGTGGTCGGCAAACTTATTAGCCAAAGAGCCAAATATGAACATTACAACAATTTTTAAAAAAATTGAGAGCAAAATCTGCTTTTTTAGTAAACTTTTATTACTCTAAATAAGTAGTGCACTAAATAAAACTAAATTTCATACTTAATAAATATTTATTAATGCAAACAATGTGCTTGCATCGCCTTGGAAAGTTTGCGTAAGTTAGGTTTGTATGCTGTTGTTTTTAATTTTAGGCATGATTACAAATTCTCATCAATAAGACGACTTCTCAGTTTATATATACTCGATAATGTTCATTCTTGAAAAAGATTGTTCACATATATATGTAGAACCGAAAAGAGAAAGAACAGCAAACGCCAGCTTTTTCAGCGTTGAAAATGATCATGTCTTCCTTCTCCAGGTCATTCAAAGCAGATCTCTTGTGTTATGAACTAAGATCACATTTTTTCTTCTCCAATATTTCCAGTTCGACACAAAGACGTTCGAATTTAGAGCATCATATCTCTTTGCTTTTTAAATCCAGTGATTGTATTTCAAAGCTACCAATGTCAATTTCAAAAGGAGAAAATTTCAACTCTGTTATCGTAGCATTAAGAGGATATTTGACAAATACTAAAATCGCTCTGCTGTTTTTAAATTCCTGACACCTTCTGAGAAATGCTTCGCTCATATTTAAAATTATTGTTTTAAAATTGTGTTTATTAATAGAGGGATTATTTTCTTGGCGATGTTTCTGCAGGCTCGGAAAGTGAAACAATGTTTCCCTTTCAAAATCCTGAGCAAAAATGGATAATTTGTTTTCGAATGCTATTACTTCTTCTAACATCAAAACAATTAAGTTTCCTTTCCCTTGCAGTTTACGATTACGCTGATTTAGAAGAGACGTAACGTCTACCTACCATGAAAGAAAAGTTTTGGATCCACTGATCGTCTGTTAGTTCTGGATAGTGAACGCCTTTCTCAAGAAGAAATGCTTTAATTTCCGGAAAAAGGGACGCGAAACGTTTTAAAACGGTCCCTCTTGATAACCAACGTACATTATTATGAAGCAAAAGATCAGCGTGCTCTCTCTCAATTTCAAATAAAAATTCTTTGAATTGGCGATGATTAAGAGCTTTAGCAAAAATGGAGTTGATAATGGTAATCACTAATTTCTTAACCTGACAAAATTCTTCCGGAAATGTTTGCGCACAAAGCGCTTCTTGGTGAATGATACGATGGTAAACAAGTATCTCGTGATTTATTTTTTCTTTCAAAATAGCAATAAACCCTTTCCTTAAATCGGTCATACTTTTGGCCCCATCTGTTGAAATCGACCAAATTTTATCGAGAGGAATATGATGTTTATCCATACACTAAATTGCAGCATTTGCGATATCTTCTCCACTTGTCTGACCTTTGAGTGGCAATAATCCTAAAAGTTCTTCTTTAGGGCCTGGATGAGACATAAATCTTACAAAACGTGAGACGTGCGCTGTATTATTTATATCACAAGACTTGTCAACTACTATTTACAAAGCTGAAACCAATTTCAGACCTTCGATATGCTGGGTGGTTTTATTCGAACACATTTTGATTGTTCTATCTTTAATGGATTTGACAGACAATGGTAACTCTTTAATTCTTTTCAGAATATCTGCTTTGTTCTTAAAATGCTGAAATAGCTCTTCGGATGCACTTACAAAACAATTTTTTATGTATTCGCCGTCTGTGTACGGTTTCCCTCTCTTAGCAATATCTTGGCTAAAAGTAAAACTTGCCATATTAATATCGCTAAAAGATTGTATCCAATTATTAAACACAGAAGTGGACGACTCTTGACTCTTCTGATGTTCATCAACTGTTTTTTCCTTGCATCACCGGTAGGATATTTAGTGCTAAATGACGAGTGCTTTCTTGTAAAGCAGTGTTTCTCAAAGTGTGGGCGCCCCCCCTGGGGGGCGCGATAACCCTACAAGGGGGACGCGAGCATATCGAAAATTTAAAGATTTTTTTTAAAAAAAAATACCTGGAAAGAAGTGAAACAAAATACTTTTTTTCATAATAAAAAAATACACAACATCACTGATATAATTTATGTTTATCATCTGGTGTTTTTCTTTTTTAACATAAAATATTACTCGTTAAGAGATAAAACGAAACCAGGACCCTGAGAAAAATTCTAAGAAGGTAAACATTTCATCACTGCAATTATTATTGAAATACTGTACATTAGTTGTAGAAAGAAAATGAAGACATGATTCACTTTTCAGCCAGGCAGCAAAATACATTTGCTGATCATTTGATTGACCTCCAAACTTACTGTGGTATGGTTTTTACATTACTTACGTCCCATCTTTTATGTATTCGTTTTTCGCTTAGGGAAATTGTAAATAATGAAGAGTTTTACGATATTTCGAAAAGAATTGATTTATTTGAAGGATTATCTGGCTAAGATTTATTTTTATGAGCAATCTCAAACATATAAAGCATAGTGAAAAACGTCATAATCCTTTTTAGAATATCATTATTTTTTTATGAATACACTTTTAACCCGGGAGAGGTGGCGCAGGGCATTTGTGATCTCTATTGAAGGAAGTTGAAACTGATGAAGCAAAAGAATGCATATTATTCATGATTGAGAAACACGATGAACATGAAACGAAAGGAAAATTTTCAAATGTTTCCTAAAGAATTCCATCAACTGAAATATGAAGCCATAAGTGTACTACAAGGTTCAGTTCGCCTTGTCCAAAAGACACAAGAAAGAAAAAGTTCAACTTGCTATTTGTTGATCATCAAAGGTGTCACGAGCTCGAACCCAGTACCACTAAAGATAAGTCATGTATGGGGGATGTGCACGTTAAATCTGTCGAGAGCTCAAATGTCCTCTTGTTGGAGTGGTGTGGTCGTTAAAAGAGTACAGCTCAAGTTAATATTCACTCACACGATCATAAAAGCTCATTAAAACTACAATTACTTGAACAAAATTTGACAGCTTTGCCAGCAAATAACATTTCTGTAATATTTGTGAAAAGTATCTCTGATTTGCGTCCTTTATTAAGGTCTTGCATTTTTGAATCATTTTAGTTCAGTTTTATTGGATTTTTTCTCAAATCATCAAAGAAAAATTGAACATTCTTTGAAAGCCGGGGTAAGTATACTTTCTCTTAATTAAATTATTCACAGGAATTTTTCGATTTGTATCGTGTAGAGTAAAAATAAATATAAACAAATGATTGGGATGACTGAGTCTCCCCGCACTACCATTAGCGTTAGTATCGAGTGCGCACCTGTTCCCGGGTTAAAACATTTTGAGGTCTTCTCGTTTTAAATATTAAAAAGTAACACAATTATTCTTCATAGGAATTTTATATTATTTTTCATTATTTAACATTAATTCTAAATGCTAATTCTGTGAGGTTTAAAATTACAGTTCTTTTAAACAGTTATTTACAATTATAGCGTTTATCTAAAAAAATCATTTTATATTTTTGTATACAATGTCGTGTGCACGCAGTTTTACTCTACTTACAGTTCAGCTATTATATCAATAATAATGTTATATTTTTTAAAAAAATAAACTCGTGCGAAGAGCCGGTGTTTCAGCCATTATACGTTTAATGTAACAGTACTGAAGAAGGTATTTTACAAATAATTTCTTAATACTAAATTAAGAACAAGTCACTTTCATGGGCTTGTCTTGTAGAGCAAAGTTTTTCAAAGGAAGGTTTAATATCAGATATTGACACTCTGTGAGTTGTTTTTCTGTATTTAGCTGAGATCTATATTTTGTCTTCAAGGGAACCAGGACATGCTCGAAAGAGTAAAATGCCCAAATTAAGACCCTTTGTTTATGAGACATATATCATTTGCAATTTCCAATAGATCTTAGATTTTTACGTTCTTAATAAAGATAATTTAATTATTCTATAGAACTACAAAAATAACTTTTTACTCCAAAATTTTTTTTACTACTTAATTTAAGTAGTACATAATTTTTGAGAACTCGTAATATATACTTGTGTTTAGGTACCATTTTTTAAAAAAGTATCCTTTTTAATGCAAAATATTTTTACACATATATAAAACAATACTTAAAATACAGTGAACTCATTTTTTTAGTGAAATATTAGTATAGTTTCTTTAAAAAAATTATGAAGCTTTGAAATTTGAATTTTTTTTATCTTTCTGCATTTTTTATGCATAAAACTATTTTTAAAAAATTAGGTACTATCTTAATAGAAAAAAAATAGGTTCACTATATGCATAGGCGTCTTGTATAGAAGTATAAAAAATCTGGAATCATATAGTGCAATAGTTTTTTTTTTTAAATGTACCTAAATGCAAAAAAATATGCTTTTGAGAAAAAGGGAAAAAACTAAAAAAAAAACAATATTTTCACATATTATACACTTGATTAGAAGTTGCTTGCCTATTTTTATATGACTAATAATAATTCTTAATCATTTTCTAGAGTTACAAAAGTAATTTTAAACTCATATGTTTTTTTACCGTTTGTTTTAGTTAACATGAACATAATTTTTGAGATCTTATAATACATATTTTCATGTATTTCTTACAAAAATATTCTTTGAATACACAAAAAAAATTTACACAGATATATACAGCAACATATTAAACAAAATGAACCAGTTTTTTAACGAATTAATTGGATAATTTCTTTAAAATAATCATAAAGCCTTAAAATTATGAAAATCTTAATTTTTTTGCACGTATAAATTTATTTTTTAAAAAATTAGACAATACTTACTAAAAGATATTTTGTTCACTATATAGAACGTTTATATAGATCAAACACAGGGGAAACTACATATTTAAAGTTCAAAAGGGTGTGTCAAAAAGGGCGTGGTCATTTGTTTACATTTTTATTTTTCATATTTTAGGGATATTTTATCAACAAATGTATAAGTATTATACATTTTTAGATTCAGAAAAAAAGCACTATTTTTTAGAACTAAAATTGAAAAATCGATTTTTTCAAAGTATACGATGTTGCCTCAAGCCGCAGAAAATCCTGTTTAACATAGGTAGGATGTTGAAAATGGTAATAGTATACGAAGTGCTTTTGTTTTCAGTGCAGAAAATTCACCATCCATCTCTACCCAAAATTCAAAGAGCGATTTATTACAAAATTGCCTTTTAATTTTTCACTGGATGTGAAATGTATGAAAATTTCTTCTTCGGAAGTTGAGAGCCCTTCTGGAGAGTCTTGAAATAGACCCCTAATCCACTCGTAACTTGCTACCAAGTTGTCCTCATCAAGAAAATACTTTTGGAAATTCTTTGCTAACATGGCTAAATGATTTTACATGCTTTAAAAACAACTTTCACATGTTGTTTTTCAGATTTGTAAGTTCTAACACATAACGAGCTGGGGCATTTTCCCCCATCAATTACTTCAGTAGTGGTAAATCCAAAATCTAAGTATTTTTGAGAATAATTCATTAATTTAATTTTCGGAACCATGTTCGTCTGTTTACTAGTTGATCCTTTATTATCGTCGAATGTTCGCTTATAACTTAAAAATATATGTATGATTTTGTTTTAACCTACTGCCGTAAATACTTAATTACCGTGAATTACAATTAACGCGAAAAATAAAAAGTGTACATTCAAGCTAGATTCGCTAGCTATAGAAGTATCGAGTCGACCAAAACTGACTGGAATTGTGCGAGGAAAAGCATTTTTACATGTTTTGCGCAGACGTCCGATAGGTTGCCCAGACTCACGCAAACGTACCCTATAATGCCAGATGTGATGGATATGATAGAAAGCAACATAGACTAGACTAATCTTCTATTGACATTTGTACTTTGAGAAATGGATGCTGAAGGAAATATATCTTTATTTAAATATATCATTTTGAGATCTGTTCCAATTAAAAATTAGAGAAAAAAATAACATAATAATATATATAAGTAAGTAATATATATTTTAAGTAATTTTCTTAAAATATATATTACTTAAAAGTAACGTATACAAAATTTAATACTTATACAGTTTATAATTGAGATCGCATTGTAGCTTTAGCGTCCAAGTGCATTTTTTGCAGTAAATACATTATTGTTGTACATGGGGGGCGATAAAAATTATTATTATAAATTGGATCACCAGTATTGAAAGTTTGAGAAACACTGTTGTAAAGTGTAATTCTAAATTTGACTTCTTGTTATGCGCGAATTTCTCTTTACAAATAAGACATGTTGGAAGTCCATTCAAGTTTTAAATAAACGCAAAATTCTCTGTCCACTCAACTTTAAATTCGCGGTTTTTATCTTTTTCTTTTTTTTTATCCTTGTTAATTGAGGTGCCCATAAAAATATTCCAAATATATTTTTTTCTAAAGCCACCAGTACAAAATTATTATCATTATTAAATTGATGAAAATAAAAATTAAAAAATATCTTTTTAAAAAATACAATTTCATTAATAATTAACTGCACTAAAAAGAAAAAATAATAATTTTTTCCATGATCAGAATAACAAAATTTTTAATATGACTAAAAATGGAAGAAAACTTCCAAGTGGGGGGTGGTATGTAATTTAAGTAGTTCCTGTCCCCACCTCCTCATCAGGATTAATAAAAAATAAGCTTAAAAATAGGGTGAAATAAAATTAAAGACAGAGAAAATAATAAAAGGGAATAAATAATGGGCACACTGCCCAGATCTTCAACTCACGCCCAATCACATCCTGGAATGCACAACCGACGCAAACTAAGTTACTACAAATGGGAATGGTCCCTCTGAGGTACTCTTTGCGGGGAATCCTGTACAGCTCTGATGCTCCCAGAATAGCAAAGACAGTGATCAAGACTTTTGATGGAATTTAGTGATATCTAATGCATTTATTCATGGACACGAAAACAACAACATAAGACTGCTAGAAAAACAGTGGCGGACGCAGTCCGCTCACTGAGGATAAAGATGCCCTGCTTACTGCTTTTCGGTTCGACAGAACCAGGCAACGCAGTGAGTAAGCGTGGAAAACAAATGGGACGCTCTGAATGGTTTCATTCGCAAAATGAAGTTGAGAGGTCATCCTCCCGATTTCCGACCGCTGCGAAATAACTTCAGAAAAGAACTTAAATCCATGACTATATCGGCGCGGGGCTAACAAGTTACTTGATTAAATGTGGGAGTTAAGATTTTAAGAGGAAGTTTAAGTACGAAAACATTCTAAAATGAAGTAAAAATAAATTCCTACGAACGGGTTGGCCAAAAATGGTGACAGGAATTGAGCCAACGGAGAGTTGGGGTCTTCTCGTGAACATTAGGCAGGCAATTTTTGTTGCATTAACTTTAATTTTCAAGAACACTTCCAACATTTGGACAAATAGAAGTTATCGAAAAATCAATTACAAATTTTGTACCGGAGCCACAAGCATATATAGCATATGTAATAAAATCGTATAAAATTACCTGTAAGATGTGCAGCTGGATTGAAAAATACAACTTTTTAATAAGACAGAACAACAGCAGACACGGTAGATATGACAAAACTATTCACACTGCAACTGCTGGTCAATTTGTACCCCCACTACTTTAGAAAAGGTAAGCGCACCCATGCTTGTTGTACCTTTGTATCACACCGGAGTACGCCGAAAAAATACGAACAGTTTCAGCCGGTAGCTTGTACATGGTTTGTATTTACGCCTACGAAACCAATATAATTAAACTCGATGTTCGTTACATATTTTTACAACAATATAAAATTTTAATTACCTGTCTATATTTTAACTTAAACAAAAAATTATACACAAGTCCTCGATTTATAAAAGAATTTTAATTTATCAAAATAAGATGTAGTTTTTTTTTTCTTACCAAGTTCTTTCTAGATGAAAATATTATTGCGCCTTTCGTGGATATTTTTGCCACAGCCGCACTTAAGGAACCAAAGAGCCACATGCGGCTCCGCAGCCGCACTTTGCCAACCATTGATCTAAACATTTGAATATTGACATGACGTTAAGCATTTCATAAAATTTATCATCACTACGAGATTTGCAATACTTTCAAACATATTGCACTTATTTTCATTTAGAATATTGTAGTCTCTCGTTTTGAAACTGAAGTACTGAATATTTTTCTTAGAATTTCTATTTTAGGTGTTCAAACGAAACATAAATAATTGTTTCAAAACACAAAGCTCTCGTGCTTGTTGAAGATTAATTTTTTTCTACGATGATAAATGCTTGTATTCAAAAAAAGTTATTCTTCTCCGCAGAGACCAGAAATGATGGATGAGAAAAAAATTTAAAGATGGATTGTGTTTGGAAAGGTATCTTAATGATCTTGATGGGTTCAGCAGACATATTTAACTCATCTCTCTTCCTCTGTGATTTTTTATACATTAGTCGATGAAAAAATAAATCACCCAGATTTACTCATATTGGAATTAGTTGTCAGTATAAAAAGGATTAATTATTTAAGTTGCTTGAAGAAAGAAATGCTTTTTTAATGTGCTGATAAAAATTAAGAGTTTTAACAGTGAATTTTTTTAGTTTATTATAACATCTTTAAGTACACCTTTAAAAAATACGAAAGAAAAAAATCAATATCTTTAACTGAGAAAACACATTTTAGAACCTTGTTTTGGTAGAAAAAATACCAGAGATTAAGCATGCATTTTATTTTAATTCTGGTTTTTGCCCCGTATGGTAGATGCGAGTTGAATAGCGCAATCTTGCAGGTACATCGATTTTTATTATCTTTCTTTTCGAATTGGTGTTCCGAAAAAGAAAAGATATTTTTATCAATAGAAGTAATTTTTTTATACTTTTTCAACAGAAATAATGTTATTGTAGTATTTGTGTGTGTTTTGGAAAGAATATTCAAAATTTTCTTTCGCTAGCTTCTTTTGCAACTCTCTTTTCTTTTCCTTTTTCATTTGCAAACCTTTTCAACACCAAACATAGCGCAGTATCTTGTGAAGGTTTATTTTTTGGTGTTGAAGGAACAAAACAGGAACTATGCCCTCCTGTTAATCGCAGAATTCCAGGAAGTTTTGGTCAACCCAATTTTTTTACGTATATATATATATTTTAATAAGTTTTGTTAAAGTATAATTTACTTCCGACGTCTAAATTTTTTCATCTCTATTTTTTTCACGGAAAATGCGCTTAAAGATTGAAATTCAGTTCAAAATATAAGAAACAATATCCTTTATCTTATTTATTTAAAATCATAACGTCGGATTGCAAACAGTCTCACGGACGCCAATGGCGCTAACTTATATTTGAGCGTGAAAATCACAGAAGCATAAAATACGACCCCGTTTAAATTATCTTAAGTATGGCCCACTTAGCGTACTCGAATCAACTCGAGTGCACAAGTTAATGTCACAAGCCCTCTAATCTTTGAGAATTAGAATGCTTATGACATAATGACTTTCAGATTACCGATGTTAAAAAGAATATTTAATTCTAATTTTTTGTTGGTACTAATAAATTTAGAATTATTTACTGTAATGAATAACAAATGCACTACTAACATTTGAAAGTACATAAAAAATATAAACTTTTCCTGCAGTGTAGAACTAGGTGGAGCGTATTCTACCCAATCCGGTTACATATCCAAGTAGTCCGCTTGTGGAGGTGAATAGTTTTGGGATGAAAACGTGAGTACTTACTTTGGTGTGAAGAAGGGCTTCCGTGAATGGTCTGCTGCAGAGTATTTGAGTGAAGCTCAACCAATCATTGAACATATAGGAATTCGAATAAATGGATCTGCATGCCAAAAACTGGAACAAAGAGTTAGTCAAATAAACTTATATTAACTCAAAGAATTTATTTATTAAATATATGGCAGACTTTCAAACAACACCACTTAAGCATTAAATGTAACATTAAAAAAATCGTCTCTTAATATAGCAATTAATATATGTATGAAATGTGAAATTCAGGTAATACATATTCATTATTATTGTACGATAACGATAACTTTTCATGATAAACTAGGTTGAACTATATGTTCTTAAGCACAATGGCAATTCAAAATAGGTAAAAGAAATTAGGGACTTTGCGTAAGAGAAGTGTACCATATGAATCTAAAGTTGGATATACCGGCTAATTCATAAATAGTGTGACCGATTTCAAAGGATCATGATATTTTTTGAATAAAGTTATTTACAAGAAATTTTCAATGTGGTTTCATCTAGCAAAGTAGACTTTTCGTAAGCGTTTTGGCTAAGATAAAATAGATTTTCGATCGTTTTTGGGGTATTTTTACAACTTCCTCTTAAATTGCTTTTTAAAGCCCTTAAATCGCTCTTATAATATGTCATTAAGACACTGAAAGAATTTATAAGATGACAAGAATTGTAACCGTAATGCATCGAATACGATGGCAACATCTTGACATTTATCCTTATTACGGTACTTTAACAGATATAATTTAATTCCTAGATTTTTATACGGACACAATGGGAAAATAATACGACATGTACATTTAAGATTTATGCAACTCAAAACTATAATAAGATTAATTAATCCAAACATTAGTCTTCCTCGAGATTTTCTGAATCCAGAAATGGTAATTGCCCTCCATTAGCTATTCTGAGTTCTGTGACAATGACATACATCGATTGCTAAGATACGCTTAAACTACCCATCCCAAACAGTGACAAGTTCTCACTTGATATAGATTAAGTTACTCCTACACATTGACAGTTACTGAACAAGGTATTTGCGGAGAATCGCGGATTGCAGAATCCAGGCATTTCCATCTTCACTGACAGAGAGAGGGAAAATAGAGAAATAAGTTATGACGAGAAAGAGAAGAATTTGAGACATTATTGATGAATTATTAGTTTATGTGTGCAAAATCAGAAATAAAAGGCTTTAATAAATGCGTAATACACAATGTGATTTTGATTAATTTAAGAATATGTATACATGATCTTTTTCTTTCTATATATATATATATATATATATATTAAAGGTCCCGACAAACGTTGTTCTGTACATACATCTTAAATCCGAAAATTGCAAACTTTTTGAATAAGTTGTAACAATCTGGACCGTTTTGATGAAATTTTTATATAAAGAAGGTTATTACAATACCAGACATCATCACATGTATAGTTACCACAATTCGGCGTATGCATTGCGTGTGAGAACGTATTTACTACGATCTAAATTGAATATAGGAGCTATTCTGAATATATATAGTAACTTAAATTTGTTTTGATTAAAGGGTAAAAAAGATAAAACTCGAGCTATTTTCATAATAGGTATATTTTTAATGCACAAAAAAATTATCATAATGCCATTGAATGCATAATGTTTTTGGTTAATCCCTGAGGGGGATAAACAAACAAATGTGATAGTTTGCCAAATCTCGGACATGCAACATATAATTGGCCGTGAGAAAAGCAAGAGTTTTCTAAATCTAAGCGACAAATTGTTATTGTTTGAACTTGTTACTTATTAAAGGTCAAAGCAAATATCAAACGAATTGGAAATTGCCAACATTTAAATGAGTAGGTGAGTCTGAAAGAATCATTGGGATCTGTAATAGAAGTATTACTTCACCTTGAAGTTTGCCGCTGAAAATAATGGCCTCAGGAATATTGGCCATGATTTTTTATGAGCAATCTCACGCCCTTACATAATTTTGGCGCATTTTTTAACTATTTACGATATTGGACCAAATTGTGAATCTAAACCATTCTAGAATCCACTTGAACCCACACTCAAAATATCATTAAAATTGATCCAGCGGTTTAGGAGAAGTTCAGTAATATACACACACTCAGAAGAATTATATATATATATATATATATATATATATATATATATATATATATATATATATATATATATATATATATATATATATATATATATACACAGATTATTAGAAAATATATTAATTAGAAACGTTAAAAAGCATGATTTTCCTACATTTTTGTAAAAATGAAGACCCGGTTTGACCAGTTTGGCTAAAAAACGAATCTCCACGCCAACTTACGTCATTTTTATAACAATAACGTTGTTACAACGATGCAGGTGAATATTGAGTTGAATGTTTTTAATTAATATATTTTTAACTAATTGCGATATCGGACCGAATTGCGTTTCTAAACCATTCTCGAATCCACTTGAACCCACACAAAAAAATGTCATCAGAATCGGTCCTGCCGTTTAGGAGGAGTTCAGTCACATACAAACGCGCAGAAGATTTTTATGTATAAAGATATACATATATATATTGTTACGAATTTTGCGTAAATAGTGTAAATAATTTGTGTTTGGTTGTTTAAAGCATTTATATTACTCTATGTTATATTTATTTCATGTTAAAATTGTACTATTCACAAGCAATGCCGCCCCTTACGTTATAATTGCGATTCAATGGGAACTTTGCTAAATCTTGGTGGTAGAGCCAAGTTGGCATCATTTTTGGCGACCAAGTTGGCGACCAATTTGGCGATTTTAGCGACCATTTCGGCGTCATTGGCGACCATGTTGACGAGTTCGGAATCCTATGGAATCTTTTAGAAAGTAGTGGATCTCTCTGCTAATGTCACGCTCAACGACACGAGTTGTTATATTTCTGGAAGTTTCTGTCGCGCCTTTAAATAAAGATGCTTGCCGGAACGGCGATCAGTCTGGATTATACCAGCGAGTAATGAGGATTGTTTTGACTAATGATTAACTCGGCTGTGCTTGTGAATAATCTTTACTTACGTATATTTTTAAACACTGAAGATTGTAATTGATTCATGCTGAAGGTGTGAAGACCTTCGAAGATGTACGCTGCTGAATCCTGCATTTAAAAGATTGGATTTTTGATAATAAAATCGAATTGATCTTAAAGAACTTTTTATTTCCTTTGTGATTGTTTTGCTTAAAATCATCGAACCCGGATTTCCGTAACAGTTTGGTGTTAGAAGGGGGATTTTATGCCAATAACAAGAGCGATGGATGAGCAACTGAAGGCTCTGTTGGCTATATATATATATATATATACATATATACATATATATATATATAGTATTTAGGAGGAAGATGCCAGTTTGTTAATAGTACTTTTATGCATTGATAGATGACAATACTGGGCAACTTGAGTGAAAAGTCTTGTCCGACATATATTGGCCTGTGAATTTATCTGAATTATAATCGTCTTTAATCGGTTTTACTTTTGGATCTCGTGAACATTTAAAGTAGTGAGTACAACTTTTATAATATTCCTTCCATATAAACGTACTAGTTATTTTAAATAATATATTAGCAATATATAAGGGATTTGCGCATTATGTTACACGTACGATGCATGTAGATGCGGCCATAACTCTTTAGCAAATAAAGATGGAAGCAAGTAGGGCATTTCCCCCTGTACTTGGGGAAATACGCCACATGATTCAGAAATAAACTTAAAAATTAGTTTTTTTTTAAAATTTTGTAATACTTTATGCTATCGTGTATAAAATACAAATGTAATTAAAATAATTATTATAATTAATAATACTTAAATGCAATTAATGATAATTGGTCTATCGCCATCGGTTGCCTCCATCAGCGCAGAACACGAGAACACAATCATATTCGTATGGTCGGAAAACGTAAATCAACCGGACGTATCATACTACGCTATGGAAAAGGTCCTAAGAAAGGTAGAAGAGACTAGTAAGGTCAAAACAAATAGCAAGATACCTTCGAAAAAGCAAAAGGAGAGAAGTGTCAGTTTGTAGTACTCAAGCGAAGAAATTCCTCTAGATAGTAGTGGTGACAGTTTTGATGATGATAATAATTCCGATTTTTGTGCTGTACATAAAAGGTTCTTTTATTTTGAAACAGGTTCCAAGTGTGACTGGATTTAGTGCATTAAATGCGACAAATGGTTGCACGAAGATTGCAATGATAATCAATTGCGCTAGAGTGAAATGTTGTATAGGCTATCATTTGAACCTTTCTGCACAGTTATTATTTTCAAAAAGCTAGTTAAGCAAGAATTTATTATTTGTTTTTTTATAGTTATTGTTACTTCATATTTAATTTTGTAATGTTTGCCTTATTTTTTTATTTACTGTGGTGTTGTTGTATCTTACTTCATGACTGTGTTGGCATCTTCCCCGAATATGGGGGTGAACAGGCCCCAATTAAATGAATTTCTTTAACATTAAATGTCTTATTGAATTTCATACTAAAATAGGATTAACTTGTATACATAACCAATTACATATTGAAATATAAAGTGCATTTTTTTCATGATCTTGTCATTTCAATTTTTAA
Organism: Trichonephila clavipes; assembly: GCA_019973935.1. Classification (NCBI taxonomy): domain Eukaryota; kingdom Metazoa; phylum Arthropoda; class Arachnida; order Araneae; family Nephilidae; genus Trichonephila; species Trichonephila clavipes. The sequence goes on from BMAU01006031.1 coordinate 401,303, forward strand.
TGTACTAATAAAAAATTATTTTTATAACTGTAGCTACTTCTTTCGATTTATATTATATATATATATATATATTTCAAACATTTTTATTTGAGAAAGGTCATTTTGCTAGTGTAATCATTTAATTGAATTGTTGTTGTCGTTAAATGGAATGTCAAGGAAACTTGTTGCGGTTTTTAAAACCAAATTTTATTGGCGATCACGAATGTACAGGGGCGTTTCGAACAACAAAATCGCGCTAAAGCAATAAAAAGGGCAAAAGCATTCTTCTTTCACTTCTGTGATGTCAACCCATTATAGCTTTGGTCAACCAGAAGCTGTTAGTGCCAATGATTTTTAGTAAGGCCTTTTCTGACTGGCCCGAATACACGAATGATACAAGATTGCATTATCCGGTTATAAAAAAACAGAAGTTTCAGTTTTTAGTTTATTAAAATGGGAACTGTTTCTGTTAGGGGGTAAGCAAGACGTCTTGGTAGCCGTGAGGCAATTTTAAATTAAAAAACCCTCCAGAGAAAATTTAAGTGAATTATCACATTTATTATATAATTATATAACTAATATTTAGAATTTATTTAAGAATGACATCCTGAAAACCAAATTGACAGCTTCTTTATCTCGTGTCAGCTTTATGAAAAAAATACCGAAACAAATGGGCTTGTAGAAGGAAAAATAAATAAAATTATTTAAACTATTATATAAAATCCATAACGAAGTGAAATATGATGCAGATTTTATTAACGAATAATGTAATGTAGGGAAATAGAAATTTTCTGATATCAAATTCGATTGCTTTCCCTTAGCGTATTGACGAATTCATTAAAATTAACTAGTTACTCATCTCATCGTTTCGAATCAATGATACTTCAAAGCAGCGATACTCGACCTTCAGCCCGCCGAGCCTTTTTAAGTGGCCCGGTCATGGCCCATTGCTCTGAGAAATTCTCTTATTTAAGAGAACTGTGCTAAAAATTGGGTGGAAAATTCTTTGTCAAGAAATCAAATATATCAATTTTGATTTTCGTTGTCAGAGTCGTATGGGTACGAATTGATATTTTTTTTCTATTTGGATTAGTTGCGGTTAGTGATAACAGGCAACAGTGGAATGAACAGTGGGTGGAATTAATTTTCAACACTATTCTTCATATCTTGAAAGCGAAAAATATTCGAAGAAAATACATCGTTTCAAGGCGAGTGGGAAGTTGGCTATTTTGTAGTGAAAAACAAATATGGATCAGTAATAGTTTGATTTGTCACGAAAGTGCTGTATTCAAAAAATGCCGATAAAGATGAATCATTCAATGACACTTTTCCTCGAATATCTCTTTCAAGTGGTGATAAATAGGCTTTCTCTTGAATATTCCTTGCGACAGCAACACAATGTTTTGTAAGTGGTAATATCACAGCGGTAACAAAGACATCCCATGAAGTTTGTTATATTATAGGTAATCATATAAAACCGTTTACTGATGCATAAGTTGTGTAGGAGAGTTTCTTAAATGCTTCCAATTTAGTGTTAGAAACAAAAACAAAAAATATAATAAATTAAAAGTAAAAAAAAAATTATATAAAACAAGCTTTTATTTAAATGCTCTGAAAAGAATAAAATAAACTTTACTTTTAAAACTTTTTTTGTGCTATGAGCTTATAACGTCATAACACAATTTATGATACAAAAACTTGTCGCGAGATTTAAGTACTTGTATTTACTAAGTTTCAAAATTTTAAAAATTGATATCAATCAGATCAAGATATTTATTTTGCTTGTTATTTAGACAGGTAAATCTCGCGACAAGTTTTTATATCATAAATTGTGTAATGGCGTTATAAACTCATAGCAAAAAATTTTTTAAAAGAAAAGTTTATTTTATTCTTTTCAGAGCATTTAAATAAAAAAGCTGGTTTTTAAAAAAGTTTCTTTTTTTACTTTTTAGTTATCGCTAGATAAGTTTCTCAGTTTTTTCTTCTCATTCAACGCATCATTGTTGCAAGGTCGTTTGCCTGTTAATATATAGAAGCTAGCTCAGGAATACTTAATCTTTTTTCCCGCCAGGCCACCTACAAACGATAAATATTTCACTCATGCCGCACAAAGAGGTTAATGGTGGGATGGGTAAACACTGTAAGACAAAAACAACATTAGACAATGCAAAATTAATCAAAATATTAAAATTCCTTTTTTTACTATAATACTATATTAAAAACGAAAAACGGAAGAAAAACTTTAAACTTCGTAATTGTAAACCAATTTTTTTCAATCCTTGTGCAGAAACTGGATAATACTCTTCTACAAACGAAAAAAAGCTTCGTGCGATTATCTTTTATATCAACGAAGTTTTAAAAGGATTAATTAAAAATTTGAGTATATTTTGAAAAATCGTAAAAAAAAGTTTTTGGCATTTTATTTTTTAAATGACTGATTCGAAAAAGAAACGATAGAACTTTCTTAGTTCCGAATATCGATTCATTAACACGAAAAAAAAGCAAAAACAAAATTCATGAGGAACGATTTAAAAATTTCCATGAAAACGCATCGTTTTTGCCTCATTTTAGAAAAAATCGTAAAAAAATAGAAAATAACATTGCTTTTTTAAAAAAAATTATACCGTATCGTGGCGGAATAAATGATCTTTCTGATTATGTAATTATTTTGTATCTCAGTTTGATAGAAATAATCAGATAGTTTTGTAAAAAAAGGTAAAAAAAATCGGAACATCTTTAAGTTCTCAATCCGACAAGCTGATAGGCGGAATAAAAAGTTAATAGGGGTAAAAAGTTTTTAATTAATATCTTTTTAACTAATTACGATATCGGAATACAAACGGGCAAAACATGCATTGTCATCCAAACTAAACGTGTATACAAATTTTCAGCTCAGTCAGTTGAAGGCATCAGCTTCAAAATTGCGTTGCAAGATTCCATCCGAGCATTTTACATTGTAAATTAAATAAAAACTTGCAAAAACACATTAAAGAACGTGGAAACTTAAATTTGATTAAGAGAAATAATTTTCGAAGGAAAATAAAAGTGATTTAAAGTAAATTTAAAAACTGTGAGCTCCCAGGTAATGAACTCGGAGCAATTCATTTCAAATCAGCTTCTCTAACCACTACGCCGCAAGGGCTCGAGCAAAGAGGTAAAGAAAAATTCTAACATGGTTAAAAAATTTTAATCAATATCTTTTTAACTAATTGCGATATTGGAATATAAATAATCAAAACATGCATTGTCATCCAAACTAAATGTGTATACAAAATTTCAGCTCATTCGATGGAAGACATCAGCTTCAAAATTGAGTTGCAAGATTCCACCCGAACATTTTACATTGCAAGTTAAATAAAAGCTTGTGTAAAAAGTAATAATTAAAAAAAAGCAAAGCGGAAGTTATAATATTTTGATCAATTTTCCACACTTTTAATATCCAATGTTATCTTGATCTTAAAACATCCCTCCCCCCTTCCTCCCCCATTTTTTCCTTATGTTGCGGCCTGCGTGGAATAACTAACATCTCGTATTTCTGAAGCTCGCGTGAAATAACTAACATCGCGTATATATGCCGCCCACGTGAAATGACTGACACATGTATGCGGCCCAGCAGAAAAAACGCTTGAGTACTCCTGCTTCAAAGAGAGAACTGCAAACATTTTAAGCACATTTCTGTACTCAAAATTAATTAGGATTATATGTCTTCCAGAAAGAGATTGTCAAAATGAACAAAAAAGTAAACATTCATTAGCTTCATATTTTTGAAATGCATAAGGGAACTCACCTACCAATTATGTAGCTCAGGTAGCCTAGTGATTATGGACGTGGAATTGTCTCCAGCATCTCTTGGGTCTGAGTCCCGATGCCATTGAACACCCACCTTGTAGAAAGGACTGATGCATATTAAATCTGTCGTGCTCGAATTCCTCTGTCTCCAGTATTTGGAGAGGGGATATCAAAGAAGTCTAGTGTCCTCCTCGTCACTTGCCCGAAGCTAAAATTTCGTGTTCCGTTCCTAATAGCCTTCGTATTTCTTCACAGTTCGTCGTTAGCAAAATAATCAATCTATCAATAACACTTTCCTAATATGATAATAAAAAAACGTCCTTCATGAAATTGAGCTCGTAATTATATGATTCTTAAATAATATTTGAATCTGTTGGTTTATGAAATATCCTGATTTAGCAATAAAATATTGATGCTAACTTCATTTTGATCATGTTTAAATGATACATTTAAGAGTTTTTCTTGAATAATAAAAAAAGAACACTTAAGCGAACTTAAAGTAATTTTTTTCTTTACGAGTTTATTATCTGTTTTGATGTCTATTGAAGATATCTTTTATCAGAGAAGAATTTTTTCTATAAAAAATATTTGCAATTTTCATTTTGCAATCCTTCGTTTGCTACATATTCACAATTTGATGTTTTAAATGGAGTTTATTTATAATTCATTTCATTTAAAGAAGCGTTCGTGAAGTTATTTATATTAAAATAATATCAATTGGGAATACGCTTTAATAATCATTAAAAAACTTTATTTGTTTTAATTTAATATGAAATGAAAAAAAAATAATATTTAAATTAAATGTAGTAATGGAAATGACAGCAAATTTAATAAAATATGGGATAAACACTCAAATATTTAAATTGTTAACTATTCAATTTTTATTTACTTTTATCATTATTTTAAAATGAACTTTTTGCTTTAGTAATTCTTAGCAAAACACTTAAGGTAATAAATAAATACAATAAATACATAAAAAGAATTGAGTAAACATTAATAAAACTAATGGTATTGCATGCAAGAGAAAAGAATCAAATTTTTTAAGACAAATTTTAAAATCTATTTTCAACACAAAAAATTTTATCTATATCATTTCAATATTTAGAAGAAAAATTTGAATGAAATCTAGCCTTGAAAAATATTAAATGCAGTTAATTTTTCAGTGATAGTATTCTCTAAGCCTCAGTTTTACCTTCCATTGGAAGAAATTAATGTTTAATTAAATACTATTCGAAAATTAATTCTTTCTTTGAAAATCAGTTTCATTTTTGAAAATGTTCATGTCTTACCCCATAGAGGCTTTCGTTTTATTACAAAACTTACTATACTCTACTCATCAGTGCCAATATGAAATGTTTATGGTCGGAAAAATTTATAAAAATAATTGAATGATAAATATGTATCTATCTTTAAGTACATTATCTTTTTAAAACGCAAAATTGACAAATCATTTCAATCAATTTCAATCAAAAATCATTTTTGTTCATACAATTGTTCCAATGTTCGTATAATTGTTCAAAACATTCCTGAACTCTATTTTTTAGAGGTCATGCAGTTGCATCGTCGCATTTTGCCTCGGCTTTTGTCTGTGAATTGTGTCCTTTCCATTCACTTGACTGACGTTTTGTCTGAGGGCTGTTAAGAAAGCAACATATTTCATCATTTGTCGAGATTTTCTTCAAGAAAATTTCTTCTATATTATTCATCAGCAATGCCTATCAAATCCCTTGACATGTTCACTCTCGTTTCATTTTGTTCAAGCGATAAAACTTTTTAGAACCATATGCAAACAAATACGATTTTGTTCCTTTCAAATCATCATGGGCAATGCTGTGAATGCTGCCATGTGAAATTCCAAGTTGAGGGAAATGCCTCAGTAGTTATTCGTCTGTACACACTGATTATTTCTCGAAAGCGCTTAACATTTTCATTTGTGGTAGAAGAGAGCCGCCGACTCGGTAGGTCATCTTTAATAAATTGACAATTTTTTTTACAATGAAAAGAAGGACGAAAAATCTAAAAGAAAAAAATCACAACTTAAATATATGAAACTTTTTATTAATTCAAAAAAATACGCTAATTACACTTGCATTCTTTTTAATTATTACCTTAAATGAATATTTTTTCATTGAATGATTTTTTTTGTCAATATAGCATTTTCTAATATATCACACAGTTCGTGCAAAAAACATCCTTCATAATGAAATTTACGGTAAGCACTGTAGCTCAAATATTAATATTCAATTTTGATTTCTCACTAGTAACTTCACAAAAATCATTACCAAATGAAAAAAAACTTTTTCAATTGTTTCAGTAGTTCCAGGGCAGCACAACGTAAATTGAACAAGAATAATTACATTTTCATATAGAATGTGTTCGTTTTTGAAATGGTTTAAGTAATTTCACCCATCTTTTACCAATTTCTCAGCGTGTTGATTGTCCAGATGTTCTAATTTATTGGAATTTAAATACACATGCTGTCTTCTTTCTACTTCAAACAGACAATTACGACTGAATTTAATATCAGGAATTTCTTTCGATAAAAACTCAACTTAGTTTTCTGTATCTGACAAATTTACTTGCGACAAAGTCAAAAGATACCTTTAAAAGCTGTTACTTCTTGTGCTATTTGTTTCAGACCTTTCTTCAACGTTTTGGAAACATGTTTGGATCATCTCTAATTACAGAGATTAACAGATCAGTTTTAAAATATTGAAAAGGAGGATGGTTGGTCACATTATCTTTAATGTATGTACGACCTTCACGAAAATACTCATGCCACTCGTAAAAGTCCATATTTTTCATGCTATCGCTTCCGTATGCTTACAATTGGATGTTCGGATGCTGCTTCAAAGGCGACATTTCAATTACGACTAATGAAAAATTCGTTTTTCCAGAAAAGATCTGCAGCTAACGCCGATAGTAACTGAAATGAATTCCAAATGACTATGTGTTTTCAATATTAGTGTCTCCAACCTCTAAAAGAGATATTTCTCCACCAACATATACCAGTGGGAAAGAGGGTGAACATTCTGGGAACTTTTTGACTTATGTAGTACGTCAGTAGAAGAAACAAACGAATAAGGTACCAGAGTGTTTATTTATGTGAAGTAATAAAGGGAGAGTCGCCCAGCCAGTATGGTGGCTATGACCCTCGGCTTGTAACCGAGTGGGTTCGGGTTTGAATCCCGAGTAAGACTTGGTTGTATCTTCTTCGGGACAGAAGTCGGTCTTTCGCCTGAAAATAGATTCCCATCTTGAAAGGAAAAGCAGCGCACCTCTTGTCATATGCTGGGATCATCGTTTGTAATAAAAATCTGTATTCTTCTGTAGTTGTGTTATATGTTTCTGTTCATCTATTTCACGTCTTTCGTATGTATCCCAGTAATAAACACACGACAACAACAACAATAAAGGAAGATCTCTTATTGTTTTTGGTACTTGAGGTCGACCCCGTGGGTTAGAGGTATAGCATTCCCACTTCATAACTCGAACGTTGTGGGTTAGATCTCAGCTGGAGTCAATAGATTTTCTAGATGCAAACAAATTGTAGGCATGCATATCATATGTTTATGTGGTATATAAAAGATCCATTGAGTACCAATTTGGTTCAAGTTCTCTCCCCAAAAATCAACGGCAGTATTTAGCATTCGAAGAGAGCTTGAATTGAAATTTAATTCTAGCGTCAAAATTTGGTAACAAGAGCTGCCACTAGATAGTACCATTATTGAAATGACACTCCTGTTTAGTAAGGTGACCATTTTCTTATGACGAAAAGTTCAAGAAAAATTTACAACTTAAATATATGAAACGTTCTATTATTTAAAAACAAAAATACCCTAATTACGCTTACATTCTTTTTAATTATAATCTTAAAAAAGTATTTTTTCATTACATTTTTTTGTCAATTTATCATTTTCTAGTATATCGGAAAGTTCAAGTAAATTATCTTTCACACCGAATTTTACGGTAAGCACTGTAGCTAAAATATTAATATTCAATTTTGTGTGTGATTTCTCACTAGTCACTTTACAAAAATCATTACCAACTGAAAAAAGCTCTTTCAACTGGTGCATTAGTTCCAGGGCAGCACAACGTAAATTCAACAAAAATTATTACATTTTAAAATGGTTTAAGTAATTTCACCCAATTTTTACCAATTTCTCAGCATGCTGATTTTCCTATTGATCTAATTTATAAAAAAATTAATGTACATTCAGTCTTCTTTCTACTTCAAACAGACAATTGTCATCAATTTTAATGTCAGACATTTCTTTCGATAAGAAATCAACGTAATTTTCCATATCTGTCCACTTTGCTTGCGACAATGTCAAAAAATACCAATGAAAACTGTTATTTCCTGTGATATTTGTTTCAGACCATTTTTCGACATTTGGGAAACATGTTTGGTTCATCTCTGAATACAGAGATTAACAGATCCGTTTTAAAACATTGAAAAGGAGGACAAAAAGGAGGACACTTTTCGAGGAAGGGCAGAACCTATAAAAAGAGGACTGTCCTCCCTAAAGGAGGACGATTGGTCAACTTACGTTTATGGACTTACCGTTCTGTAAAGGCGTAGTTGCCAATATGCATCCCAATGAAAAAAATCTATTTGATGGATACTGAAGAAAATCTAGAAATATTTTTTTAAGCGCCAAGACATAGATATTAAATAAATTAATAAAAACCTTTAATATTGAAATAACCATTTTCTTAAGCGAATTCAAAGAACTAAAAATGATCAAAAAAGAGACCCAATGGAAAATATATTGATTTTATTGAATGCAAATAAAATGCTTCAGAATACAGTTAGATATTTAAAGATATAACAGTAATATAGAATACTTTTTAGAGATAATAATTTTTCACCATATGATGTGTCTCGCAACACTTTCTTACCACAAATGCCTAACATCTCGATGCACGTAGGGGGGTGGGGGTGTAACTATATTTTCGTTTTGATTTTGTAGTTGTAGAAAATATGTCTTTGAATTCGCTGTACTAACTTTCGGCTTAGTTAAATGTATTTTAGATGTTTGTTAATTTTATGCTCTGTGTTTTTGTGTTGTTACAGTTACGTCGAATTAAAAGATTAAAAGGAAAGTGTAGGCGACTCTACTTATTTTGAGAACTGTTTTTTGAGAGAAAATGTGTTTACAAAATTAGAAAACCGCAGCTTGATACTTGATTCACAAACGACGTTTCTAAAATAAGAAGAGATAAAAATAAAAAATAAAACAAATATTCCTTTTATAAGAATTTACAGAATAATTATCTTCTCTTAACAAAAATTTTAATTGTTTTTCTTTGCAATGTCATAAATAAAATTAGTAACAATTTTTTTATGTAATGGGTTATCTTTAGAGGTTAATCGCCATATTTTATAATGTAATAAGTTTGTTGTTTTCATGAATGCCATTAAATAAGAGAAATGTGTTTTGTAATTATTTTCGTTAGAATAGTCATACAAATACAACTATTGTATTTCCTAGGTTTTTTTTGTGTCTTTAGTATCTAAAAATCTCTCTATTGGTGTCCTATGAAATAAGATTATTAATTTTTGAATGTGCATTAAGTTTTTTTTTTTGGTGGAATTACTGATTCTAAAATCACTGATTTAAAAACGATTTTTATTTTCTTCTGTTTTTACTTTAAAAAAGAAAAAAACAACCTTTTTTTCTGTCATGTGTGACAAAGGAAAATATTTAACTTCAAATAATTTTTATTTTTATAGTCTTACGTTTATAGGGGTGTAAAATTTATTTATATATAAGTATATATTGTGGCATAGTATTATGTCGTACACGTGTTTTATTATAAAAACGTTTGACAAAATGATACTACTTTATGGATGGCTATTTTATAACAATATAGTTAAAACCATTTTTTTAATCAGAGACTATTCAGTAACTAATTTGCTACTGATAGGATATTTCAGTTACTAATTGCACGTGAATTTCCGTAATATTTATAATTCAAATTCAAAAATTCGTACTTCAAAAAGGTTCCGAAAACAAAAAACTATGAACTTTTTAGGAAAGAAAATAAGCATTTCCTTTTATCAAGCTGGGCAAAAAAAACACTACATATTAACATTAAAGTTAAGAAAATATTCAAGTACAAACTTAATTACAAATATTGAAGTACAAATTTATTGTTCAAGTTCAAAAATTAATTAATATAAATGCTTTCTTAATTAAAAAAGTATTATGCAAAACTCATTTGAATACGCTAAAGACTACTAAAGCAATTTAAAAAATATAAATTACTTTTCATGAAACATCAAAAATCAATAATGAAATCTCGCTAATTATGTAAGTAAAAAATAGACATTATCTTTTTCAATCTCTTAAAAATTACAACAAAAAATTTTTCTTTTAAGAAAAATAAAATAAGCTTATCTTAAGAACAGTTTTAAGAAAAATATATTCAGTCTTATTAGAAAAGAAAATTTCAGACAAAAATGTGTGATTAAAAAAAATAGAAAGTGAAAGATTCTCATTAACCACACATTAAATAAATATATTCTCATGTTACATTTTTTTTATTAAATTATACTTCTTTTTTTTGTTTCATATAAAAAAAGAATGTATATTTTTTGCATTAAAGATTTTTCAAAAGATTATTCTTTTATGATGTAGCTTATCAAAAAGCAATTTAGTAATAAAATCTGATTAATATTCATCCTACATAATAAGTTTTTAACTATAAAAAGTAATTAGTAAAAAATATTTAAATTTTTTTATTATCAAAATAAAAATTAAGTTTATAAAATTTGCCCCTATATGTGTACAGTTTCACGAAGCTAATTCCTTTTTTATCGCAAAATTATTTTTTTTCCTCTTACATTACAGGGATAAAATATCGAATTAGCAATTTTTTCTTCTGTTTTTTTTTTTTTTTGCATATAGAAAGCTAACATTTTTTTTTCATAAGCTCTCATTTAAGATTGATTACATCTTAAAATGTGTGGTCATTTTCTCTTGTTTCAGTAATAATGATTTTTTTATTTTTAACTATTTAAATTTAGAGTTATGTTCATTTATCATAGTAGGAACTCTATGAATTATTTCATTTGATACGACTGAATTTTTGAAATGTTTTCTGATGTGTATTAAATGTATTAATCTAAATATATAAGTATAAAATAATTCTAATAAACACTCATAAGCAAATAATTTTAATTCTTGTCAGATTCGAATGTTCAATATTTCACTGTTTTCCTCTAATTTGATGCTTTACAACTAAATGTGGATATTTTTAAAACATTGATTTGAGTTAGTATTTTAAATGAAATGGTAAAAATTTATTTCAAATACTGTATATACCTTATTAGTTTTTTTACTAAACATTCCATTGAGTTAATAAATAATTTGTAAAAAAAAAAGGATATCTTTTATATCCAAAATTTTTAAATATTTTCAGCTTTCGAATTTTTAAACAGTACCTTAGCCTAATATCAGTATTGGAAGGGAAAGCTTACAAATAAAGTAATTATATTTTAAATGAAACTGTTTCTGACGTATCTGAAAGACTCTGAGTGAATCGCTCTTGTAATGTAGCATAAACCTCTAAATACAAAAATTAATTTTTTTAAAATAACAATTGGTTTGAAAGGAAATATGCTGATCTAAGGGGAAATTGAAAGATTATGAAGACATGCAAGCCCATAAATACAAAGTATGAGATAAAAAGAGTTGGAAATTGTATGCAAATGATTAACCCTTTAAGTGCCACCGGCGTGTATACACGTCCTGCTGAGCTGTGCCTTTAGTGCCCGGACGTGTAAACACGTTCTTCCCAAGGAGGAGATTTTGCTTTATGCAGATCTATATAAAACTAGTCCCACGACTTTGAAATTTAATAAAATGACATTGGCAGTTTCTTCTAAAGAATTTGCTTATTTCGGAGAAGAGATGGTGAAGGAATTTGAAAGGGCATATTCTAGGAACAATGGAATTCATGGCAAACCATTTTTTTTTTGTTTTTTTTTCATTTGAGTGTGTTTTTTTCTATCCTTTTTTGCTCTCATCTTCACTTACAGTGTGTAATAGGAGCTTTTTTAATTTTTTATACCAATAAAACTCACAATTGGGTATCTTTATACGCTATCAATACACTGAATGTGATACTGGCTTATGTGTTCTCCATGTTTAAGGATATATCACGCATCACATAAGTAATATTTTTTTTTATTATATTGTAACTCTAGACATTATTAGTTTTGTATTTTCGTTTTATTATTTTATCTTTTTTTAAATTGAAAGTAAAAAAAAAAAATTAGATTGAAAAACACACATTTCTTCTCCTCATTAAACCGTGAAACAGCGCGTGCGTGTGGGAAAAACGGTAGCACTGGGGGAGGAACTTCGTAGGTTTTCCTTGGCAGTTAGGGGTTAAATTTGTAATGATACCCAGTCTCTTGTTGTAAACCTCAATAGCTGATTCCTACCTTATGTTATGTCGGCAATGAATTGCAGCATAGGAATTGTTGAAGTATTGCAGGAAATGCCTCTGGGATGTCAGTGGACTGAATATCATTAGAAATCCAGAAATCGCGACATACAGTTAGACAAGATGCAAGTACGATTTAGAGATATGAAGCTAGATGGGAGCATGGTTATGCGAGAACACGACGGAGAGGATGCAGATTTCAAAAATGAGCAAGAGGTTGCTCTGGCAAGCAGTTCCTATGAGGGTACATCAAGAACCGCTTACCACAGTACGCGATGTTCAACCTGCCATCATCAGAGGATTATGTGTCATCAGCCAAATACTCATCAAATATAGCATGTGAACAGCAGCCACCTAGGAGCGCATCGAAAGTGTTTTCAAATGATTAATTATTTCGAAGAAACCATGGTGGTAGAATTTTTGGAGGGTTTTAAGGATTGCCACCAGCAAGCTGGTATCGGCGATCATCGCCTTAGTTCCACTGTAGATTTCTTGACATTGCAAAGCACTACGTTTATATGTCTGGCATCTGTTGTATACGTACCCGTATTTTAACATCAACTTGGTATGCTGTACAAGATGTTTTTTGCATTTTGTGAGGATCACACCAGTACTTTATTCAATAAAGACAATGCTCATATTGAATGGAAAATTGTGAATAGTTTGAAGGGAATTGATATCCTTCCCAGTTCTGCCACCTCACCAAATCTATCTCTTAGAGAACGTATCTGGATTCTTATCAGATGTGTCGGTCATTCGACACCAAATAATTTCATCGCTGTTTAATTAGTTCTGAGCAATTCATTCAATTAAAATAATCGGCTAGATTAAAATATTTTTCTAATAAAATATTAAAACTCTTCTAGAATTAATTATGTATTACGTAGATGTTTAAAATTAATGACTTCCGAGTAAGGAAACTTAGGATCTTGCGAAGTGTTTCTGAAATGTTATTTTATATTTAGAAATTATTAGATTTAACAAAAATCTTTTTAAAAAAATTATAGTAAATTATTAACATTTGGTGATAATTTTATTTAAAGACGAGTATGTTGAAATAGTTTCTGCCGTACATAAACAGTTGGAGGAAAGATATCCTCATTTATAGAAGTAGTTGAAGAAGAAATATTCAGATTGCATTTAAAAATACTTATCTTGAACCAAATATGAAATAGAAAATTAATGAGTCAAAAATTATAGATATCACTTTTTTGAACTTGAATCGAAAGTTTAAACATTCTTGGATAGTAACATCAAATCCCTTAAGATCTTTCTTTGAAGTAATCTGAGAAACTAAAGGCTCCAAAATTTAAATTAAAAAAGTTCTCAAGTGTTCTTATAATCTTGTTTTACTTTATGCTGTATTTTACGCTCCAAAATTCATGAATTGAATGACCTATATGAAGTAAAAACAAATTCTCATATTCGCAACACTCAAAAACATTTAAATATAGAACTACAAAGAAAATTAGTTTCAATTTTTCCAACTACAGGTAATTATTCTAAAATTATTCAACTGCTTAAAATAAGATGCAGTTGTGATGATTCATGTTTCAGATCTTTCTCTTGTCATACATTTTACTGCAGTAAGTAATTCTCATAATTTGTGTGCGTGTGTGTGGTGAGCTTCTACGATATGTTGGAAAATAAACTGAAATCGTTGGAAAACTCGAGACGCATGGAAAAATAATTTCATGGCGTCCTTGTAGAACCTTTTGTAGAGTCGCGTTTGCCTATAATTATTTTGAGAGCTTTATAAAGAAGTAGAATTTCGAAACCACTGACAACACTACAATCTGGGTATATATTGAAATATTCTGATGCTAAAAGTCAGAAATATTTCGCACAATTAATGTGTTTTGTACCATTAAGTCGAATCGGAGAAACGATAAATTTAGCTCTTGAACGATTAAGTGAAAAATAGTATACTCATTAAACTGAACCATAAAATATTTATTTTAGAAATTTCATGTGTGGCAATGGTGACCTGTTTAGTAATTACAAATTCTTTTCACATGACGAGATTTATAGAAGCAAGAAATATTGTGTTTTCCGGAGATGCAACATGGAAAATGAAATTGTTTTAAATGCATTGCTTACGGATTTACAAGTAAAGAATATAAAGTTAAATTAAAATTTTAAAATTGTAGTGAACAGAATGTAAGTGTAATATGTCTGGGTAAGAAATAAATTATGGCTATAAAAGTTCGGGAAAATATTTAAGTAACAATCAATCTACTGAAGAATGCTACAGAATTTACATTTATAGACAATCTACATAAAAATTCTATTTCAGGGTTAAAAACACTTGTTTTTATACTATTAGATCAGATGTAAATATTATATAAATACTTAAAGTCCTAAAACTATCCTCAAATTTGATAAATTTTTCTAAAAGAGAATATCATACAGAAAATATTCAATAAATGAGAAAATTTGAGGACTGAAATATTCCAAAAATTAGAATGAAACAAAAATATCCAAATTTATTAATAAAACAGTAGCAATTGCAATAACATTGGGCCAAATTGCGATATGTCTTTATAAGAAAAGGAGAGCCTTTGCCAAGCTTAATGATTATTTACTAGATTTAATTTGATCAGGTTGTTATCTGATGCTCTAGTTAGGTTTAGAATGGTCTCGATTGGCTTAAGTACGGCCATATAAAAGATTTTTCTTCAAGTTCGGATTGATCTACGTGACAGAGATTATCTTCGTCTCTTCTATTTCAGTAATAATGGATAACTTTATAAGGATTCTATGTATTTAACCGGGATTGCGTCTAGTTACTCATTTTTAGTAAACAAGCTGAATATCGATCATGTTTCTCATGATTTCACTTATATGGTCCAAAAATAAAGGTATTTTTGAGTTTATAATTCTCTTACTGATGCACATAACGTTATGGAAGAAAAAGTAATATAAAAAAATGGAGTCAATTCCTACTTTTAATACATGAATAGAAAGTATTTTATTAACGATTGAAAATTTGACCATATATATATATATTTATATATATATATTATATATATATATATATATATATATATATATATATATATATATATATATATATAATATTCAAATTTTCAATTGTTAATGAAATACTTTCTATTGTATTAACAATCAAGTTCAAAGAAATTTGCTTAGGAATTTTCTGCTTTAAACTATTTATGCCGGTGGTTGAAATATAAACCAAATTTCATAGCCTCTTTGCAGGCAAATATCTGCAGGAGTGACTAACTGAATGTTTTAACCGAAATTGCTATGCCCCTACAAAGCAGGCTAAAATCACAAATCCAACCACAAACGCAATCTTGAATTCCTAAGCTACAAAATCTTTAACTCGAATACTGTTCCAAAAATGGAACTCGAGGTATAAATGGGTTAAGATTTTAGGAGAATTTGTTGCAGAATAGTAGCCGATGGTTTTCTCATACTTTCTGTGAGTTTTTATACATTTTGAATTATTATTTATTTTATTTGGTTTTCCTACCGAGTTGCAAAGAGGGAAGTTTGGTGCCTTCAAACTAGTTTAACCCCATTTATTCGGTCCTAAGTCTGAGGTTACTTTCTGACTCGCTACGTTCTTTTTAATACGCTTTTATAAATTTCACTTGTATCTAACCGAATCTTTGAACTCGATTTTTAACCACTTTAAAAGGTCAGATAAATTCGAAATCTAGCATATATGTCAAAGACCAATGGCATTAATTTTCTCGTTAACCATTTTATTCTTATATTATTACAAGCTTTTATTTAACTTGCAATTAAAAATGTTCGGCTGGAATCTTGTAACTCAACTTTGTAGCTGATGTCTTCAACCGATTGAGCTGAAATTTTGTATACACGTTAAGGTTGGATGACAATGCTTGGTTTGAACATTTATATTCCGATATCTCAGTTAGTTAAAAATATATTAATTAAAGTAAAATGTTCGGGTGGAATCTTGCAACTCAATTTTGAAGCTGATGTATTCAACCGAGTGAGTTGAAATTTTGTATACACGTTTAGTTTGGATGACAATGCATGTTTGTACATTTATATTCCGATATCATAATTAGTTAAAAATATATTAATTAAAATAATTTTTTGGGTGGAATCTTGCAGCTGAATTTTGAAGCTGATTCCTCAAATGAGAGAGATGAAATTTTGTATACACGTTTAGTTTGGATGACAATGCATGTTTTGTACATATATATTCCAAGATCTCAATTAGTTAAAATATAATAATTAAAAAACTCTTACCCATGTTAGAAGCTTACTTTACTTATTTCCGCATTCCCTCGTGGCCTAGAGGTTAGAGAAGCTGACTTCAAAGGAAGTATCCAGGGTTCGATTCCCGGGAGCTCGCGGCTTTTAAATTTACTTTAAATCACTTTAATTTTCTTTAAAATATTATTTCTCTTGAACACACACACACACACAAATTTAAATTTCCACATTCTTTCCTATTTGTTTACAAGCTTTTTTTTCACTTTCAATGTAAAATGTTCGGGTGGAATCTTGCTACTAAATTTCGAAGCGGATGTCTTCAAGCGATTGAGCTGAAATTTTGTATACACTTTTAGTTTGGATGACAATGCATGTTTTGACGATTTATATTCCGATATCGACCTAGTTACTGTAACGATCTTGTTTAGGTGTTAAGGCGAACATGTTTACAATAACGCAGGTGTCGACCAAAACCGTAGCTCAGATGATAAAGCTCTTGCTTAGCATGCGAGAGGTTCGGGGATCGATACCCTCACCTCCAATTGTTACTTTTTTGTATAAAATATTTTTGAAATTCATTTAATTTGGTACAACGAGATATATTTTACAATACATCCACTCTGCATACGGTCAAAGCATGTTATATTTTTACTGTTCTACAGGGAACACTAAGATAAAGACAGATCTATAAAACTGTTTACTTTGAAACATTCTAAGATATCTGTTTACTCGATTCTAGTTTCTCCCGTAACACTTATAATTGACCTAGTTACAGTAACGATCTTCTTCAGGTATTAAGGTAAGCATGTTTACAATATAACACAGTTATCGACTAGGAGCTCAGCTCAGATGGTAGAACGCTCGCTTAGCAGGGATTGATACCTTGCGCCTCCAATTTTAATTTTTTCGTTTCGTGTAAAATATTTTATTTGTACTATGAGATATTTTATAATACTTCTACTCTTTACACGTACAAAGTATGTTATATTTTACAAGCTTTTTTTTAACTTGTAATGCAAATTCGATGTCTTCAACCGATTGAGCTGAAATTTTGTATACACGTTTAGTTTGGTTGACAATGCATGTTTTGATGATTTATATTCTGATATCATAATTAGTTGAAAAGATATTTATTAAAAACCTTTTACTACTGTTAGCTTTTTATACTGCCCGGCAGCTTATTGGATAGATCTTAAAGAAGTTCCGATTCTCTCGATCTCTTTTCGACCTTTCTTAAAAAAACATCTTAATCTTTCTGTGAAACTGAGACAAAAAATAATAGCCTAATGGGAAAGATCATTTTTTTCGCTACCATCCGGTATAATTTGTTAAAAAATAATGATATTTTTATTTTTTACAATTTTTTTAAAATGAGTCAAAATCAATGCATTTTCATGAAAATGATTTCTGAATCGTTCCATATGTTTTTTTTTTTCGTGTTAATGAATCGATATTTTGCACTAAGAAAGCTCAATATTTTTTTCTTTTAGAATCAGTTATTTTAAAAATAAAAGACCAAAATCTTTTTTTCTTACTATTTGTCAATAAATACTCAAATTTTGAATAAAACATTTAAAAGCTTCGTCATTTTTAAATATAGTCGCACGAAAATATTTTCTCGTTTATAGAATAGTATTATCCAAATTTTGCACAAAAATTGAAAAAATTGGTATAAAATTACGGATTTACAAACAAAAAAGTGTTTTTCGTTTTTAATATAGTGTTATAGTAAAAGCAAAAAAAAAAAAAAAAAGGAGAATGAGTTTTAATATTTTAATTAATTTTTCTTCGTCCAATGTGTCTTCGTAACAGTGTTTATCCCCCCTCTTCCCATTGTCCTCTTGTTGCGGCTCGAGTGACATATCTATCATATGTATGTAGCCTGGCGGAGAAAAAATGTTAAGTACTCCTTAGCTGGACTGTTCAAAATTAACCGGCAAACAATCTTTCAACAATGATGCGTTGAATGAGATTAACAGACTGAGAAACCTCTCTGTCTAGCTATAACTAAGAAGTAGAAAATAAATTAAAGGTAAGAAAACTTTTTTAAAAACAAACTTTTATTTAAATGCTCTAAAAGAAATAAAATAAATTTTTCTTTTAAAACTTTTTTTGCTGTCAACTTATAAAGTTGTTATACAATTTATGATATAAAAGCTTGTCGCGAGATTTACCTGTGTACATAAACAAGCAAATTAAATAATTTGATCTGATTGATTTTAATTTTTAAAATTTTCAGACAAAGTATATATGAGTACTTAAATCTCACGACAAGCTTTTATATCATAAATTGTATCCACACAGTTAAGTACTGACAAGAAATTCAGTAATGCTGCTAATACATTAAAAGAAAAATTATAAACTTTAAAAGTTAGAAAAATCCTTCTGAAGTATATAATTGTTGTTTAAAACGAAATAGTTTCAAATTAGAACTACATTAATTTATCAGTTATTCAATCTTGTCCGCTTTTTAAGGCTACAATGGACAGTTAAAGTGTGGTTAATTGACCAAAATATCGAAAAATTGTTTTTGACTTATTTTAGTATTATATTAGCCATTCTATCAAACGCGAAAAAAAATCGGGGGTTGTATGCATTTTTTACTGAGTTGTGGGGTAGTTTCTTAGTCATCCATGACCATGCCCCTTTGTTTACATTCTGATGTCATGCTAACAAAGCTGTCATGTACTTTGACAGTACAAATTTCATTTACTGTAGACAAAGCCTCTCTAATTTTTAATTTTAAATGTTAATTTATCATGTTCTAGATAGTAATAATTTGTTTTAACTGTATCTGCGACATGAATTGACGTTATTTGCTTACAACTCGTTTAAACTTGCGCTTGCATTTTTTGTTCAATTTTATTAAATCTTGATATTGATTTTACGAAAACAAGAAATTCTTTTCAGAAAAAAAACTCATTTTAAATTGCATTTGTTGTTTAAAATTATTAGTTAGGATCCTATATCATCGATATATAGAAAACCTAAAGGTCGTCCTAAAAAAAGAAAAAAAATTGTCAGAAAATAGCAATACCTGATGGCAGAAATCTCCTGAAACTGTTGATGAAAAAAAACAGTAATAGTATGATATTGCAGAGAAATCCATTATCAGGACCCAAGTACATCTTCTCAACCTGAGGCAAGCTATATTTCTCTTACAAAGCTGTGTTTTCTGAACTATTACATAAAGCTCCTTGCAAATATTATACAAACTGTGCCCTTGTTATAAAACAACACCATTCCATGGGGTATTATACAAAGATGGGACTTTCATGCGAATCATATCATGAAAGGTATGGAAGTGTTTATTCAAGTTTCCAAGAAGAGACCAAAAATTCACATGATATAAACAGCAAGCTGGTGAGTGTTTTTCTATCCATAGACAGAGGGAATGCAGCTTTGGAAACTTTTTCATCTGTGCTTAACATACCAACAATGGACAGAAAAACATTTGCCAAACATTGCACGACTTATCAGTGAAAAGCAAAGGGGTGAAGAAAAAAATGCTCAATATATCACCTCAGCAGCTAGAAAACCTCACGTAAAAATTGACGCTTCTCTAAAAAAATCAGGAAATCATTGGAGTGAGTGTGTCATGTGACGGTACTTTGCAAAAGCCTTGGCATACGAAGGTGATATGAGAAGTTTTCGACCTAACAAAGACACAAGACATTTTTTCTGAAACTCTTTTTTTTTATTTTTCAACATATTCTCATTGTAACCCTACATACTTCTCCCAAAGATGCTTTTATCTATGTAACCCATCCAAATAGTACTCGGCGTTTTTCTCTGCAAAAAATTTTTCACGAAGGTGATAGCCTCTTCATATGACGAAAATTTTTGTTCTCCGAACGCAATTTTTAGATGAAGGATCAAAAAGAAGTCGCTTGGGGCTAGATCTGGTGAGTAAGGCGGAAGCTTAGAGTAATTCGTGGATTTTCGCCATGGCAACCGCTGAGGTGTGAGACGGTGCGTTGTATTGGTAAAACAGGATTTTCTTTTTCTGCAAATCTGACCTTTTTTCCGCAAGTCCTGCCCCCAGCTTGCCAAGTAATAAGGCGTAGTATGCTCCTGTAGTGGGTTTTCCTTTTTGAAGATAATCAATTTAAAGGAATTCATGACTTTAAAAAAAACAGTCGCCATCACTTTCTCAACGGAAAAAACAGTTTTTATTTTTTTGGAACCGGTTCCCCCTTTGCAGTCAACGGTTTGGACTGTATTTTTGTTTCGGGCGTATAAAGGTGTGTCCAGATTTCATCTGCAGTATACAATCAGCGCCAAAGTTCAAATTTATTGCGCCTCAACGGCGCCAACAGAGCGTTGGAAATGTTCATTCGCACACGTATTTGGTTTTACGCGAGCAAACGCGGCACATAACGCAAAAACAGCTTTCTCATGCCTAAATGTTGATTTAAGGGCAGTGAAACCTCTATACAGACAATGTTAAATTGGCTGTTTTCGAGGTACATTTTCTCAAAATCTGTTATATGTACATGCTTGAAATTTTTCATATAATTAAAATACACATTTCTCATTATACTCAAATGAGCTTTTAGCTAATTTTGAATTCTTTCATAATTTATAAAATATTTTATCAAACATAGTTTACGTTAACCCGTTTTTCACATAAAAAAAAATTTGTAAAAAATAAATTTTGGGGTTTTTTACAAAAAAACTCATTTCAGTATATATTAGCCATCATTATAAATATATCATAAAAAATGTACATACCTGTGAACAGTAGTTTCTAAGAAAAGGAACATCGAACATCAAAAATTGACATTTTGAGAAAAATTGGTTTTAACGTATAATTACTTTTTAATTAAAACATTCCAGCTCCATATTCTAAATCATCAGCATTTTTTAGTAGCTCATCATCTTCTTTCTTCCTTTTAAGTCTTTTTTGCTTCCTAACTTCCTTTGTTTTTTGTAAACAATAGTATTTTGCTCGTAACAGCCTCTGTTTGTCGAGGCACTCCATCGCCTGTACCGTGTAATCACCAGGCTCAATACACATTTTTTTTCAAAATTTCTAGTTTTGATACTTTCCCATATTAAATGAGGAAACTGCATCATATGTACCCAGTGACAAAACTTCTAATTGTACAAATGTTTTCTTCGGTACACGAGACCATATTACATTATTTACACTTTCGTTAGATTTTGCGTACCTCCATGTAAACACTTTTTAGCAATTCTAGATTAGCTCAATCCATAAAAACAGGTCGCATGGCCTCCACAACATCCACAGGTAAACTATTTTTGTGATGATAACTCTCCCCAAGCAATTCTGCTTTTTTAAATTTGCACCACGTATCTGTATCAGAGGGACAAAATCCATGCTGAGGTTTTTCATCGGTTGATAGCTTGTGTAAATATATTGCCCATATGGCTTGTTGCATGTCCTTCACGCTAGACAAATTTCTGCGGATAGCTAGACCATAATATGCTTGAAGACGGTCGATTTCTGCCTCTGTCAATCTATTTCTTCCGCATAAAGGCTTTCCGTCATAAAGTTTTTGACCTCTCATCTTAGTTTTCAAGCGTCGAAGACGTGTCCCCATTCTTTTCATAACATGACCTATGCATTCTAATTTCTCGACAGAGCAATGGTCACCATATACTTTGTTCTCGACAATAGAAATAAATGCCTCCCCATCTCCTAAATATTTTGTGTACCGAACATTGCAGAGAGACTGGGAACGCTGAAAAATGGATAGAGCTCCAGCTACTTCCATCTTACCGCTGTAGCCTTCAAAATTTCTCTTACAATTTTGAAGATGCTTGGTTTTGTTCGGACAAATACAATGTTTTGAAAAACTTCGACATCTATAACTTTGCCGGTATCAACACTTGTGACTGTCACCAAGCCATTCTTCGAAGAAAACCACGCTTCTGCCAGCTACCATCAACAGCAACAGCAATTTTTTCCATCATTTTCATCAACGGCTTCACGAACAGCTTCTGCCATACTGTGTTCACAGGTTTCTCTTGTTGCCTGCAGTAAAATGTGGTTGTACTTTGAGAATTTTGTGGGTGGCGGGGGAAGATTCATGATACCGCAAAACATCCTAGCAGACTCAGCACCTTTACCTATGCATCGCATAGCATACACTAGCCGGGTATTCAGTTCGTAATTCTCAGAACTATCGCATTTCTTGGAGTTAAAAAAAGTATAGTTATATTTACAAGAAGGACATTTTAAGTGAAACTTCACAGCTTCACCCCACAGTTACTTTCACTGAGGTGCAACCTGAGTCCTGTTTTTTCACACTTTATACATTTTACAGCTTCAAAAACACACAAGCTAAAAGGTTAATGTCCACAATAACATTTCTGAAACCAGAAAAAGCCTCATCCGAATATGAAATATCCATGTTTACAATTTTTCTCTCACTGGCAGATGGTTCAGTTTCATTAGTACAAAGCTTTGCACCATCAACACGATTCTTTTCATCAGCAGAGTTCTTTGGAACAGTAGAATTGCTTTCACCACAACCATCATTACTTTTATTACATCTTCCTTTATTAAAAATTCCTCTTCGTTTCTTAAATACTTTAGTTGATGCTCTAGGCATGGTAAAGTCGATATAATATAGCATTTTTTTAAAAGTTTAAGCTTAATAATGTTAAAGAATACTTGCGAGTTCAAAAATTACAACGCAGTTTTGAAAGTGTAAAAAAACACTGATTTGACCGTTAAAAAGACAGTGAAGTTTCAAATGGGTTAGGAAATAAAATAATAAAAGGCTCAATTTATACAATAAATGATAAATGTTTTGATTTATACCAGACGCTCAACTTTTTAAGCCAAAACAAAAAACTTTGTTTACTTTTACGCTTGTCAAATGGGCGTGGCCCAGTTTCAACGATTATTTAAAAATATATTTTTAGGGCTTCTACTTACCCTAGAGGTTAAAGTAAGGTATTTTTAGAAAGGTTAAAATCTGTACTATGTGGAAATGTAAAAATCTCAAATTGTCAAAAAAAAAATCAAATTTTACCTTTCCGACTGCCCTTAATATGTGACAAACACGTTCCGTTGACATGTTCATAGCCTCTGCTATCTCTCTCACTTTAATTCGGCGTTCGTCTAGCACCATTTGGTGGACATTGGCAATGTTTTCGTCGGTAGTTGTAGTATTTGGACGACCTGAACGTTCATCGTCTCCCAAGCCATTACGGCCACGTTTAAATTCAGCTGTCTAAAATTTCACTGTGGGAAATGATGGCGAAGAGTCCTCATACACAGAATCCAACTCATCTTTGATTTGTGTAGGCGTATTGCGTTTCAAAAACAAA
The DNA here is from genome assembly GCA_019973935.1 of Trichonephila clavipes. Classification (NCBI taxonomy): domain Eukaryota; kingdom Metazoa; phylum Arthropoda; class Arachnida; order Araneae; family Nephilidae; genus Trichonephila; species Trichonephila clavipes. The sequence goes on from BMAU01006031.1 coordinate 425,048, forward strand.
TATTTAAGGACAGCTCGATACTCGATTGTGTCCATTTTCACAAAAACACTCACATCAACTAACTAAAACGACAGTTCCATAACAACTGCGCATCAAAAATGGCTCAAACTTTGGTGAGTAACTGTTGACAGAGGAAAAACTAAATTCACTAGCTTTTATTGCTAAGTGATGCCATCTTCACGTTGAGGTCAGACCACTCTCATAATCTAACCTAGGATTAAGAATAATCCTCGATGTCCTTAGTGGACTTGTATTTGACTTGGAAGTATTGTCAAAATACTGTCAGAATTGTGTAGCCACTGGTCGAGATATAGGAGTCAAAAGTACAGTTTCACACATTGTAAAAACGACATGCACATGAGTGTGACAAAAATTTAGATGGAATTTCTGCAGCCATGGAGATGCATGCTGCACTAATTATGTGGAGACAGTCAATTAGTGATTGCCAATGAGATATCCAAAAAAGTGGTCCTCTTGACAGCTTGCTAAATTCAAGAGCACAAAAAGACTTTTCCACTGCTGACAGCACAATTTCGACAGACTAGTCACGTGATGCGCATGCTATTGCCTGCGTCACTTCCGTCAGGGGCGTGACACGAACTTCAAGAGTATGTCTACCTTACGGTTAGGTGAGCTGATAGAGTCTTTGACTGTAACTTTTTTGCAGCACGTGGAAAGTGTATACATTTTTATGAATCTGCTTCTATATTAAACCCCATTTCATTGTACTTCAACGTAAAATTCCAATTCAAATTAACTATCTCATTGTGTAATCTATAATAAAAAGTTGATTCTTAATTGAATCACTGTTTGAAACAATACATCCCTCAATACATTCTTCATACTTTAAATTCCGTTTCATCAATATTGTGACTAAAACTGTTTTACTCTGTGAAGTTAAATGTTTAGAGCTCTCACAAAATAAAAATAATCCATTATTTTCTTAAGTACTTATCTATCCCAAATCAAAATTATTATGAATTATTCTTTAAGAAAGGTACTTAAAAGAAAATTTATATATTTTGATTTTCATGAGATACGATGAGCATTTTATACAGGAATGCGAAATAAACTGAGTCACACTGTTAAAACGGATAATAAAATGGCGGTAAATAGTGAATATCTAATGTTATCTAGTTCTAAAATGCAGCTTGTAATCTACGATCCGCTGACATTTATGGCATCGTAAGTCTCTATCGAAACAATGGTTAAGATAGAAGGAGGCAGATCGTTGCTCAGGAATTTCACGATAAACGTGAGATTTAGCCTCATTAACAAAAAATGTTTAAGTTTTTAGAGTTATGTAGTAATCAACGTTCTACCTTTGTTTTAGAAACTGGGTGTCAGTGATAAATAATTCTAATATCTAAAGAAAATTACTGAAATAGCATAAACCTCATTTTTATGCAAAGTACGAGTATAACACAATTAGAATTGAAATCTAGTTAAAGTTTTTGTATATGCAGTGAAATATTATATGTTTAAGGTATCCGACTATCCTAAAATCATGAATTTTTCAAAAATTGACAATTTTTTTATCATGTTATTTTATAGTTCATGATATTAGCTTAATAAAAATACCATGTGATTTATTTTCCATTCACTAGAACAAAAACTACAAGTGTTTTAGTAAAAGCAGATGCCATAACTTTACACAAGATGTCAAACTTTAAAATGCGTTTTACACGAAATGTGTTTTCATCGAAAAACTCAGACGGGGAGAGCGATTGCTGAAACTGTTTTGAAAATAATTTGCTGAAATTTTTTGTGTAGGGTCTGTATAACAGTAGAAGTGCTTTGACCTTCAGATTTAACAATCACTGTTTTATTTCAAAATTTAAAGTGCTTTAATGAATATAATCTTTGTTTTTTTTAATCAATTTTATATAGTCACTAAGATAAAGTGTGCTCTAATTTTCATTAAAATTAAAATATCTGTTATCCTGATGGTCATTTCAAACATGAATAAGAAAATAACGCAACAAAATTAAAAAAAATGAGAATTTGTTCATAAATTTTTGGTACAAAGCGGGTCCCGTTTATGTAATTTTTTGTACATCATTACCAGCTTTTTCCCATTTTAATAATAATAATTTTTTTTGTTTTCAGTTTTACGATTTTTCCTTAAAATAAACTATATAAATGTAAAAATCACAAAAAAACCCCTATATCTCCATTTTTTGAAAAAAAAAAGTTGTCGCAAGTAGTCGGATACCTTAACATGAAATATCTTTACGAACTAACACAACAGACCTGACAAACTACTATGTTCTTTCATGTAATTCTTCTTAACACGAAACGAAAATCACTTCAAACGAAAGGACTTCTCTTCTGAGAATAAAAACAATACTAAAAACACCAGCCATGCAGGACAGATTTGAGAAGGGTGTGAAATTAACCAGTAATACAAAAGAGGCAATTCCTACTTAGATCAACAAAGAAAAATTTATTTTAGATACTTTTTTATTAAATAGTTACAATTAATATAAATATGTATATACATATGATAGAACCACAACATTAACTGGTAATTAATTTTTATTAGTTATCATTAAAGTATAGTATAGTCATCCAAAACAATCATGTAATAAAATTTCAGTTTAACTGAATGCTTTAAAAACCTTTTCAAGTTTTGACACAAGTCGCCAAAAGGGTAATTGAGTGTGTGGCCATTGAGCCAAAGTGGCTGTATTTGTAATTATTTCAATAATTAGTTTTAATTAATTAATTTTTATTAATTATAGTAAAAAATTACTATAATGTCATCCAAAATAACCATGTATATAAAATTTCAGCTCAATTGAGTGCTTTAAAATGTATTTTATTAACGATAGAAAATTCGACGAAAATAAATAAATATATAGAGAGTGTGAGCTAATAGTAGGAATTGAAAAAGTGGCGGTTTCACATGTTTCGTAGAAAGGAGGCAAACTTGATTTTGAAATACTCTAGGAATAAGCTATGCCACGAGCTAATTTTTTTTATTTAAGCTACTTTCAGCCTTAACCCCTACAAACGTTGCACAGGAACATGTCACCTTTCTCCAGTTGTCCTTACAATTTGGTGGCGAGTACATTGCATTGTGAGTTAAAATCAATCAGTTTGGTTTGCGTTTTTTACCAAATTTTTGAAGAATTTTTTTTTATGAGCACAATGGCAAAGAGCTCAAAGGGAAAACAAATTTCTATTTCGATTAAAATAAAGATGGAGCTTCTTAAGGCTGTTAATTTAGAAGAGAAGACGAAATTGGTAATCTGTAAAGATTTTGGTATGGGTTAATTTAGAATGAATTGTCATTAAGTGCTTGTAAATGCTTTGTTACATTTATTTTATTAAGTACATGCATATATAAATATTTTTGTTGATAAAAGATACTCTAACAAACTTAATTTTGTTGAATAAACATTTTTTTTTTTGCAATATCGTTTTGCACGAAATTCTTTCAACACGAAAAATAATTTCAGTCCTCAGTTTTTAGTTAAATGATTTTCACTGTAGTCCATAAAATAAAAGAAAGCTGAATAGGTTAGTAATTTCAAAGATAATTTTCATGACATCGAGAGTTTTAGAAAATAATCGCTCTGATACTTAATACATTATTAGCCTAGCTATTTTTTAAAAAAATCTTTTGTACACTTGGGGAGGGGGAAGCATTAAAAGAAATAAATTTAAATTTCTATAAAAAAAACTTCACATATTTGAGGACTAATTGAGACTAACAATCTTCGAGAAACAATTTGTTCCTTTTACTTTTTTCCATGAAGATTGTGTTTCTAATCAAATTAATAACGCAGTAAATTTTTGAAAAAAATTAAATGGAGGCATTTGAAGTAAACATTTACATTCTCGGAAATTGTTCAAGATTTATATTAGTTATTTACTAAGAGGGGTTTTGAACATTTATAATTAATAATTTCCTCCCTACGAGTGAACTAACCATAAAATGCATAAACATGTATTTGTATTCCAAAATACGCTGGTTATCCTTAATTAAAGAAAAATCACAAAAACGTCGATAACTCAAAAAGAACTTGATGAATGTTATGCACGGCATAGAGGAAGGTAAATATAAAATAGCATAAAAAATCATCAGACAATTATGAGGTTATGCAAATTAGCAGATGAATACAATGAAAAAATCGAATGTGTCAGTTTGGTACAGGAAAAGTGTCTTTAATATGGGGTATGATCATTCCGAGAAGCAATACACCACTCGCAGCAATGCGTGATGCTCTCAGTCACGAGGTCTATTAACTCTGTAGGAAGTGTGAGCCATTGCTGTTCCTAGGAATACGAGGCAAGGGTTCTAGGTAAGGGATTGAAAGCAGATACACGTCATACTAGAGCAGGGGTACTTAACCTTTTTTTTCTGCTGGGCTGACAACATATGTCAGCCATTTTACGCGGGAAGTATACATGTGTTAGCCATTTCACGCGGGCCACAACATATGGTTTTACCGTGGGGGGGGGGAGGAGAAATGCTTTCAGAACAGATAACATTGGGAATTAAAAATATGGAAAATTGTTCCTGTTTTAATTATTTTTTAATTTTTTTATTTTTGTCACTAACACTAACTTAAAAGAATTTAAGAAACACACTCCTTTACAATTTTTGCACCTGTAAACGGTTTCATATGATTACCAATAAGAAAACGAACTTCTTAGGATGTATTTGCTATTACTGTGAGATTAACACTGCCAAAACACTTTGTTGCTGTTGCAAAGAGTATTCAATAAAGCCTATTTATCACATCTTGAAAGTGGAAAAGTGCCATTGAATAATTCCTGTTTATTAATATTTTTTAAATACAGCACTTTCATGACAAATCTAGTGTTGCGACGTCATTAATTTATTCATGTACTTTCCCTGATCACGCTCGTGGCATCATAAATATGACGTAAGGATTGAAGTGATGTAATGCGCGCCGGTCAGGGATTGGTTCTTGATTACATCACAAGATGTCAGATGTAGAATCAAGTGTATATATATGTAGCTCTTTCCTTGGAAACTGTAGGTTTTTTGTGTGTCTCTGTGCTGTGCTGTAAATAAAGATTTTTGTTCCAGTAACCGTCGCAAAGTATTATTTGCAGAACCTTGAGTAGTAACATTTGGCGTCCGCGACAGGACGTGTTATTGGAAAGTGAGCTAAAGAATGATGTAGTAGATTTACAGAAGATTTCATTGCTGCAAGTGCAATTGAAAGATAAATATTTGAGATTAGAAGCAGCCCAAGAAGCAGTATCTGGAGCTTTGCTACAATTAGAAGATAATGGAGAAGAATTCGAGACTGATTTCATTGATGCGGAAAGCTACCGTGAAAAATATTTAGAATATTACACTCGCATCGATAAGAAGTTGGGAGAGACTGTTATTTCTGATGTTCCAGACACACCAAGAAAGTTTAAGCTACCGAAACTCGAATTGAGAAAATTCGGTGGAGACCCGAAGGAGTTCCTTTCGTTTTGGAGCCAGTTCCAAAAAATCCATGACGACGGGAGCATCCCAGATGAAGACAAGATGCAGTATCTTGTGGCTTCAGTTGAACCCAAAGCGGAAAGACTCATTCTTAGTTTTCCGGCTACTGCAGCGAATTACCCGAAGGCAGTGGACCAATTGAAAGAGCGATTTGGAAGAGATGATCTACTTGTCCAAATTTATGTTCGGGATCTTCTGACAATGGTTGTGAAGAATGATGTGTCCGGTAGGAAAAAAAAACGGACCTTTCAAGACTCTATGACGAGTTGGAGGGAAATCTGAGAGCCCTGGAGAGCCTAGGACGAACGCAGGAAATGTTTGAAGATTTCCCTAGCCCTCTCTGGTTGAGAGCTGCCTGCCCGAAGAAGTGCTAATGACGTGGGAACGGAACAGAAATCACCACGAACTATCCGACAACACTTCCGGAAAGAACATTCGCTCCTTAGAGAATCTAATGACTTTTCTCCGTCAAGAAGTGCAGGGTGAAGAGATGGTTGTGTTATCAAGAACTGGATTTGCATCGAATAACGTTACCCGTAAAAAGGAATATGTTTGTAACCCTCTAAACGAGATTAGTGGAGATCCGGCAACTGCGGCAGCCCTAGTAAGTTTCAAATCCACTGACAATAAAGTTGCTTGTATTTTTGTGATAAACCCCATCCCAGCCATAAATGTTTTTAGCAAAAAGAAAATGTCTTTAGATGAGAAATTAAAAATATTGTCTAAAAAGGGAGCTTGTTATACATGTTTAACTAAATCAAATCATATCAGTAGGCAGTGTGACTTAAAATCTAAACTGAAGTGCAATTTCTGCTCTTTATCTCGTTATAATATTATGTGTAGTAAAAAACTTGATAAACATTTAAGTGTTAAAAATTCTCCTTCCACTATTACTCTTTCTAATCAATGTAGCAGAGATCGAACGGTTTATTTGTAGACTCTCTGTGTAATTGCGCGAGGTCGAGGTCGAGAAAGGCGCATAAGGATTCTTTTAGATTCATCTAGCCAGTATTCTCACGTGAGTGAAAGATTAATTGCGCACTTGGGATTAATACCGCATAGATATGAAAACATAATTCACTCCCTGTTTGGAGGAACGCAAACGAAGCCTAAGAAACATGGAGTTTATTCTATCGAGCTGACGGCTTTGAATGGAGATTACTCTTGTTGTTTAGAAGTTCACTTAGAGGAAAAGATATCCAACAGTGTCCCGAAAATAACAGATGAGCAAATTCTAAATAATTTAAGAGAACTGAACATAGAGTTTTCAGATTCATTTAGCGAAGATTTAGAAATTGATTTGTTAGTGGGTTCGAATGTGTTAGGTCGCATTTTAATGAAGAAATGTTGTGAGTTAGATTCCGGTTTAAGTGTGGTCGAGACTATAAACTCGGAAATACAGTTATAGGAATGCAGGATGATGTATGCCATATTGATAGAAATGTTATGTGACAACACTTTCAATGTATGTAAGAAATTTTAAATTAACTGATCTCTGGAGTCTCGAAAGCTTAGGCATTTCTAATCCAACACTAGAAGAAAGCAAACAAAATTCTTATGAAGACGCTTTAAATGATTTTCAGCAGAAGCTAGCGATTCTTCCTAACGAAAGGTATGAGTTACAGCTTCCGTGGAAACATGATCCAGTTAATTTACCTGATAATAAAGGTTTAACTTGGGCTAGACATGAGAAAGTTATCAAAAGGGCTGAAAGTAATGGCTTTCTCAGAGAGTATCAAAGTTTTTGAGGATTGGAAAAATTTGGGGATTATTGGAATTGTACCGGAGGAGGAAGTGAAAGCGGTTAAATGTCCTTATTTGGCGCATAGGCTTGTAATAAAACTGCAAAGTGAAACCACAAAGTACCGTCCCTGTTTTGACGGGTCGGCTTGTGAAAATGGTAAACCTTCATTAAACCAATGCTTATATAAAGGCATAAATCTTTTAGAAGTAATACGCGATATTTTAGATAGGTTTAGACTCTACCCTATTGGATTAAGTGCAGATATAGAGAAAGCGTTTTTAATGTTATCAGTTCATCCAAAAGATAGAGATTATCTTCGATTCTTTTATCCTAGTAACGAAGAATTAGTGTATAGGCATTGTCGAATTGTTTTTGGTTTAAATTCTTCCCCTTTCCTATTAAACGCATCCATAAAAACATCTATTAGATAACGCACTTCTTGAATACTGTAATGTTGTAGAGAAATTAAAATGTTCATTTTATGTTGACAATTGTTTATCTGGTGTAAATCATGTAAAGGAACAAGAAAATTTTATTGATATAGCTTCAAAATTATTGTCAAAAGGCTGTTTTAACTTGCGAGGTTGGCAAAGCAATGTAGCATGTAAATATGTTTCTCAGCATACAGGAGAGGCGTCAGTTTTAGGCATGTTATGGAATTTAGACAAATATACCCTGAGATGTAATATAAATTTTGAAATCTTAACGTGTGAAACAAAAATTACGAAAAGGTTCATTTTATCAACAGTGCAAAAGGTTTTTGACGCAAACGGGTTGTTATCTCCAGCTACATTGCCTCCCAAATTATTGCAAGAAACTTGGAAGTTAGAACTGCCTTGGGATTCAGAATTACCTAAAAATATTGTTAATAAATTTATGAAATGGTCAAATGAAATGTATTTGTTAAAAGAAGTTACTGTGCCTCGATATATTGCCATAAATGAAACCTCTGAACTCCCCATATTTTTGTTGATGCATCTAAAAGCTCATATGGTGCATGTGTGTTTGTTCGAACGGTTGTAGAAAATGATGTAAAAGTTACACTTTTAAGTTCTAAGGCTAGAGTAGCCCCCTTGAAATCTCTTACCATTCCTAGATTAGAATTAATGTCATGTTGCCTCGGAGCTAGGCTTGCAAATTCAATTATACGTGCTTTAAATCTACCAGGAATAAAGGTAATTTACTGGTCTGATTCAGAAGTGGCTCTTTGGTGGATAAGAGAACAAGGAAATTGGTCCGTGTTTGTGGCCAATCAGGTAAAAGAAGTAAGAGAACTTACCCAATTTCAGTCGTGGAGGCATGTTCCAAGTAATATGAATATAGCAGATTTATTATCTCGAGGATGTACCCCCCCAAAAGATGTTAGATTTTAAATGGTGGGAGGGACTTCGATGGTTAAGAAACAATAGGGAACATTGGCCTGCCAATGAAATTAATTGTGAACCTAAGGATGTTATTTTGGAAAAAAGGAAGTCTGAATTAGTTAATGTAAATATTTCTGAGGAATTGGTCCCGTGGTATGCTGTACGATTTTCTAAATACAATTCAATAGTTCGTTTAATGGGCTGGATTTTAAGATTTATTTAATAATTCTAGGGTTCATGTTGAGGAAAGAGAACTTTCCGAACTATCATCGGATGATATAGAAAATGCTGAAAGGGTGTTAATTCGGTTAGTACAAGATAAGATGTTTTCTAATTTGAAATCAATACCCATTGTAAATGTCTTTAAAGATAATGAGGGAATCATTAGAGTTAAAACTAAAATAACTGAGAGAAAAGATGATCCAAATTTTATTGCTCCTATTTTGATGCCTAGTAAATGCCTTTTAACCACAAGATTAATTGAGTATTACCATCTAAAACATTGCCACGCTGGGGTTCAAATTGTTATGTCTATACTGCGTGAAAAATTCTGGATAATGAAAACACGAAAAACGGTCAGGGATGTAGTTATGAAGTGTGTGCCCTGTCGTCGATATAGCTCTAACTCTCCTATGAGTGAACCTGTGAGTCTGCCTGCGGATCGTGTTAAAGATGCTAACGCGTTCGACATTACAGGTATTGATTTGGCTGGACCTCTTTTTACTAGAAATGGAGGTAAGGTGTGGATAGTGCTTTACACTTGTGCCATTTATCGAGCGATACTTCTAGAGCTAGTGAGTTCATTGTCTACTGAGTGTTTCATGCTTTCTTTAAGACGGTTTATTGCACGTCGTACTAGACCAGAAACTATATATACAGATAACGGAACTAATTTTGTCGGCACCAATAGTGAATTGAAAAATCTAGATTGGGATAAAATAATGAAAGAGACCGATATTAAACCTATTAAATGGAAGTTCAATCCCCCAACTGCCGCTTGGTGGGGAGGTTGGTGGGAGAGATTAGTACGAGTAATTAAAGAATTATTGAAGCGTATTTTAGGTAAGGCAATTTTAACATATGAAGAACTTTTAACTGTTCTATGTGATTATGAAGCGGTGTTTAATTCTCATCCATTAACCTATGTCTCGGAAGATCCGAATGATTTAATACCATTGACACCTAGTTTGTTTATAAACGGGAAGTCTTCATATGACACCGTAGATTTAGATTTAAGTGAATTCTCCAAGTTTCAGAAAAGAATAAAATATCAAAGAAAATTGATCCATGATTTTAGATCACGTTTTAGGAAAGAATATCTTGGTCAACTAAAAATATTATCTCTAGATTTAATAGGAGAAAACCGTTCTTCTACCAATTGTAAAACATCTAAATTCGGCTTTCTCCGTGGAAGTTCAAATTGTCGTTCCTAGTATTGCGTTGAAAACCCCTATTCCTAGAAGTCGTGTGTGACCCTCTCGCCGAATGCCTGGGGGCTGCGTAGTTTTCGCGAAAAGACAATTCTTGGAAATGGACATGTCGCTGATCGAAAGAATGAGTGCCGGGGTGACGGAAGACAGAAAATTCGATAGCGGCGCTTCTCCGGGGGGCTGGTAATTGGCTGTACGTTCGTCCCACTTCTTTTTTCTACACTCCGCTTGCCTATGTCCTTGAATGCCACAATAAAAACATTTGAAAACAGTTTCCTTTCTGTTAAAAAGATCCCCACCTGTTTTGCGAGCCGTAACTGAGCTGGCTTCCTGTAAACGCCCGACTCTTAAATTCATTTCCTCTAATTTATTTGCCAATGCCGCAATGACCGCAGTTTCCGTTTGTGAGGGGGACAAACCCGATCTCTCGTCATTCGCGATCTGATTTAATTTCATATTCTGTTCTTCAATCAACGCCGCGCTGATTGATTCATCCAAATTTAAGGGATCTTTTGCTAAGACGTATCGACGAATATCGTTTCTCAAACCACTTATAAAACGCGATTGTAATAATTGATCGTTAGCGTTCCTCACCGCGGTGTTTTGAGCCGAATTTCCTGACTAGAATATCTGTGTTCCGAGTTTGTTGATGCGTGCTGTGAATTCTTACACGCTCTCAGAAGAACCCTGAATGCATGATGAAAATAACTGGAGACGTGTGGACAATGGGACGGCCTTCTCGAATCTTTTAATAAGAATTCTAGCGATATCGTTGTACTCTATTAAATGACTGTGGGTTGGGTCGGATAAAAAAATTCCTCAGCTATTCCCGCTAAATTTAATTTCAGAATAGTCACTTTCTCGTCGTTTGACCACTTGCCTAAATTCGCAACATCATTTATTTTTTCTAGGAACCTACGTATTCCCAACGATTCACCTCCGTCATACATTGGGATCAAATCAATTAGATTAAATTTCTCAGACGCCGTCTGTGTCAAAAGGGGGTCTGATTGTCGTGTACGTGGCATGTTTAAAAAAATAAGACAAAATTTCTAACGAGATTAAATCGCGACGGAAACAATTCAATTCTAGCTAAAACAACTGAATTCAAGCACTCGTGCAGGGTAAGAGAAATTCATAAACTCGTAAATTTAAATAAAACTTTTAACTAATCGGCTCTCGCGTAAATACATGCATGAAAAAAAAATATTCACATCAATGTAAAAGGAAGAAAAAAAAAGAGCACCAGTACCTGTGACATCATGCTGCACCATTGTTGCACCTTTCTCTTTCTCTCTCTTCTTTCGGGGGAAAAAAACTACAAGAAAAACAATTTTCACCAGTAGCTAATTCGAGTAATAGATACAATTAAAACACAATAGCACACACTAAAAGTTATTTCGGTGATCCATCAAGAAAAAAAATATAACTACATCAGATGATGTAAAAGAAAAAAAAATTCCGACGACTGGTCACGCTCCCATTATGATGCGACGCTAATGATAACTTATTTACATTGCCAAGATGAAAAACCTAGATTCTTAATTTGACATCGCATCATGACTTAAGTTAAAATTAAACACTAATATTCTATAGACAAATTACTGTACACTAAATTAAAAGGCCGGTTCTTAAAGTAACAATTAATTTTATTGAATTAACATATTGGTGAAAGAAACGTTAAATGTTACAAGAGTGTTACTTATCTGAATGAGAGGATCGGAGGGCGACGGAGGGGTGACCTCGGGTAGCGAGTGCGCTTCCCGACTGGAGGGTTTTTCTGGCAGACGTAAGAGGGAGTAAAAGTCCCGATAATTCTTCCGGACCAGCTTTTAAAGCCGACCAGATCACTTCGAAAAGAATCCGCTACGGATTCGTTACCGTCCAATCTACCACCCTGATTGGAGCGCAAGAACATAACCTTGCCGGCCATCAGGTCCGTTGAACCCAACGCACCCACATTCCTTAGAAATCCATTTCCTGTAAACAGGGCAAATATAAAAACTGCAATTGTATCTTTGGGACCGGCGGCCTCCCATCAATACTAAACGATTCGACATTTTGTTTATTAACAATAGTATAAGGCAGTGCTTCTCAAACGTTCACCATTGCCGACCCAATTTTCAATTATAATTTTTATTGCGCCCCCTTATACAATAATAATGCGCTTTGGCGCTAAAGCTACAACACGATCTAATTCATAAAACGTAAAAATTAGCAAGATAAGTATCAAATTTTGTATTTTTTACATTGAAGTAATACTTATTTTAAACAAATTACTTTTGAGTAGTAGGATAATTATTGTTATTTTTCTTTCTCTAATTTTAATATTGGAACATATTGCAAAATATTTAATTAAAAATTTATTTCCTCATTCATCCATTTTTAAAAGTACAAATGTCATTAGAAAAAGAATCTAGTTAATGTTGCTTTTTGTCATATCCATCATATTTGAAATAACTATTTAAAGGGAGAAGACTTCAAAGTGTTTTAACCCGGGAGAGCAGATTCGCACTCGATACTAACCTTAACAGTCGCGAAAGATGACTGAGTCAACCCATTTTTTTTACAATTATTTTCATATAGTACATAATAAAAATCTCAATTCCAGGAAAAAATTTAAGTAAGAGAAACTATACTTACCTACTTTCAAGGACTTTTCATTTTTTCTTTAATAATTTGAAAATAATCCATTAAAATTGAACTAAAATGTTTCATAAGTATGTAACCTTAACAAAAGACACAAATCACAGACACTTTTCGCTAACATTACAGGAATGATATTTGCAAAAATAAACCATCATACTTTGTTCAAATTATTGTTGTGCAGCTGGCCTTTGACTGGCCCCACACGACCAATCCCGTGTTAAAAGATAATTCAATATAAAAACATGGATATTTGTTCTAAAAAACAAATTACGTAAAACGTGGACTTCATCATGCTTTACATGTTTCAGAATACCCATAAAAATGAATCTTCGCCAAATAATCCTTCAAGAATAGAACTAATCATACTAATAAGTTCTATGGTCAAATGTTGAAAACGATGATAACTGGCGCAAATCTGCTGCCTGGGTGAAAAGTGAATAAGCCCCCCCCCTGTAGGGTTATCATGCCCCTCTTGGGGGACATGCCCCACAGTTTGAGAAACACTGGTATAAGAAGAACAGCTAAATAAATATTAAACTTTATATTTATATACATACAAGTTTTTAATAAGTTAAGTTTACTTGAATTGTAAATAAACCAAAAAAGAAGCTTTTTGCATACCTCAACTGAAAACATTTTAAGTTTGTAGATCTAATAGCTGATAAAAAGGATTTGTTTGTTTTATTTATAACGCCCGTAACTCCCTTGTGTGTCATTTTTTGAAAACACCTTCCTAAGCTGATCTCTGCTTAGCAAAAGTAATGCATTGTTACAAAATTTGTGTAATGAACGCTTAAAATAGTGAAAACAATTTATAATTGGATGTGTAATGCATTAATATTACTTTCTGTTGTATGTATTTTATGTTCAATTTGTAATATCCCCAAGCAACGCTGTTCCTCACATTATGATGTTCATTCAACGGAAACATAGCGAAATGTTGGTGATAGAGCCAAGTTGGCATCATTTTAGGGAAACCATGTAGGCAACTTGCCGATTGAATGAACGGTGTAGAAGTTGATATGCTGTAACTCCACCTAGTGGGTTGAACGGTTTTGAAGTGAACCAATTTCATATAGACAAACATCCATTTATATATATATCAGGAACGGAAATTTGAAAAGCGAAATAACTAATAATTTACATTTTCATTTCATTTTGTATATGGTTAGATATTAAAATCCGAGTGAACCCCTAAAAATAAGATAAAAATCTACTAGGACGTTCACCATTAAAAGATGGAAAATAAAGATAAAAAAAACTTATTTTGTGTGAGAAATCATAAGTAACAAAATTTATTCAACAGTTATATCTACTATTGTTTTATTAACATCTTCAAAAACAGTGAAAGGACAAAGATTCATTTCCTCATGCCCACGCATTCCGAGAGAATACTCACGCACGAAACCGGAAAATTTCCTTAGTATGACTACTTTCATTTAAAAATTCATATAAAATTTTTAATACAATGAAATACGCTAAAACTTACATCTTGCTATCATTGACAATATTTGTATAAACAGTGCAAAAATTTTCACTATATTTAGAAAAAGAATTGCGAAATTTAAGAAGGAAACAGTTTCTATTTTAGTAAAAATAATAATCTTTTCACTCTTTTTCGGGATGATTAAAATAAAATAGATGCAAAGTTTATAGTAGAAAATATTATCCGGCAAAACGATAAAGTTTTGTAAAAACGCGATATCTTACGATAAATTAATTCTCATAAACTAGCTCAATACACACACACACAAATGTTTTAAAATCAACTAATATGTAATTTTTATAAATTTTTAATTAATCCTCATAATGCTTCTTACTTTCTTAGTATCATCTTTGTATTATGTTTTCTGTTCTTATGTTTATAGCAACTCTGGTTACTATAGCCACGAAAAAGTATCGTTTGTTCTTATCAATGCGATTGCTCTATGCAGATCTGTTTTTTAAATGTATTTGAGTATTAAAATTATTGTTGTAAATACGAACCACAATTAAAATAAATTCTGAAACTTTTATTATGAATGTCAGAAATTTTTTTAGTATGTATATGGGAAACTTTGTTATTGTTGTTGTTACTAAAGCCACCTGATCGGCGAAAGCCAGATCAAAGCCCAAGATATTCACCGTGGCAAAGAGCTAAGTGACGCATGTCGTTACCCTTATCTTTGTGCACCATGAAAGTAACAGTACGATTTTGCTCGGTTCCAACCCAATTTTGAGAGTGAACACTTGGTGGTGGTCAGGGGCCTCCCACCTCTCTTCCCCTTCCAACAACTTGCAAGAGGACTTTAAACTTGGCATCTATTTAAAGTACCACCATTCCGCGAAGGCACTATACATTTACAAACATCCATGCATTTTCCGTAATTCAAACTCAGCCCCTACGGCACCCCAGTCAGCGCCATTAACCACTATACCGGATGGATGGCATTCTTGTACATCTTATTCAAACAAATGATATAATTCTTAAGACGAAACTAAATTCATTGGCTCAACAGCCCACGAGGGCCAAGTTCTACTGTTCTAATATCAGTATACGTGACCATTGAGCGCTTAGGAGCATGATCAGATGTCCCAATCAGGTGGTCAGCCTGAAGCGAAAATCCAGTGTTTAGTTCCCAAGAAACCTTGGCACATATTTATCGACCTACTGAAGGAATGAAAGGCTACGTCAACTTTGCAAAGTCCGAGGATAGAACTGTGGTTCTGTGGTGTGGAAGTACGATAAGCTACCACTCGCCCACTAGGACTTATAAATCTTCATGACCCACGATATTCATCGTGTTAAAGCAGTGTTTCTTAAACTGTGGGGCGCGCCCCCCTGGGGGGGCGCGAGCATATCGAAAATAAAAGATTAAAAAAAAATCATTTACTGGAATGAAGTAAAACAAAATACTTTCTGACATAATAAAAAAAATGCACATTTACACTGATATAATTTATATATCTGCGATATTACGTCACAAAAAATTAAAGCTTCTACTTCTATTACGGTTTCTTTTCAAACCAAAATGAGAAAAACAAAACTCAGACCCTTAATCGAAAAAAAATTTAGGAAGATAAAAAAATTCATCACTGTAATATTGTCATCAGCTGTAGGCAGCAGAATGCAATTGCTGCGGTTTGACCTTCGAAAACTTACTTGTACGGTTAGTTAGTCCTGGCTCTTATGTGTGTATTTGTTTTTCATTTTGGGAACTTGCAAATAAACTATTTCTGCTGCGATTTTTTCCTTGTAAAATATTTTTATGATTTTTGGAAAAGCACAGAGAGCTCTTTGAAGGATTACTTGGCCAAGATTTATTTCTATGAGTTATTCCCAAACATATAAAAAAAGCATAATGAAAAACGTTTTACATAATTTTTTTTGAACATCCATATTGTAATAAATACACTTTTATTCCGGAGCTGTCACGCCGAGCACAGAGTGCACGAAATCGGTAATTCTGGCAAAACTGTTTAATTGTTACCAATGGCTCTGACACACTATCCTCCTGTTTGACAGTCTTAACGTGTGAACTAAAATATATTTGTCACATATCTCCCTTTTTTTTGGGAGTGACAAACGTTTTTTCAATCTTTAGGTACTTGTTTTGACTGAGTTCCGGTGTGATCACTTTTTTCCGAAATACTTTCTGTGTACTTGAAAGTAGGTGAGTATATTTTCTCTTAATTAAATTATTCATTGGAACTGCAATTTTTATTGTGTACTATAAAAATAATTATAAAAAAAAAGATTGGGGTGGCTCAATAACCCCACTCGACCATTAGTATCAAGTGCGTGCCTGCTCCAGGTTTAAAACATGTTAGACTTTAAATATTGAAAATAATACAATTATTTCTCATCGGAATTTTATATTATTGTTCATTATTCAACATCAACTCTAAATGCTAATTCTGTGAGGCTTAAAATTACAGTTCGCTTAAAACTAATTATAATTTGAGCAATGATTTAAAAAAATCATTTTACATCTTTGTAAACATTGTTGCGCACTTGGCTTTACTCTCCTTAAAATTCAGCGATTATATCAATATTGTTTTATTTTTTCTTATAAATGAACTCGTGCAAATAGCCTGTACTTCAGCCGGTATACTTTTAATGTATCAGTGCTGCACAGAGTATTTAATAACTAATTAATTAATGCTAAATTAAGAACAAGTTTAATAAGTATTAGCGACTTCCATGGGCTTGTCTTACAGAGCAAATTTTTCAAAGGAATGCTTATATATATGATTAGAAATTGACCCACTGAGTTCTTTCTAAAAAAGCTGATATCTATATTTTGTCTTCTAAGCAGCCACTACATTTTGTTATGTGTTCCAATTTAAAAATTAGAGAAAGGAAAAATAACATAATAATTATCCTATTACTTAATATTTTTTTTTGCTTAAAAGCAACATATACAAAATTTAAAACTTATGTCATGAATTTGTACGGTATATAATTAAGATTATTGCTTTAGCGTAAAAAAATGCATTATTATTGCATTCAGTACATTATTAATGTATAAGGGGGGCGCGATAAAAATTGTGATTGATAAGGGGGGCGCCACTATTGAAAGTTTGAGAAGCACTGTGTTAAAGAGCTAAGTGACGCCTGTCTCTCTCTCTCTCTCTCTCTCATTACCCTTATCTTTGAGCACCATGGAGGTAACAGTACGATTTTGCTTGGTTCCAACCCAATTTTGAGGGAGAACACCTGGCGGTGGTCAGGGGCCTCCCACCTCTTTCTCCTTCCACCAACCTTATCAGAGCAGTTTCGGCTCGATGACTATTTAAAGTACCCTCTTGCCGCGAAAGCACCATACATTTACAAACACCCATTTCTTCTCTGGCTGTCCCAACGGCACCGCATTCAGCGTCGCTAACCACTATACCGGATTGGAGAGTGGGAAACTGTAAAAATTATTAGGTTCTCTTAAATCAGACACAGGGAAAATTAAATAAGCTTGCAGATTTTTTTAAAAAAATTGCATATCAATTGAAGAAATATTTAAAATTTGACAAATTCGTATCAAAGATTTATATATTTATATACATGATTTTATCTTTCTTTAAATAAAAATGAATTTCCCATCAGACAAAACTATATAACATTATTTTTCCTAGACAGTAATTGATTTTTCATATTTGCTTGTGTTTTAAATATATATATATATGAAATACATTTGGCCGTGAAAAATTTACATTTGATTAGAGGTGATTAAGTTGTGGCCAAAAAAATGAAGAAGCTTGATCGCGATCACATCATTTATTTAGACATGCTCCTCGAACAAGTGCCAAAGTACAAAAGAGGGAATTATTCAAACATCTAGTTTTTATAAACAAGGGAGAACAGGGGAAAATGTATTACCAAAAATAAAATCACGCGTTTAGGTGAAGGGAATGAAAGAAACAGGGAAGCAATATAAAGGAGATAGATTTAGAGCATTATAAAAAGTTTCATCGTTTGAATGATAAAATCCCAAATCAATTAGTGGATTATAAATATATCCTGATGCAACGCAAAGTTCTAAAGAAAATTTATTTATTTTTCCCTACAAAAAGAATAAGAATATACGTGAAATAATTTAAGTAATAAAATCTTATTTAAATTCTACTTAAGCTAAATGAATTCTCTGGGAGCCCTCCGGAAGGGAGACTAATTTTCTACACTGCTGCCCACATATAAAGCAATTCCCTGAAAGAAGCATGCAGACCATGTGAAAATTATATCATGTCTTGGCGGCAAAGAAATATGCAAATCATTAGCATTATAGCGTAAATGCCCATCACGGGTGACCGTAGAGCCACTCACAAATCCTATATAAGGAGATAACAGATTGGCGATTTGAAGTATAGCAATTGTTTTGTTGTACGTTTTTTTCTGCGTAATTTGTTTATATATGCATCGTGGAAGACATCGAGCGCCTTTCGATCATTCTTCTGATTTCGTCATAGGAAGAGAGAGAGAGAATAGTTGCCTACTATTCGCATGATTTTAAAATTTATAATTGTTGAACACAAAAGACCCTCATGTTTGCTTTTTACACTGCTGGCCACACAAAATGCAACACCCTGATCGAACCATACAAACCAAAGGAAATTTACATTATGCTTTGGCGGCGATGGAATATACAAATCATTAGCATTAGAGTGCAGACGCACCTTATGGGTTTCCCACAAGAGCTATTTTAGATGAGATGAGAAATTATTGAAAAATATATATATATATATATATATATATATGAAGTACGGCGATTGTTTATTTCGTGCGTTTTTTTCAGTGAATCAGTTTACCCATGCCTCCTAGAAGACATTGAGAATATTTTGTCCAAGTTTCTGAATTCGACCGAGGAAAAATTCTAGCATATAGGGATTGCGGATTATCCTTCAGAGAAATCAGTCAACGTGTTCGGTAGAACGAAACAACTGTGAGGCGAATCTGTCATCCCTGGATGCAAGTGGAAATGACAGATTGACGGTGCTGATCGCATCCACCTCGTTGTATCACTGTCGATGATATCAGATGGATTGTGCGCATGGCAGTGATGAATCATGTAGCCCCATCACAAACCAACGTACAGCATATTCAGTCTGTAACGCCTCATTCGGTGTCCTCTTGTACCATTGGAAGCTGTTTACATCAGAGTGGAATATCCGCTAGGCGTTCATTGCTTCGATTAGCCTTGACTGGAAACCACATGCATTTGCGTCGCCAATGATGCAATGAACAACGAATATGGTTAATGGAAAGAAACGACATTTTCTTTAATGACAAATCCCTCTTCTGCCTGAAACCTCACTTTGGTCGGATTAGAGATTGGTGACACCATGGTGATAGGCTGCTGAACTGTTGCATTATGCATCGCAGCATTGGTTCTGCACCCGATATCATAGTTTGGGGGTGGTATTGGATTTCATTGCCTCATCCCTATAGTGTGCATTGCCGGTATACTGAACAGCCAGAGCTGCATCTCTAAGGTGCTGACGCCCGTAGTTTCCCCCAAAATTCAGCGTTTACCATCAGCCATATTTCAACTGGATAAGGCGCAAACACATGTGTGCAATGTTTAAGAGTTCTTCTTTACCCATCAGGTTGAAGTACTTCTTTGGCCTGCTTGTTCTCCTATATATTGTCAATCGAATATTTGTGGTCCATGCTTGCACAATCTGTAGTCCAGGATACACCAACCACTGTTACACCAGATCAACTTTGTCAACATATATAAACCACATGAATTGCTGTACCCCAATGATACATTAAAAGCCTCTTTTATTTTATGCCGATGTGTGTGGCAATGGTTATAGCCTAAAATGGTGGCTACACTATTTTCTGATATTGTCATCCTCCACGCGTTACAAGAGGCTGCAAATTTAATAGTTTGTCTTTGTACAATATGTTACCTACCAAATAAATTTCGCTGTGATAGATTTGGTCCTTTTTAGTGTATTAAGGTTTACTCATGAGCCTTCCACTTGGACTTTTTTTGATAAGATTAATAATATCCTCTCAAGTTTCACGTTTTACTCATGCCACATTGACTGACATTTAGTCATATAAAAATGATCATAAATAAAGCTCTTCTTTCAAAATGCTGTAAAATACCATCACTTTTTAAAATAACATCAAACTTATAGATGGAGGAGCTTAATGAGTCGTGGGATAGACGCATAAAGGTCATGGACAATATTTAAAGGAATATTAAGCCATTCCTCCTACAGAACGGTTGGGAATGAAGTTTGGATTTCAAATATTCCCATAAATGTTCAATAATATTCAAGTCTGGAAACTGAGAGGGCCATGTTAGATGATCAACTTCATCGTTATACTCTTTGAACCATTCTTGAAGATACCTAGTAGTATGGATAGAGGCGATGTCGTCTTGAAAAAGTGGTTGCTCTTGATAGAATACAGTCTGGATTAAAGGATGGACATGATCCCCTTGAATGCTTAGAAAGTGATTTGATTTGATTCTCCCATGCAGAATAACAAGTGGTTGAAGACCATGACAAGATATCGCACCTCATACTATAATGGAGCCCCTTTCCATGCCCCATGCTTCACAGTCGACAAAAGGCATTCAGGATTAAACGCTTCTCTGGGCTCTTCAGACATAAATGCGTCCGTTAGTCGGAAATAAAGCGAATACCGATTCCTATGACCATTATTACTCTTGCCAACTTTGTGGGGACCAGCGACTGTGATCTCTTAAACCATTGACAACGTTTGAAAGCATTGCTTTCTGTCACCAAGGTTTTATGAATTGCCACTCTGCCATAAATGTTCGCAATATGATATTCCCTTTTGACAGTCTTTGGTGAAACCGGCTCCTGGGAATGATTGTCCATTTCGAAAGTTATCTGGGATAACGATTGCTTGAGCTTTCTGGCTACAATACGCTTCAAGACCCGTCTATCTCTATTTGCAAGCTTTGGCATTCGGCCTCTGTTCTGCTTTGAAGACGTCGTCTTACCCGTTTTCGTGTACGCTGACATAACGGCTGATACCGTACTCCTTTCACACCCCAAAAAGTTTGCTCCTTCCGTAACCTATGCTTTACTAGCACGTTCCAACAATCATTCCTTTTTGGTACTCTGACAGGTCTTACTTTTCAACTTATCACAGACAGTGCGATAAACACATGCAACGCAAATGACTCCTCTGTTGAGACACTGGTACCTTCTTCTTCACACTCACTAGGTGGCAGACTTCTGATGCAGGTGGCGCGGCTGTACTGCAGGTGTGAGATACTTTTTCAGTAGTGTTCGTATTATTTTGCCCTCCATCTGCACTCTGAATAAACTTGAGGAAAGGGCAAATGATATGACATAATGAAAGGTTTTGCGTGTATCATTAGATATCGCTGTAATAGGCTTAACAATT
This sequence comes from Trichonephila clavipes, assembly GCA_019973935.1. NCBI lineage: Eukaryota > Metazoa > Arthropoda > Arachnida > Araneae > Nephilidae > Trichonephila > Trichonephila clavipes. The sequence goes on from BMAU01006031.1 coordinate 446,577, forward strand.
ATGGATTTGGCTTCAAGTGACATTTTAAAACGCACCGTGGCAGCAGGTTCATAATTATACATCTGTACTGTTCAATGTGCAAGATTGTTTCGGCTTTTCGATGGAAAAAAGGATTTCCAAACCAACAATTGTTCCGTTATATTAATAAAAAATCCCATGAAACTCGGCAAAGTCGTGCCAAATTTGATGGGAAAAATCAGCTTTTAATTGTCCTTGAACCAAAAACCACATAAAAATCAGCAACCAATACATCTATATTATTTATTATGCAGTTCAAATTTGAAATCATTCTGATCAGTGGTTCTTTCTTCAAGACATTTTGAAAGTGAGGCTTTAATTATAATCTCGCCTGTACTTCATGCGCCGTTACAACATTTACTACCCCCATTGTTGCTACTTATTGATGATGTTGAATGGTATATGAAGTAACAAATGCAATTATCCCTAATATCATCATTATAAACCACCATTTAATGAAATACTAGCCTAATTAAATATTTGACAGGTGAATATTCGTTTAGTAGTTCTGAACAGCATGTTTCGCAGCACTTGACTATTTATTATTAATCTGTTCTTGTCTAGTGTAAAAAATGCATCGAATCCCGTGCAATCAACAAGAAGATGATTGGTCGTATCACTCCAAACCAAGGCAAAATCGAAAAGAAGGGATGCTAATAAATCACATGCAAAAGGAGAGAATGTGATCTGTTTCTGGCAGAGGGTAATTGATCCGATGTCAAAGATCTGTTCGTCCTTTTGGGAAAGGGGTGAAATAGGATCCTTTGTCCAACCCTAATAAATTACCAGGGTAAAATGGACATCTATCGAGGTTTGGTATCCATCTCTTCGTTAGAAAAACAAATATTTATTCGGATATCATAAATAATTATTAGTGGAAAGGATAAAAAAATTAAATTTTTATTAAGAGGCAGTATTGAAAAATATAAACAAATATTCTTAAGGTATCCGAACACTTTGAAAATGACCAAATTTGGTCAAGACAGGCATTTTTGCTTTTTATGTTATTGAATAGAGATATCTTTCGACGTTAGAAAACATACTTTGTTTTCTTCCTACGCTACCAAGAGGCTAAGTTCAATCAATTTCTTTTAAGTTAGAAAAACCGGGGTCTGGGTTCTTTGGTCTTCCAGAAGTGGGCATTTAAATTGCTAAAAATGTATCATGGCGATTCTGATAACTCAAAATGATAGAAATGTATTTTTATAAACCTTTTTGAACCAGATATCTAGAGGATGTACTAAAATATTTCTTATTGTATTGATATTTTTTAGTTATGGCTGTTATTTAAATAATAGTCTCATAAGGAATGTCCCATTTCTTTCTTATATTATTTACTCAATCAGCTCTGAAAAGAAAGAAACATAAATCTAAAGAGTAAAAACATACATCCATTAATACAAACTTTCGTGTATATAATAAATAGTGTTTTTTTCCAGGTATAGAAGTTTAAGTTGGCATTAGTTTCCAAGATGGTGACCGATTTAAGAGCTATCAAGTGATTTACTCTCAGTTTTGGTTTGGCAATTCATCAAAACGATCATCAAGCAAGGCGTAGATTCGTCGAATGGGCCAAAAACGAGATTGCCGTTGTTCCCGATTTTCATAAGCGAATTTCGGTTAGCGATCAAGCGCACTTCTGGTTGAATGGCTACGTCAACAAACAAAACTGCCGCATTTGGAGTGAAGCTAATCCACAAGTGTATGTCGAAACACCGTTTCATCCAGAAAAACTGACTGTTTGTTGCACTTTATGGCCTGGTGGAATCCTTCTTCAAAAACGATGAAGGCCACAACGTTACAGTCAATGGTGATCGGTATAGAGCCATGATTACTAACTTTTTAATTCCTGAATTGAACAATCATGATGTCCAGGAGCTTCCAACAAAAGAGCGCAACATGTCACACAGCTCGTGCCACTATCAATTTATTGAAAGACACGTTTGGTGACCGCCTAATTTCACGTTTTAGACCTGTGAATTGGCCCCCAAAATCTTGATTTAACACCGCTAGACTATTTTCTGTGGGGCTATGTAAAGTCATTGGTCTATGCGGATAAGCCACAAACGCGCTTGACCATTTGGAAGACAACACTCGCCGTGTTATTGCCGATGTACGGCCACAAATGTTGGAAAAAGTCATTGAAAATTGGACGTCCAAATTGGACTACATCCGAGCCAGCCGTGGCAGTCATACGCCAGAAATCATATTTAAAATGTAAAGCCACAAAATTATCTTTCGAATAAAAAAAATCATGTCAATCGAATAATACATCGTTGTTTTATTGCAATTTACAGTTCTATACCTCTAAAAAAACACCCTTTATTAACAATAGGTAAAAAAAAAATTAAAAGCATTAGGCACAATAATCCCTCCTGCGGTGAATTGACAAATACCACCTGGTCTGGACTTCTGCGCAAGCACCGCAGCGCCCTATGGTCACGTATACTAGGATGGTAAAGTAGGCACTGGCCCTCATGGGCTGCTGCGCCACTGGGTTTGAGTTATTGTAAAAACATTTACTGTGTTTTTGGAAAATGATCTGTTACTTTCCTATGCATTGTCTTTTTAGTATCAAACTATGAATAAATTGTTCAATGCTGTCCATTTTGTCATTCATTTCACCATTGGAATGCTCGTCCAAATTCCTGCACACACTCTTCAGGATGTTTCAGATTTTAGATGACAGAAGCTGATCACATTCATTTGATTTTCGTCTGCATTAATGATAGTTTTTGAGCTTTGAAAAAACTCAAAAATGTCCGTATGTGCCATAACTGGGTCTTTCCACACATTATTATCATCTACTGCGAGTAATTATTCCGATGATACAGTAGGATAATACACTAATAACATTGTTCATTGCCAGAAAAGAAATATTTTCGTATTAAGCGATTTTCGTGTCGTGTTAAGAGAAAAAAAATCATTGTAGTTTTTCAAAACCATTCACGTTTAACATATTTCAGTGTATTAACATATTTCGCTGTCGCTTTTAACATATTTCACTGTGTTCGGTATAAGGATAAGTAATATATTTCGGGTTTTTTTTCTTTAAATTCTTACTCAAGCAAGGCATATTTCAAGTTTTTTTCTACCTTTCTAAAAGTCTCGAATATTAAAATTTATATTATATTAAATTAATATGAAATACTTTTTTTAAATTTGTCGCACTGATTAGAGCATAATCTACATAAAAAAGATTTACATCAGACAGAAATTTTGTCTTTTAATTATATTTTCCATAAAAATAGAAATTAAGAAACCTATTTTATACGAAATTTAATCAATATTTAGAAGTTGATACCATCTCTAGTTATATGTGAATCTTAATGCACTGATCATTCTTTTTATTTTTAAAAATAACTGATCTTCATGTATAAATAAATATGCTTTCATGATCTGAAACAACAAAGACAAACTTTATTAATTAATCGGATTTTGAGCCTCGATTCAAAATAAAAATTTAAAAAAAAAGAAAGAAAATGAAAGACATGAAAACAGGGCTTAAATGGAATTTTCCTTAATTAATATTAATGCCATTCCAAAAAGAAGTTTTTACTTTTATTTTCTCTTTATAAACTAATGCACTTTCCTTAGGGTTTGATGCTTTAAATTCTAGTAAATTAAACTGTGTAACATCACTTTGATTCGTACTTTAAATCCTTTCATCATTTCTTCTAAATCTTTTTGTTTTCTTCCTTTTCCCGGAGGATTAATAAAACTATAAGAGAACAAAATATTATTCATTTTAATCTCATTAAAGGGGCAGTATACCGAAAAAAGTGATCAAGTATGCTAATGAAAGTTTTCATCTGCACCCTAAACTGAATGTTCTGCGGTAAATTAGAATGGGATTAGAGAGTACTTAAAACGAAAGAATGAACAGCGAACACGCAGTAGTTTGTCTTTTCCTACTTTTTTTTTGTTGGAATGTACAACTTTTATTTTGTGTGTTAATATATTTAACTGAATAACATGCAGTAACCAAGTGTAATTATTTTAGTTTAGCCTTACTTGTGTAATTATTTTAGCTAATATTTTCAGCACCAAGTTACCAAATTTTGATTTAATTTGAATTGAAGAGTATAGCAAAAGAGCTAAAAATGCATACAGGGAGATTCGTAAAGAACTATACACTTTTCTGATACTGTGAAAAAGTATTAAACAAAGACACTCACCACACAGCGAACCACCAGGTAGATGTACTTGCAACGGTCTTCACAAGTGGTCGCATTTCCTGTTAGGGAACTAGTGATTTCTCAAAGATCATGTAGTTTCACGTGCGAAATTATCCGAGTCGGACAAACCGATGCTTATGTTCTAAGGCAAGTCAACCTTTGACCTACCTTTATCCAGTGGGCAGAGAAGTGACCAGTGAAGTTCATACACCAATCTCTGGACTCAAAGTCCACTGCGTGAGTGTTGATTGGACTAATAGCCGGATAGTAATCCCGGCTGTGTCTAAACCGAAATGATTCTGCCTCAAGTGTAACTTGTGAGTGGGACGTGTTCTACCTTTCAGTAGACACCAAAAGGGGAAACTCAGAGACTCCTGATACGCAACAAAGCTTTACAGACGCTAGAGAGACTTCTACAAGCTTCAGCAATATACGACACCCCACCACGCACCACTAGATTCCTTCTCCGATTGACTTTCAGAATCACGTAAACTTTATCAGACCTACAGTGACTTATCAAAGCTCAAACTTATGAGCATCCCAATGTCTTCCTAAAGCAGTATTTCACTGGAGTGATCAGACCTTAACAGTGACCTCAACAGCGCTGCACTTTTATTACAGCACCATAGCATACTCTTCAAGTTTGTGTCTCGCTATGACAGAAGTGACACAGACAATAGCCACAGTGCAACACGTGGGAGATCTTCCTATGATATTCCTGTGTACAGTGTCTGGTCCTTCCTTTTTACGACTAAGCTGTCAAGGAAGACATTTATTTGGATGTGTTCTTGCTATTGTCACAGTTTCAGAGCAATACTTTCAACACTATTCTCCAATTGTATGATGCACCACCATATTTGGTCGGCCTAATGTGTGAGATTACCTCGATGAGAGAGAGAACGTCCCATTTACCGATGGATTTACCGAACCATGGACTACAACATGCCCTTCAAACAATGGACTTTCAGAAGTCCCGACTAAGCATCTTGTATATTGTTCCTCGGAAAAGTAAATACAAGATATTCATTTCTCCACTATCATGCCATTATCGATTGACTTGATTCGGATATCTTAATGCACCTTTAAGCGGAAATGAATTACCGGCTTGATGTATCTCGTGTGACTAAGGGTTCACATATAGAACATCTGTGACTGTCTCTAACAAAAGTTTAAGTAATCCAGTACCACAATTATGATACAGGAAATATATGATACATTATGTTGTTCTAGATTCATAATGCACTGGGAATCTGTACACATGTTTATGAATCATCCTGTAATTACTGCACGAGGTCTAATGGCAATAAAACTCATTATTTTGAACCATGATCAAGTTAAGAGGTAGAAACTCGAGCTAATGCCCTATTTACTAACTTCTACACCATACCAACGGGAGAACGTTTGAGCATCGACATACTGAATGTGCAACGTCCTCTCTGCACGGGGTGGGTCTTGAACAGTACTAAGCTCAAACCCAAGACACGTTAGTCGAGCTAGTACGTGACCTATTCCACTAGGATGACTTAAGATATAATGTTTTGTTGTAGAATTTTAAAATATCTTTAATAAAGTATAAGAGGAAATAAACTAAATTCTGAAACAAAAAGGGTTTTTGCATCAAAGTGCAGGAAAAGGCTGGTAAACATTTTTAAAAAAAAATTACATAAACGAGGCCTAGTTTGAACAAAATATGTATGAAGAAATTTTGAATTTTTGAGAACTTGTACTTATTTTTGAACTGACAATTGAAGTGACAATTTTTGTATGAAATATGAAAAAAAACCCAGCAAAATTGAAACATGAAAATGATGATACTCTAGCAGTCAATGTCAGTTAAATAGTAAATCATTTAAATTTCTCCCCGTTATATACCTAATCCTGCTAGTTATATGTTTACATACATTGTAATTCAAAAGCAAAGTCTTTCAAGAATGGGGCTGGAGAATTGCTTTCCGATCCAGATAGCTACTAGTTATTAAAGTCATCGTCAATTATTCAATTTCTTTTTATATATCACCAAAACCGTGAACTTAAAGATTGATGATATGGATTATTCCCATGTTAGTAATTTAAATAACGTATTAAGCCTTTTCTGCTAAAAAACAAGAGAGTAATATTAAAAAAAATTTCTAAGTAAATTCCTACTTAGATCACAACAAAGAAAATTTTACTTTAGCTACTTTTTATTAAATAGTTACAAGTAATATAAATATGTACATACATATGACAGAATCACAGCATTAAGTAGTAATTAGTTTTTATTAATTATCATTAAAGTATCGTATTGTCATCCAAAACAAGCGTGTATATGAAATTTCAGTTCAAATGAATGCTTTAAAACGCGAGAAAAAAACCTTTTCAAGTTTTGACACAAGTTGCCAAAAGGGTCACTAAGTCGCCAAAAATGATACCAACGTGGCTGTGTTTGTAATTCTTTAAATAATTAGCTTTAATCAATTCATTTTTATTAAATATAATTAAATTACTGCATTGTCAACCAAAATAGTGATGTATATAAAATATCAGCTCAATTGAGTTCTTTAAAATGTATTTTATTAACGATCGAAAATTCCAGGAAGATAAATAAATAAATATATAGAGAGTGTGTGAACTAATAGTAGGAATTGAAAAAAAAGAGAAAATGGAGAAGAGTACGTTTTTTATTCAATTATCGGAGCAGAGGAACTAACGTTATGTTAAGCAATTAATGTATGCGTGGTTAAATTGAAGCAAAATTCAATTATTCTATCATATTATAATAATTATAGTGTTTTCTTTTATAAAAGAATTACGTAAAAATAATTAAAACTAACATTTTTACAAATTTCATTGATCCTTACATGTTAATAGAAGAATGATAATCCTTTATATATATATATATATATATATATATATAGTTTGTAGATATATATAGTTTGTAGATATATTTTTTGAAATATTTACGTACTAAATTAACGTTATTTAAAACTCATTATATTATCTCAGTACTAAAAGTACTGTTTTTTGTTTTTAGGTAACAAGAATATTTCAGGTCTATACAAAAGTTTATTTCTCATCAAATATTTAAAAATGTACTCTGAAGCAAATAACTTATATATATATAAGACATTTTAAAAATTTGTGAAGAATGAATGAAAATTTTCATGAATAATTTTATAATTCCAAATTTGGAAAGTTAAGTCTCTCAATTAATTTTAAAATTTGTATTATTTTTTTTAAATTGTGTCATAATATTTCAGTTTTAACGTTGAAATTTAATGCAGAAAACAAAATTATATTTTTTTCTTAACACAATACAAACATCTACTTCTATAGAAAAGCGGTATAATGTAATTGAAACTCTTCTTAAAATTGATATAACTCATAAAAATTATTTATCTGAGAAATATTTTGATCACATATTTCATTAAAATTACAGCAAATATGTACTTTATCTTTATAACAAGAATTTTAGAAACGTTAATTTCATTATTTAGTGACATTTTTTATGTATATATATTCTCAAAGAAAGTAATAATATCATTTTTGTATTTAATAAATATATCATATGGCAAAACTAATCCCAAATATTTTATTCTTTTCCAGGCCAAATTTTCCCATAAGTCTTATTATGATTGTAAGAAAATTAATCTCCACGAGACCAATTGCAGTTACGATAATAAGTTCTGAATTGATGTCATTACAGTTTAGTGGATTTAACTAGAGAATTTAGCATTTATTTCGTCAGAATAATCTGGTTCCTATGGTTACCGTCCATGGTGAAAATATTTTAGAATCCAAGAACTTTTTTTTTCTTTTATTATTTTTTCTTAGTTTTATTCCCACCTTTTACAACTACACGGAGTATTAGTCGGTCTGAACACTCCGTAAATGATGAATAAGCTAGACAGATTTATCTCCATGGTATCGCTATTAGAGAAATTCGTAAAAGAAAAAGCTTCGTTAAATGAACTGAGAATTAAAGAGATAGAAATTGCAAAAGAAGAAATTAAATCACATTCGTCGAGAATCGGTGTTCTAAAATGTGTTATTTATTTTAATTATAACTAATCTTAATTTGAGCAAATTAGGAAGATATTTCTTTTATATTCCGATGCTTTGAAATACGGTATTCCTTTGTGGTAACATTACAGTTTTCTTTCAAATTTTAAATAGAAATACTCATGTTTTAATTGCTGTAATAATTTTCATGTTATTTGTTTATTTCTGGCATGTTTTTTTGAAAGAACTTTTACTGTGTTTTGAAGTATTTTTAAATAGAAAAACCGAAAGTAATTGATTTACTCAAGTGACATTCTGAGTATAAACAAGTATTTCCACGCTTTGCATTTCGAAAAACTATGTAATGCACTACTGTAAATCACTGTTTCTCAAACTGCGGGGTACGCCTCCCTAAGAAGCGTGATAACCCTACAAGGGGGGTGAGTGTATAGTGTTATAAATTTTCTGAAGGGAAGCAAAACAAAATACATTCTGACATAATAAAAAATACACATTTTCATTGATATAATACACTTAAAAATGTATCAGTACTGCACAATGTGTTTCATAATTGATTTAACAGTGCTAAATTAAGAACAAGTTTAATAATTATCAATGACCCTATGGGTATATCATAAAGTTCTACTCAAAATTTAATACTTATCTTGATAATTTGTACAGTTTATAATTAAAGTCGTATTGTAGCTTTACGTCAAAGAATATTATTATTGAATTCAATACATTGATTTTGTATGGTAGGGGGTGCGATGAAAACTATGATTCAAAATTGGGTCGCAAGTATAGAAAGTTTGAGAAGCACTGCTGTAAATACATTATTATATGACTAAATGTAAGAAAATACGTAGATAATGCATTCTATGCGTTTTTTTTTCTTTAAAGTTTTATAGCTTTGAAATTATTACAGTATTTTAGCACAATTAGTCCTATTTTTCTTCAGTTAACCGTGAAACTTTTAGTAAATACGATCCAATTGGATTCTTTTGTGACAAACAATTCATAAAATCCCAAGGGAATTCAAAGTTTGAATTTAATAAAATTTCTTTTAAACTTAACTTGACCAGAGTTTTGTGATTTAATTTGTAATTAAAGCTTTGATTGTTTTTTACGCCATGTGAACATAAAAGAGCTCCTTGTGAATTTGGTTCATTCCTTGCCAGAAAGATGTAGAGTCATAATCAAAGCAAACGACTGGGCCAAAAAGTATTGGTGTAGACACATGTAACAATTATGTAATTTTCAAAATGCATGCTAATTGTTTCGTACTTGTAAGGTTTTGCATTCTTCTACTCCGTATAGTATTTTTCTCAAAAAATGCATTATATTCTGTATTTACTACGTATTCTTGTGTTAAGGCAGCTGCAGAACAAAAAGTATTTGTTGTACTAAGAAACTAGTAATGGATTTGAAAACAACATAAAACACACACACACACACACACACAAGTAATATAAAAAAAAGTTAAGTCAATTCCTACTTAGATCAACTAAGAATTTTATATAAATTTTATTATTTTTTTATTATCAACTAAGAATTTTTTTACTTTTTATTAAATAGTTACAATTAATATAAATATGTATATACATATGACAGGGTCACAACATTAAGTGGTAATTAATTTTTATTAATTATCCTTAAAGTATCGTATTGTCATCCAAAACAATGGTGTGTATAAAATTTCAGTTCTACAGAATGCTTTAAAACGTGAGAAAAAAAAACGATTTCAAGTTTTGACACAAGTAGCCAAAAGAGTCGCTAGGTCACCAAGAATGATGCCAACCTGGCTGTATTTGTAATTCTTTAAATAATTATTTTTAATCAATTAAATTTTATTAATTATTATCAAATTACTGCATTGTCAAACAAAATAATGATGTATATAAAATTTCCGCTTAATTGAGCGCTTTAAAATGTATTTTATTAACGATTGAAAATTCCACTAAGATAAATCAATACATAAATAGAAAGAGAGTGTGAGCTAATAGTAAGAATTTAAAAAGGTAAGCTGATACGATAACTTCATAATGGAAACTTCAGTCATACCCAAAAATTAGGCAAGAAAATGAGAGTGTTCAGGACTGTATATATATATATATATATATATATAGGTGTGTGTGTGTATTATCATATATATGTATTATCATACACAATTTAAAACCAGTTTACTGCATATTGCTGCTTAAATTATGATAAGATAAGTAAATTTTTTTCTTATAACGAGACCACATGAATCGATGGCAATGAGTGATATATCGGAAGCACCTGTCACATAATGTAGGAGTGGCTTCGTCCTCTCTTGATCAGTATCAAGTGAGGACGCATCACTAATTGGGATGACAGGTTTCTAGGTATCAACGTGATCGATGCATCTCTCTGACAGATACATCTGCACAACTAATGGGGAAAGGTTTCCTGCATAGGTTGAAGATATTTAGATTGACTAGTTCGTTTTGCGGTGTGTAATTATTTTGATTTAAGATATATCTTTAATGCAATACCTTTTATTTTTCCCATGTGGCCTATGATTGATTGTAAGTTCAATTTTATATATATATGAAATAATTCACTTTCATTTCACGTTTTAATTCATTATGGTACTAACCCATCCAAGACTTCGCGTGATAGTTAATTTCTTGTTTATGTACTTAACGAGATATAACCATAAATTTATCTTTCCAAAACTAAAAGTTCAGCATTTTTAAATTAAGAGTAAGGCAATCTGGCATCACCTGAGTATCTGGACCAATTAAGAAATATTTGACTGGAAATAATATGGCTTTAATATATATATATATATATATATATATATATATATATATATATATATATATATAGCTTCTAGTTAACCATCAAAATAAATAGACGAGATTTCTGGAACAAAAGAGGAATTTTTTTGTCAGTTGAATAGCGTGTTCTTTTGTTCGTGTTGTTCCTTTGTGTTTGTGATCATCAAGTAAATATGATTTAAAAAGAAGAACATGTTTTTTCATCAATCCATTCAACAAGTGCACACACACACAAATACGAAATTAATTATAATTCCAGTTCAAAATGCTTTAAGTCCGTACTTCTCAGACTTTCAGTACTTACCACATGGTCTTCAACCAAAAATTTCATCGCTCCTTCTTCATACTATAACAATGTATTGAATTCAATAATAACGTAAAGCTACATTATATGACTTTAATTATAAACTGTACAAATTATCAAGATAAGTATAAGATTTTGTATATAATTTCGTATATGACAAACCCATGGGTGTCAATAGTAATTATTAAACTTGCTCTTAAATTAGAACTGATAAATTAATTATCAAATACCTTGAGCAGTACTGATACATTTATAAGTATATTTATCACTGCAAACGTGTATTTTATTTTTATTATGCCAGAATATATTTTGTTTTGCTTCCTTTCAGCAAATAAAAAATATTTGTGAATCGCCGCTTGAAGTTCAACCCAAATTGCTTCATATATATTTGATCTGTGGGAAGGTAGCATCATATATACTCAATTAAGTTCAATTAATAACTTGAATAATGTCGAATTGCATAGCCCTTATTATTTTACTACTAACTTAACTACCTTTATAATTTTACTACTTACTATTTTACTACTAGACACTGTTATAAAATTTTACAATGTGTCTATTTAATGAATGCTTTTGAAATACTTTTTACTTTACACCAAGAATAGATGTACCCATGACACTAAATTTTAAGAAACAAATAATAATTTTTGAGTAGAAATAATCTTGCTCAATAAAAATAGATGCAGGGATCGTTAACAACGCATTATGAAGCAAGATGGATATTATTGGTGATGATGGATCTTCTTATTTTAAGCCACCATCATGTGAAGAGGACTATACTCCTGAGCTGGGAACCATCATCCGTAATCTCCACTGGAAAGTCAATATGACGACTGCAAGTCTTGACAGTTTGAACGGGCAACAACAGCCCCTCTTCATGGAGTGTATTCTTGTTAAATATGAATGACTATTTGTGATTAATAAAAATGATATCTTCTACCAATTGAAATCCAACTTTCTATTTTATTAAAGTTGCTTAAGATGTAATATTATATTAAAATTGAGAATTCACTAATATTTGGTGACATTGGTATGTATTTCAAAGACGTTGCTGTTTCAAAGCAAAACTTGATTACCTAAAAGTACGAAATAACATTTCGTTAATGAATGGTTTCATCCCGATAGTAAATAAGTAAATTAATTTAATTGTAATCAATAAAACTAGTACGAATAGAAGAAACATAACGAATTGAGTTAATATAATAAATTAGGATGTAGGAGATGTAACTTAGTTTAGTCATAAACAAATTATTACTATAACTAGAGAAAAAGCATTATTTTTTTAAATTCGAAGACGTGTTATTTCACTATCAAAAAGCACATCATGAAGATTCTATCAAACCTTAAGAAACATCAGAGATAATACATTTTCGCTCATGAAAAAGCATTTTAAACACAATTTTCCGATATCCATGCTTTACTATCATTCACATACCTCATCCTAGATCCTCTTTTTTACACTTTCATTCAATAAAACAAAACAAAAAACACTAACAAAGTAACTTCATTAAACCATAGTACTAAACAGTCTATCATACGTAAGCTAATGAAACCCTTTGGAAATGACCGTAACTAGAATGATCATCGGGAAACAAATCAATATATATATACAGATGGGTGACAAAATAATACGAACACCCGTGAAAAAGGCATGACCCATTTCAAAGACGCACAACGCGCATGTCAGTTAGCGTTGCAATCCGCCGCCTAGCGCATTCGAAAGGTAAAGTATCAGTCGCTCAACGGCTGCGATAGGTGTTGCACGCGTCAATTGTAATTTCTGAAAAACGCAATAATGACGGACCTGTCAGAGTTCGAAAAAGGTATGATTGTTGGAATGGGGTACACTGGTTGCTCGGTGACGGAAACAGCCATTTATTTGGGGCGTGCAAGGAGTACTGTATCTGCCGTTATGACAGCATACAATAAATGCGGGAATGTGACGTCTGGCAAGCACAACAGTGGACGGAAAAGAAAGCTTACCGACAGGGATAAAAGAGTCTTAACCCGCATAGTGGCCCGAAAGCGCAAACAATCGCTTTCCCAGATAACGTCTGAGGTGAATAGTCATCTTCGTAACCCTATTTCAGCAAGAACCTTCCAAAGGGAACTTCATGCTTCGAACTTGTATGGAAGAGTTGGAATTCGTAAACCATTGGTAACAGCACGTCATGCTTTACAGCGACGCCAGTGGTGTAGAACACACAGACAGTGGACATTACAACAGTGGCAACAAGTCATCTAGTCGGATGAATCGACGTTCACCCTATTCCAAACCACCGGACGCGTTTATGTGTGGAGAACGCCCAAAGAAGCATTTGCTCCTGAATGCATCGTGCTGACATTTAAGCATGGAGGTGGGTCCCTTATGGTATGGGGGGCGATATCTTGGCGTGGTCTTGGGCCACTCGTTACTCTGCATGGCAAGGTTAAAGCTGCTCACTATGTCAATATCCTGGGGGATCAGGTGCATCCATTTGTCTAGACTTCATTTCCCGGAGAATGCCCACTTTATCAAGACGACAACGCTCCTATCCACACTGCTAAAATCGTGCAAGAATGGTTTGCAGAGGATGAGGGGGAAGTAGGTCATCTTGATTGGCCCCCTCAGTCACCTGATTTAAATATTATTGAACATTTGTGGGGATATTTGGAGTCAAAACTACGTGCTCGATTCCCTCCACCATCTACGATTTCGGCATAGAGACCGCTCTCCACGAAGAATGGCTTCATATTCCATTACAAGTTGTTCATGACCTCTATGCGTCCATCCCAATTCGCATACAGTCTGTAATTCAGTCAAAGGGGGGTCCAACTCCCTATTAATAAAGCTTTTCTTTTCTTTCACAGGTGTTCGTATTATTTTGTCATCCACCTGTATATAATGTGTAACTCAATTAAATTCTTTTCTTTGGGAGATGAGTGTGGCTGCTGTAGCCTGGTGGTCAAGGTATCGGATCATAGCTGGCTTGTCACGATCTGGAGACAAGTACCACTAAAGAATCGCCGTGTAGGGGCACGATGCATGTTAAATCTAACGAGAGCTCAATCGTCCTCCTGATGATGTTGTGTGATAATTAGGAGAGTGGGGTGCCAGCTCGTCCTCGTCACTTGACCATGATTCAAAATTACGTGGTCAGTTGCCAAAAGCCCTAGTGTAGCTGAACATTGTGATGTTAATATTCACTCACTCACTGAGAGAATAGCTGTCAGATTAGTAAATTAACTCACAAAATTGGCTACATTCAGATATAGTTCCCTCTCCTTTCAGGATGCACTTATTAACATTTAAAAATATTTACTTTATTTATTTCAAAAATAATATCCTCAAAATAGTATGATTTTAAATTCAGAGTACGAAGTGATATACTAAGGAAAGTAACCCATTTACTGTCGGGCAAATTTAGATTGTCTTGCCCTAGGTGCTAAGTTTAAGGATACGAAGCTGGTAATATAATATTATAATGGCAAGTGCAGTAATTTTTATAGAACAAATAACACCGAGATAACTCGTAGATGATGTCACTGAACAAGATTCATATGCTGATTGCTACTGAGTGTCGAATTATCTCGTAGTGGGTCCTTTTTCAATAAAAATCTTCACATACAAAGATTTTCTTTTTCTTTTGTTTGATTTTGCAAGCTCGTCACCTAATGTCATCTGTAGGCAGTTAGATGTCTAATGGTGCGCCACGTTTTCATAAAGACATGTAATGATCCATGCTGGGGAAAACCTATAAGGCAATGATAGTTATAAAGAGTTGATGAAGTAAAATAGTTAAAATGAACTGTTATGTAATAATTAGCAGACCACTGGAGAACACATACGACTTTCGATAAAAGGAAATAGCTCTACTTTACTTCTAAATCTTCCTGCAGAATGCATACAAGTTCTATAACCTAAGAACTAGAGAGAATAAAAAGATGTGAAAATGCATCAATTTAGGAAATCAGTGATTATGTATTTATTTAATGGTGACGGTAGCAATGCAGGAGAAATCAGCAACTATTATACGAATATAAAACTGTGATTTTTATCACTTGGAACATCTGCATCCCACAGAAAAAATCAAGTAGTGCGACGTTAATGCTAACTCACTCACTTTACCACAGGGGAAAAAAGATGCCTACAAAGTCATATCGAATGTATACAAAGCAAAAGTGAAAAGGAAAAAAAAAACGTCGTGAGACTACTTGTTTTTGTCCAGAGTGTCTCAACAAGCCAGCACTTTGCATTGATCTTTGCTTTAAAGTCCATCATAGACAGCAATAACAACAAACTATTTTTTTAATTCTTTATATATTTTTTCTTAATTAATTTATTTATAATTACTCTATTTACTCGAATCTAAGCCGCATTTTTTCTCCAGTATTAATGCTACTAAGGTGTGACTTAGAATCGAAGGCAACAGAATTCACTGGAAGGGGATATTGAATTTCCACCTCTTTTAAAAGGAAAAATGTAACCATCCATTCTGGTCACTTGCATTGATGACAGTAGGTAGAAAAAGCCGATTCTACTGTAAAGGCGGTGCAGGCGGTGCAGGCGGTTGCAGTGGTTGCAGGCGGTTGTAGGCGGTTGCAGGCGGTTGTAGGCGAACGACGGCGGTTGCAAGCGATTGTAGGCGGTCGACGGCAGTGCAGAGTTAAGTTGTTTCGTTCCTACTGACGAGTTGAGTTGTTGTTTCGTTCCTACTGACAAGAGTTGGTTGTTTCCTGCTGCCGAGTTGAGTTGTTCGTTCCTGCTGCCGAGATGAGTTGTTTTCTCCTGTTGAGTTGTTTTGTTTATGTTGCCGAGTTGAGTTGTTTTCTCCTGTTGAGTTCAGTTGTTTCGTTCCTACTGACGAGTTGAGTTGTTTTTCTCCTGTATTGGCTTTGATTTTCGAGTTGAGGGGGCGAGTTGAATTGTTTTTTTTTCTACAGCTAAGTTGAGTTGTTTTTAAAAAATGTGCACAAAAAATGGAAGTATGGGAATGTTAAACGTGCTCATGGTGCCACCTATTGATTAAAATGTACACTAATTATAGATTTTAAAATGATTGAAGTAAATAACGCTCAAATAAAAAAAATAAATCCAGATTCAAATTCACGGCCTCAGATCAAAATGTCTCCACAGGACAATAATTTTTCAGTTACGCTAACCATTATCCTATGAAGGCATACAGACCTGAAGAAAACTTATGTTTATAATCTCATGAATTTAATTTTGCAGGCGAAGCAGACGGCGACATGTTTTAAAATCATTTTCTTGATTAAAATGAAATAAAAAATATTTAATTTATATTATTTTAATAATGTGTAAATTTTAATTCAGTATAATGATTACATACACACAAAGTAAAGATACAAAGTAAATTGATTATTCAGAAAAATGTGCCGTAGTATACTCGTCATCACCGTGAACGGGTTACTATTTAACTTGTTTTAGCCTGTCTGATCTTGATTCTACAAGACGGCGACTGAATTCTACGTCAGAAATTATCTCAATGCTTAGAGCGGATGAATACATTGCTTTCAACCACTCAGCGAACGCCACTCAAGTGTAATTCGGTTGATATGCGTTAGACACTTATCACATTTTAGTTCACAATTCATTTCGTTTGTTAGTATTGCGGTGGGCTGTATTCAACAAGAAAAAAATATGGTGATGTCTGAAACACATAGTGAAAAACGAAAGTTTGGAAAAGCCGAGGAATCTTCTGTAAATAAGAAAGCCAGAAGAGAAGTTTCAAAAGTAAGTAACAACATTAAATAAATTTAATATGTAATTTTTATAATGTTTTTACACATTTCTGATCTTTATTAATTTTGTTATATTATTTTCAGAAGTATGGAAAATTTACCGAGGATTGCATACCAGATGGAGTATTTCCAATTGGAGATGATGTTTTTTGTCTTTGCAAGCACCTATTATGATTCCGTATCAGTACACATAAGACGTTTCAAGAAATATGGCAAAACATACTACCCAACTCCCGAGGGAATAACATTAGACCCACGGTGGATCGAATATATCATGCGTAAAAAGAAAGTGCCGGAATCCCTGGAGGAATTACCAAGTGGACTTTTCCCTCCTGAACGACACATTCAAATAACTAGTGAGAACTTCATTGATTTTACTTTCAAGCGCATTAAATACAGTCCGGATAAAGAGCCCACTTTTAAAGAAATAACCATATCCCGAGAGCAGTGCGCTGAAATGATTAAAAAATATGGTGCTATTGAAAATGCTGCTATAGACAATATGTTTCAGTGTATGGACTTTTTAACTGCATATAAAACCTTCTGCGAAAGCCCCATAGAAAATACATTACCTTCTTCTTTGGATGTTAGTCTGGGTCAACAATACTTGACGCAAATTTTGAAAAAATCTATTTGTAGCCTCCTGAACGAAAAAGGATTGAAACAGCCTCAGACTTTCGCTGAGGAGTTATGGGGGAATCGCGAAGAAACATTTAATTCATATGCTTCATCACTTGAAGCTAATGAGATAGCTGATTGTTTTTATCATAATCTTTTTGAAAATGAACACTTTTTATTGTTAAAACCTGTACATTATGTATTTCAAGAATTTTTAAAAAATCTTCGCTTGGATATTATTTTAAGAGAGGTAAGAGACATGTTATGTCCACCTGATTGTTTTGAATACTATGAGAGGATTTTGTGTGTGTGTTTAAAGATTTTTATAAGATTCACACAATATTTTGTTTTTTATAAATTTGAATAAAATTCTTTTTTTATATGCTGAATTTGAGTTCTTATTATTTTTATTGTGTGTTAGTTTAACTTATGCTGAAATCGTTTCACATCTTAAAAATAAATAAGAGTATTTTTTAAAAGAAATTATCAAAGTATGTACAAGTGATATTTAAATGTATTTAATATGAAAGTGAGAAAATGTATGCTCATGTTTTTATACATAAACTTTTTGCCTTTCCCAAAAGTATATAATAATATAACTATTCATTGTAATAGTCATTCAATCAAGTTCTTTTCATCGGTAACAATGCATCAAGATTTAGCAGCGTTTTTACGAAAAATCCTGAAGTTCCAAATAGCTTCGGGGGTGTGGAAGCATTACATCGCTCTGTAAAAGGGAAATATAGTAAAAAGATGTGAAACATTGGTTATCGCAGAAAGATGCTTGTACTCTTCATAAACCGGTTCGACATAATCACGATCTCACTTTTATCTGGTAACGAATCAAGACAGGAAAAAATACAGGATACAATAGATATGATTACCGACAGTGACTCGTAGTATAAATAGCAACATCATTCATAAAATTATTTAGTTTAATCATGGATTCTCTCAAATTAGTTCATCCATTTACTTTAATCTTGGCGGG